>CM040184.1:61332953-61700453 GCA_022606455.1 Callitettix versicolor
GCATATGTAGAAAATATAACCTCAAACAACAAACCTAAATACTACAAATATTAATAATATTTTATTTAAATCACAGTTGACTACATGAAAGTTTTTTTTCAGTTGATTCTTTTACTTCTATACTGAAGGATTTGCTCGTGAGCAAAAGGTAATCGTTATTCATCTGGGATGAAGGAAATGCTTTCGCTTTTACATTTTACATAAAACAAAACCTTTACTTTTACCATTTCCTTCAAGCATTTCCTTCTTTTTTATTCATATAGGTCATTTTGCCAAAATTATATATTCCTGAGATGCTCAGTTACGGAGCATTTTTCAGTACTTGTCTGTTCCTAAAGTCTAGGAGAGGGTTCAGGGTGGGTAACACTTGCAGATGCTTGCTTTGCTAATTGCCTTTCAATTTCTCATTTGGTACACATTAGGCCGGTGTTATACACATCACCAGATCAAGTCGCTTTGTACTTCAGAGTTAGTCAGGTTATGTTGAGTAGTGAATGTGTGTCTCGAGTAGATGAATGAGAGTAGTATGACCTAGAGGTACGATGGGATTGCTAAATCCATCAGCTACTCATTTCAACAGCCTCCTCCAGAGTGCAATTTTGATGCATACAGGGTGTTCCTTCGCATTTTCTGTTTAGCCTACGATTTAAAAAATGCACTTGTGTTTTTTCAACATTATAAATACTAACAATAATGAATATTAGACCTATAATAACAAGATAATTGCATTTTTGTATCTAGTTTTATTACATACTAATAAATTGCTTTTCAGTGCCTGTTTTAAACGTCAATTAGAAGCTGAGATATTACATGCGTTTCCGAAGGCCAACCCTTTGTAGTCTCTAATAAAGTGTCTACAGAGGCTCGCCATGTGGTGTCAATGCTTTCTTGGCGTCTCTATTTGGATTTATAACAGTGCAAATGACAAAAAAGCGACATAAGGCAGACAAGCGTATCAATAACTATTTTATAGTATAATAAAGTGAGGTTAGGTTTTGTAGCCTAGGTTAGGTGTTGGTTTACTACCTTGTCGGTAGAGATTTATGTGTCAGTGTGTACAGAGACATATACAGTGAAACAATGCTTATGTGCTACTATATTTTACTTATCGACAATCGTTTTCTGTTCAGGCTCGTAAATATTTTATAAACCATTTTTTTCGGTCAAAAGTTTGGTGTATTTAAAACAAATTCAAAGCGTTTATTAATAATTTACATTAGTTTTACTGAAAAAAAAACTGTTTGTTTGCTTCAACAAATCAACTGTAATAGATTAAACATTAAAAATTAAATGGTACGGGTTCAAATAAAGCCCTTAAACGTCCAAATTGTTAACGCTCCGAAGATTTTTATTCGAGATGCTACGCAACAATTGTGTGTGTGTGTGTGTGTGTGTGTGTATGTGTTTGTGTGCGCGTGTGTGTTTGCGCTTTCGTGCACGTGCGTGTGTGTCCCAAACTGTTAACGCTCCAAAGATTTTTATTCGAGATCATACGCAACAATTGTGTGTGTGTGTGTGTGTGTGTGTGTGTGTGTGTGTGTGTGTGTGTGTTTAAGAATGTTTAACGTAGAAAAAACAACTCGTAGCCGGATTTTAAAATTAATAATTATTTTATTTTAAGTAAACATTAAATTGAAAATTACAGCTGTTTACAAAGAACAGTCGAATATTGCGTTTTACCGTGCAACAACGTTTACCGGCGTTGGGCAACGTTGTGAGGGCACCACAAAAGTAAAATTTTGCAATTACTTTTAATAATCTCTTCTGGTGTACTTTATCACAAGTTTTTTAACATATAGGCTACTATGTGTGTCAATGTACACAACTGTGTTTATTATCTTGAACACATAATAATTCACATGTAATGTTTGTCGAAAATTTCGATGAATGAAGATATATCGTTTGGTTATGACTTTACTCTCTCAGCCAAAACACTTGACATAATTTAATAACCTTAGCAATTATAAGAACATAACAAATATTGTTCTAACGACAAATAAATGATTATTCATACTGATTAACGTAAGTGGCTCCATCTGTTGTCTAACATTCTACAATATAATTCTCATATAAATACTGGTAATTAATTACAATTAATAAATTAAGTGATTAATTGAACAATTAAAAAGTGTTGATTTGTGTTTAGGTTAAACACGGAATGTCAGATTTCAGGAAAATCTATCACTAGAAATTGCAACAAAGATTAATTATAAAATTTGACCTGAACAGACAAAAACAGTTTCTATGTGACACGAAAATGTTTCAAACAAAAAAAAACAAATGTAATGTTATTATAAACTAAACAGTTAAGTAAAATCATTGACCTAAATTTTATATAAATCGTATGGAATTTGTGAAATACGTTGTTTGCAAAAAGTGTTTAAAAATAAATTTCGTAATAATTGTTGCGATACATATTTATTTTAACAGTGATTTACGTACACGCGCGCGCGATCCTACACACACACACACACACACACACACACACACACACACACACACACACACACACACACACACACACAATTTTAATAAGTTCAGGGAACCTAAAAACAATTAAAACAAATATATCAAAAATTTCATTACGTAATTGTTTCATTTTTAAAAAGTTTAATTTGCTAATTAATTAATCTTGATGCGTGAACATGTGAGTGTTATAAAAATGTTTCAGTATTCTGGATGCGATGAGCTTTTGAAAATAAAGCACTAAATGAACTGTACAGTATCAATGAGGATATGTGTAGGCCTAGATATAATTTATAATATGGTTAGTTCCGACGTAGAATGCGCCATTTGTAATTGTAATTGTTCCCGCAATCAGCAACGCGGTTGCATATCCGAAGTCACCGCAAGTCTTCCAATACATCACTGAGCGGGTATCCAGTACCCGGTTGGAAACGTAATAAATAACGTTGCAGAAAAACAAAAACAAAATATTTATCTGAAATTGAGGTAGACAATAGGATCGTCCAATCAGAGGCGAGGTTGTTCAATTAGAGTGGTTGGCAATAAACTTGAATTATGATGATTGAGAGCACAGTCACTGTGAACGTTGAGTTGCATACCTTGTCCGACAGATGCCGTTGCTTCTATTGTATTCTGCGTAAAAAGTGCGCATCTTCGTAGCCAGAAGTGTTTTATATCTCTTTGTATTTTACTGCTCAGTGTTATCCAATAAAACATTTTGCTTCGCTTGAATGGCCGGTTGTATTACATAAAAATGTCTTTATTTCTTATATATTAGCTTTTCTAATTATTTGTATACACTTTTTTACTTTTTCACCATATAGTATATAAAAACATTCGCATCTTCGTAGCCAGTAGTGTTTTATATCTCTTTGTATTTTATTGCTTAGTGTTATCTAATAAAAGATTTCGCTTCGCTTAAAAGGCCGATCGTATTATATAAAAATATCTATTTCTTATATATTAGCTTTTCTAATTCTTTTTACACATTTTTTTACTATATAGTATACAGAAGTGCACTTCTTTGTAGTCAGAAGTGTTATCTCTTTGTATTTTATTGCTTAATGTTATGCAATAAAACATTTTGCTTCGCTTAAATGGCCGATCGTATTATATAAAAATGTCTTTATTTCTTATATATTAGCAATTTAATTCTTTTTATACATTTTTTTACTTCTTCACTATATATTATATAAAGAAGCAAGCATTTTTGTAGCCAGAAGTGTTTTGTCTCTGTATTTTACTGTTTAGAATTATCCTATAAAAGATTTAGCTTGGCTTAAATGGCCTGTTGTATTATATGAAAATGTCTTTATTTCTTATATATTAGCTTTTCTATTTATTTTTATAATTTTTCACTATATAGTGTATAAAAAAGTGCACTTCTTCGTAATCAGAAATGTTTTATATCTCTTTGTATTTTACTACTTACTGTTATCCTATATTTATAGGTCATTTATAAGTCATTTGACTTAGCTTCGTTTAAATGAACGGTAGTATTCTATAAAATGTCTTTATTTCTGATACATTAGCTTTTCTAATTCTTTTTGTACATTTGTTTTTACTTTTTTACAATATTGTGTATAAGGAAAGGTCGCAGAAAATCGATCTTAAATTTTTTTTTTTACCTTTCATCTCATCTCTTGAATCCTAAAAAGTGGTTTTAACTTCTTTGTAAACCGTCTTTGTTTTTGTCTGAACTGAATGTTTTGCACAATTATCGACCTGTACGTCTTTTTAGATAATGGAAAACTACATTTAAGCAAATTGCACTTAAAATCACAACTAATGATCACAACAAACTTTATAACTAATATCTTGGAATTTCGGTGTAATATTTTTAGTCCCGCGACATACAAGCCGATAAATTTCATTAATAAATTCCTTTTTCCTATATTTCTTCACACATATATTACAATCACAGCCAACCATTATTATTAATAATTTATTATCACAAAGTTTGAATTTTCAGCCTCTATCTTTGGGAAGAGATCCAATTGTCAAGCAATCTTACAGACATTGACTTCCGAACATTTTCTTACGTTGACAAAATTTCGTAAGCTGTTTTTAATCGCTTTTATTCGTTTTGAATATAGGCTATCGTTAATTTGTGAATCTCGAATACAAAATAAGTTTTAAATATATCTTGCCTATTTTTGTGCATATTTCTTCAAATATCACTTCCCATCAATTAATATTGCGTAATAAGTGCTTCTTCTTCACCTCAGGGTTATACTTCGAGACTGCTATTTCTACTGTAAGATTTTTTCGATAACAGTACAGCGTATTATATGAAAACGTTGTGTTGCTTTCGTTTCGGTGAAGAACACTTGCACGTTTGTAACCGTTTATAATACATTCGAAATTAATATAAACGTTTACAATAATTGTTGTTAATATTGCTAGTTCTTAACAACATAACCTGAAACTTATCATAGCGTATCAGCTGTTCAATGAAATCAGCTGATTGTTGCGAATTAATACACAACTGATTTTTTACAATAACTACAGTAAAATAAAATCTAAGCTAAGTTTATCTATTTATTTACCTAAACAAAACAAGATATTTTTAAACATATCTTCAAAGTAATTATATAATCAGCAAAGATATAAATAATAATAGCTCCGTTTCTGTTGGTAACTCCCCAAGTTCCTTACGTGTTTATATTGTTTCGTGATAAACTACGATTTTACTAAAACACATTTATTTAATGTAATGTGTAATATAAGGAAATGTATTACTGCTAAACAAAATGAATACAGTGAAAGATAATACTAACCTGAAAGACTGCCCAGAACTTGTAAGAACCTTCATTGATAAGGAAGTCGTAGTAAGAATTGGTAAGAATGCCTTGGCGGGGCTCTGCCCTGCAACAAGAGGACGGCTAATGAGGGACAATAGGACCCACATTGTAATCGCAAACACTGACATCCGTTAATGGCCATAAGCTGTACATTTACATTCATTCAAGATATAAACATCTTTTATCGTACAAAATGCTATGCATTTTGTTTTTCATTCGAGTGCAGGATTTTCAAGGAATAGACTAATTAGTGTAAAGTTATTTGAAATATTGAACTTTTTAGGTATTCTCGATCTTAAAATCCTTATTTTAAACTGAATAACTAAATAATTGAATTACTTAATACATTATTAAGTACATAATTAAAGACTTAATATTCAGTAAAGTGTGTTGTTTATAAATATTCGTGATTTTTATAGTAAAATAAGTTTTCATTATTAAAACATCTTGATTCCGTTTCAGATTATAATACTAACTACAAATTTTACTGTAAATTATCAAATTAAATTGATTCAGTATACGCAATATAAAATAGAAAGTACATTGTGAAAAATTTTCCCAGAATGGTACTTTTTTGTGTTTAACATCCGACTATTGTGCACACTTGGGCTAATGCAGACGATGGGATGAAAATGTCAAGCCATGGCCGGGAATCGAACCCGGGTCCTCGGGGTGAAAGCCCAGTACGCTATCAACTAGGCTACCGAGGCGGCTCCCAGAGTGGTACTGACTTGGATGTTTGCAGATCAATGATTCTTTTGACAGGAACCGAACATTAGGGATTTATTAGTGTCTGTCTGGGTGGAGTGTCGATAGGTGCATCAATAAGCGACACCAAGAAATATTGGACACCTTAAAGGGCACTTCCGTAGTAAAGTATTTAAGAAAGTTCCTCTTCGAGGATGTCGAGGAGCATTTGGGATCCTGGGTAAAGGAACACTCAGGAAAATTATGGGACTTATTACAGGGCTGAGGGTGCCCATGAACGGGATTGGAATGTAGATTATGATGGTACTGTAAGCCACATAATCTACAACTGTGAGGGTCAGCAAGAGGCTAAGGTCTCTTTTTAAAATAAAAAATAATTGCGCTATTCAACTGTATCGTTGACGTGATAGTACCGAATTTCAAAAAAATCTATTTTTTATCTTACAGTTTTTAAAAATTCGAAAACGAACCCTGATCACTGTCAGGTTTTAAACTAACTGACCCAATATTTGAGATTTTGGTGTGCACGTTTCATTTGCTTATATTTCGGGGCCTTTTTCAAACTCCCTCCCTATAAAATGATATTTGAATTATTTTATTGGCTAAGGGTTTTTGACATCATAGACCTTGATGACCACTAGCACTCACTGAGGGCACTAGTCTATTAAACTTAAGGTTTCAGATGCTTAGTTGCACAATAGGTTCTTCAATCGCCATGCCGGAGGTGCGAAACCTCTTAACTTCTAGAACTTAATCTAATCTAATAATTGAGTAGGGGTATCATCTGTACTCGTCGATAGAATCTAAACAAACGATAAAATGTGGTATGCAGATGTATTTATCTTGGGACAGTTTTTTTCATTTTTATAATTTACCACTTTAATGCTTTACAGTGATAACATGTGGTCATCAAGTGCTAAAACCAAACGTATACGTCTTTAACATTTAGAAGCAGTAGCTTTAAACGAAAACCAGAATTGCATATTTTTTTCAAAATGGATTCAATAGATTTTAAAAATTTTGCTCATGTAAACCAAAATGAAATGAAATTGCGTCATGAACTGTTCCACTAAAGGAACAAAAATAGGTTTCTCCATTAGCTCATTTTCCATTTTGTCACAAAAATTAAACTTTCAAATTGTTTTTGTTAGTTTTTTATGAATGCTTGTCAGTTATAAATGCTAGGTTGAATAACGTAAGTAATCATTATCAGTCAATCTAAGTTACTGTATAAATAAAATAGTTAGTTACTGTTGCCTCTATAAACAAAGTCTAGTTACTTTTTATATGTGGTTACAGCTCATTTTTTAAATAATGTTTCCCTAACTGAAAAACCTTCAATAGCAGTTTCGTTAAGCCCTTAAATGCATTCAAAACACGCTGTAACATAAACGTCCTGAAAAATTTACGACAACTGTAATAAATAACATTTCTTATTCCACATTTTTATAAGATCAGAAAACCACTTGACTAACCTAACCTGACAGACATTATTATTTCTACAACTTCCGTTGAGTTATAGTAAGTTAAATATTCAAAATCTTTGACACTTTGATTTTAATTCTAACTTTCACTGTGAATTTCAATACTGGTTAGCAAATATTGGCTGCAGTGAAACTTGTTTTTACTAGTGAAAAGTATTTTAGTCGGAATAGAAAAAAAATGTAGTAATACCCTTGAGTGTGCAATACACTGCATAGGAAACTGTGTGACTAAAAATGGAAAACGCTACCTATCGGAAGGCAAATAAACCATGTACTTTTAGGTTAGCTTTTGATACTACAATTAGGTTATTTGTTAATATATGAATCGGTATTGATATTAATTAGACATATTAATCGAGTGTAAGATAAATTCACGTCACTGCAGCAATTTATAGACTCAAGGATGGACAGGTAGTAGAAAAACGAGTTCAGGGCGCTCTGACGTCGGGTTTTGGTACTACGTACCTTCTGGCATCCTCATTTTAATATTGAATGGGAGCTATGATAATTTTATTATAGACTCAAGAGTGGTACAATTACGTAGTGAATACTGTGGTAGTATTTTTTGTTGCAATAACGTTTACTAGCAAAACTAATTGTGACTGACTTCATCTTTTCCCGAAAACATATTTTCCTTTTTTTTAAAGTAATAATGTAATTACTATGTTAAACTTTTAATTTTACCAATTTTTGTAGACAATATAAATTATATTCTCAAAAAGATGTGTACTCGATCGGCCACAGAGTTCCCCTCTTGTCACAATTTTATTACGTTCTCGCGTTTTTCCTAACAGAACTTTTATCTCAGTAAACTAAGTTACTGCAAATTTTTAATGTAATGAATTTATAAAATTTATTTAAAGGAACAAATAATAATCTTGACACCACGCAACCTCGCTGACGTTATAGAAGCGAATTTTCAAAAATAATCTGCCCATTTTTGAAATTCTAATTTCGCTATCATAATCACAGTTTTAATCTGCATTTTAAACTGCAATATTATACATTACAGTGTATTGAAAAACGAAAACAAACCCTTTCCATCGTCAAATTCAATTTCTAAATTGTAACGGATTTTGAAAATTCAAAAGTGTTAATTTATGCAGTTTTTAACGCTGATTATATTAGCATTAAAAACATTATTTTTTAAAAAATTTTAAGATAAAGAAATTATTGTTTTTAAAGACTTTAAATGGCCGCTGTTTTGAAATAATTTGAAATGTTTTTGCCAGGTAACGAAGTTGTCTCAGCTGTTACCAAAATCGATTCTTGTAGCCTGCCAAGTTTGAAATCGGAACACAATTTCGAATGTGGGTGTGCTAAACACACACACACACACACACACACACACACACACACACACACACACACACACACACACACACACACACACACATTGTTATAAATAAAGTTCGTTTTGAAAGCACAACTAAATAAACTATTGCCTGAGCCTTACCGCTCGTTGGACACTTCCAGACTTCTCGCCTGGCTTTCCGCTTCTTGCAAATACAGCGGTTGTTGGTTCTTGGCAGTATGTATTCTGGAGTCCTGCAATCTTGTATCGTTCCTTAAACTTGTTTCTGCCACAGAACTGAGCGGTTCTGCGCATACGTAACTACACATTACAGCGACTACTGTCAAACGTTCCATTATATTTGTTTTCATTTTGCACATGAACAACGAACAATAACTAACTTATAAAGCCGATTGTAAAATATAAAGTTAATACTTTAATAATTTTTTTAACGCCCAAACTACATATTTATCTGACTGTTACGTGTGTTCGAGACGTAATTCAGAGGTTAAAGACACATTGACGGACTTCTGGTTAACACGTCGAGACTTGTGACTGATGGACTAACAGTATCTTTGTATCTCCGTAGTATTAATTAGAACATATATTCTGGTTGTTTAGAGTCAGACGTCCAAACTAACGGCGTTATATGTAAATATGTTTAGCAGGAAGTCTTGCAATTTAAACTTTCTTATTAACTGGTGTCACATGCTTCTGTCGCATTACAAATTGTAATTGGTTCAATATTTTAAAATTAAGCTAATTGTTAAATATTTGGTTTGTGATACTGGTAAAGATAATTGATAACAGGAAGAATAAAATTAAGTAATTATGTTTTAAGAATGGTTCTTTTCTCCATCCTTCACCAAACTTGCTTTAGAATCTTCTAGTGATTATTCTCTCTTCTAGGTTCTAATTCTTTTCATTCAGTTTTTTTCATTTATTATATTGTGGTTTCTATTATCGTTCTCTATATTACAGCACTAGTCCATTATGCTCTAGAAGGATACGCTGAGTGATGATTGTTATCATAAACTACTTAACTCTAAAATGTTATTATTATCTAGTTTTAATTTTATTTTATTGTGCTCATTTTTTATTATTATTTTATTTGTAAAAATGTATCTAATTTGTGCGGATCTTCCCCCTGGCACAGCAACTGCCCCCTGGCATAGCAACTGCCTCCTGGCACAGCAACTGCCTCCTGGCACAGCATCTGCCTCCTGGCACAGCAACTGCCGCTTGGCACAGCAACTGACCCCTGGCATAGCAATTGCTTCCTGGCACAGCAACTACCTCCTGGCACAGCAACAGCCTCCTGGCACAGCAACTGCCCCCTGGCACAGCAACTGCCTCCTGGCACAGCATCTGCCTCCTGGCACAGCAACTGCCGCTTGGCACAGCAACTGACCCCTGGCATAGCAATTGCTTCCTGGCACAGCAACTGCCTCCTGGCACAGCAACTGCCTCCTGGCACAGCAACTGCCTCCTGGCACAGCAACTGCCTCCTGGCACAGCAACTGCCTCCTGGCACAGCAACTGCCTCCTGGCACAGCAACTGCTTCCTGGCACAGCAACTGCCTCCTGGCACAGCAACTGCCTCCTGGCACAGCATCTGCCTCCTGGCACAGCAACTGCCGCTTGGCACAGCAACTGACCCCTGGCATAGCAATTGCTTCCTGGCACAGCAACTGCCTCCT
The DNA here is from genome assembly GCA_022606455.1 of Callitettix versicolor. Classification (NCBI taxonomy): domain Eukaryota; kingdom Metazoa; phylum Arthropoda; class Insecta; order Hemiptera; family Cercopidae; genus Callitettix; species Callitettix versicolor. The sequence goes on from CM040184.1 coordinate 61,343,410, forward strand.
GGCACAGCAACTGCCTCCTGGCACAGCAACTGCCTCCTGGCACAGCATCTGCCTCCTGGCACAGCAACTGCCGCTTGGCACAGCAACTGCTTCCTGGCACAGCAACTGCCTCCTGGCACAGCAACTGCTTCCTGGCACAGCAACTGCCTCCTGGCACAGCAACTGCCTCCTGGCACAGCATCTGCCTCCTGGCACAGCAACTGCCGCTTGGCACAGCAACTGCTTCCTGGCACAGCAACTGCCTCCTGGCACAGCAACTGCCTCCTGGCACAGCAACTGCTTCCTGGCACAGCAACTGCCTCCTGGCACAGCAACTGCCTCCTGGCACAGCATCTGCCTCCTGGCACAGCAACTGCCGCTTGGCACAGCAACTGACCCCTGGCATAGCAATTGCTTCCTGGCACAGCAACTGCCTTCTGGCACAGCAACAGCCTCCTGGCACAGCAACTGCCCCCTGGCATAGCAATTGCTTCCTGGCACAGCAATCGCCTCCTGGCACAGCAACTGCCTCCTGGCACAGCAACTGCCTCCTGGCACAACAACTGCCTCCTGGCACAGCAACTGCCCCCTGGCATAGCAACTGCCTCCTGGCACAGCAACTGCCCCCTGGCATAGCAATTGCTTCCTGGCACAGCAACTGCCCCCTGGCATAGCAACTGCCTCATGGCACAGCAACTGCCTCTTGGCACAGCAACTGCCTTCTGGCACAGCAACTGCCTCCTGGCACAGCAACTGCCTCCTGGCACAGCAACTGCCCCCTGGTATTGCAACTGCCTCCTGGCACAGCAACTGCCTCCTGGACAGCAACTGCCTTCTGGCACAGCAACTGCCTCCTGGCACAGCAACTGCCTCCTGGCACAGCAACTGCCTCCTGGCACAGCAACTGCTCCCTGGCATAGCAATTGCTTCCTGGCACAGCAACTGCCTCTTGGCACAGCAACTGCCTCCTGGCACAGCAACTGCCTCCTGGCACAGCAACTGCCTCCTGGCACAGCAACTGCCTCCTGGTTCATGCCTCCAATTTACTTTACTAATGGAACCATATTGAGAAATATTTTACGAAGCAATTCAATGTTTTAATATTTTATGAAAATATGTTTACACAAAAAATATTTCAATCATAATTTAATCATATATATTAGTAAAAATAGCAAAACACATAATAACTATACATAAAGTTATAACAAAAGTAATGATTTAAAAGTGATTATAATAGCTGTAGCTGGGATAAACGAATGATTCTGATCAGCTGTACGATAAACACAACTGATGCGGTGAAAAGCAAATTTAATTATTTGTCATTCCAAATAAAGATTTAATGGTATGAATCTCTGTAACTCATTACAGCCTTTTCAGTATTTTTTGAATGAGTGCTCAATTGATGAGGTATGTTGTAAGCAATGCTTTTAAGCATTCATACATACATATTTGTGCAGTAGTTCATATAAAAATGTTTGAAGAGTAATTTCAATTTCTGTATAATATAGCTAAAAATTGTAACTGTTTTTCTGATGCAATATATATATATATATATATATATATATATATATATATATATATATATTGCTAACTTTTCCTTCATAGAGACATCTCAGTTACATAAGAAGAACCTACATTCTGACCTAAATTATATATATATATATATATATATATATATATATATATATAATTGAATTAAATATATATAATTAAATTTAATTAGATTAAAGCCATAAAATAAATTCGTGGCTTTATTTCACATTTTACTTTTAAAGGACAATTTTAATACACTTGCGTAATTGTATCAGTGGGTCTACATATGTTAGTTAAATAAATGCAAACATATTACACAAACTTTTTCACAATCAATTATTTCCCACATATTTCCTGCTAAGAAACTAACAGAAGGGAATTCGAACTTATTTTACAAAAATCGGTTCATCAGATTTTGCTAACATTTTGCAAATTCAATGCATCAAATTTTGAAAAAAAAACATTTATTGTCAAAAGTAACTCAACAAATTAGAGCCGTTTAAGTTTTATGTTTGGGTTTTTTCTAATTACTAATGAGCGGTGTTTTTTCTCAAATTTACTAGACTAATTTGAGTAATAAATTTTTTATATCGGATCAAAATTTGAGCAAAATCTTATATACCAATTTTGAGGAACGACTTCAATTGATCAGTGATTTTTCGAAAACTCCTGAACTGAATGTTTTAAGAATTTTACGGTGTTGAGAAAAGTGAGCTTTACTAGGGTGGTACTTAGGGCTACATTTGAACAAAATATTATAAATATCGTAAGAGCCAATTTTGATATCAAATTTTTAAGTTTTTTTACAAAAAAAACCGCGCATGTACTCACACAAGAACAGACGTCCAAGCACTGTTAGTTCATATAGTTTTAAGAAAAAAAAATATAATTTTATTGTTATAATCAATAATAGCCTATATTGTTCTTATTAACGTTAAAATAGTTCGAGTAAAACATCTCAAAATTACTACTTTAATTATTTTAATAAGAAGAAAATATTGTTTTAAACTGCACAACTCTTCGGTACAGGTAATTTGTCGACATTGAAGTATTTGGAAAGAAAGACTGACAAGAAAGAAAGATGGCCGTCATGAAAGCTGAGCGCACTTTTAATGAGATTTTTTACCTCTCGCGGTACTGCACGTAACGTCATTAATGGCGTATGGAACAATGTTTTTACACACAGAAATCGAGATTTCAACCTCTTAATTTCGGCCAGTTCATCAGCTTCTCCGGCCAAGTTTAATGACCTGCCATATCGATACACTCTAAACAATGTTTCTTTTGTCGTTTGACCAATTTAGATGACAAGCCTCGTAATTGATAACTTCACACCACGACTGTGATTTGTAACAGTGTTTCTATTGTTGGACGGAACCGGCAAGACCACTGCTTACTGTATAACGATTCCGTGATTTTGGAGGAAGCTGTAACACTAGCATTTAAAGATCCGTTTTAAATCTATATTAATGAAAAAACGTGCCATGACTAACTGGATAACGTCGTCGAGCTGAAACTGCTAAAACTGTGAATATAAAGTCTGCTCAATAGCTTCATTTTATATATATTTTTTTTTTTTTTTTTTTTTTTTTAACGTTTGACTGTTGTGCACACTTGGGCTAATGCATTGGGATGATGTATAGCATATGATGCCATATCGCCGAGAATCGAACTCCTCAAAAGCCTAGTACGCTATCCACTAGACCACCGAGGCGGCTTCATTTTATAATATATAGACTCAATAATATAAATCCAATCCCTAAAAGAATAAAAAAGATGTATACAAGTTTTTAAGTGAAAAATATTTGTTAAATTGGATTTTGTAATGTTTGTGTGTGTTTAGATCTAAAAAATGACCGATTTTGATAAAAATTAGTTACTTTTTGATAAAAAGTAGTAAAGTTTTGATAAAAAGTAGTAACTTTTTGATAAAAACTAGTAACGTTTTGATAAAAAGTAGTAACGTTTTGATAAAAACTAGTAACGTTTTGATAAAAAGCAGTAACTTTTTGTTAAAAAGTAGCAGGAGTAGTTTGACATTATTTGATTTTTTTCGTTTACAAACAAAAATCTAATTTTATGGAATTAATCGGTAGAGGAATCCCTTTTACCTTGTGCTATCATTGCTAATAGCCATTTGAAGATACTAGTTTTCAAGCGTGTCAAGTATCATTACTCTTAACTCTACCGTATTTACAAAAAACAATTTAATAAATCAATGATTAATTGTACCATTAATCAACATTAATCACGGTTATTGTAGCCATATAAGGTTAAATAAATGTTATTTTTATTATTACTAGCTGTACCCAGGCACGCTTTGCTGTGGCACAGTCTGGTTCAATTTACAACGCATTCGGAAACGTAGAAACAGAATCGTAAAATTGAAAATTTGGAAATCGGAAATATTTAAATTTAATCGCAAATAATTATGATTATGACCTATTTTCCTGTCTAGTGTTCTATTTACTCACCTCGTAAAGGATACGAGGTTTCGATACCTTACTGTTTCATCTTCAGGCCGTAATACAGAATGTCAAATCCCTCTGTCGAGGTAGTTACAATGTTAAACAAAACATTGAAAACACGTCACAAACACTAAACACAATTACACGATTAAAACACACACGATAACATTTGGTTTAGCCCGTGCAACATATATCGTTATTTTGCAAATTTAGTAATAATAAAACATTTTACCTTGTTACAGGTGTGATGGCATCTAAAAGAAATAATATTTTACCTGTATATAAATATTATAATAGTAGGTATATAAAAACATATTTGAAAAAACGTATTTGAATGCGATTTTATGTCAAAATTTCAAATCAATAGGCGAAGAATTTTCGGAGATTTAAAATATTGAACAATGAACATTTTTATTTATATAGATTTTTACTTGCTGTGCTTTTATTGATAAAGAATTTTTTAACAGAATTATAAGACGTAATAAATGAAGTAAAAGAGAATTTGTTTATTTTTTTTTTTTTTTGTTCAGGTGAAAACTTCAAGCGAGAAAGTTTTTAGTAAAGTTTTGAATTTTATATCTACGTAAATATATTTCCAGTACGGTCGCTGAATTTTTTTTGAAAGTCCAATGCGCGTGCAGTCTTCTAAATCCACAGCCAACATGATTGGAAGGTTCGTTAAATTATTAAAAAAATCGCATTGACGAAAGAACTAAAATCGTCTAATCTAAGAGGCATGCAGCAATAAGAATGCGAAATGTTTTTGCGTAGGCTACCAATGCTTTCAGCGCCCACCCGCTATATACCTGTTTTACTATCTAAACTTGGAACGCACTTTGGAACTGATCGTTCGTACCAAACAGCTGAGAGTTTAGTTGTCAACCTTGTCTAACACGACTTACAGACTAATTAATTAATAAGGTAAGAATGTTCCCTCCACTCCGGCCACGGCCCACAGTCACGTCATTCACAAACTTTAAGGAATTCCAAAACGTTTTTCTTCGGTAGCTATTAGTTCCGAGAAGCACTCGTTATTACCGCTTTCTTTTTTGTTGTTTCGTTGTAATTACTCTTGGTGATTGCGTGTTTTGTACTAAAAAAATCCTTTTTGATACCAATAGAAAGTAAATTTTTATTTGTATATGTTGCCACACAGTGCTTGGAACATGAAAAATTAATATCATTTAAATTAAACAAGGTTTTTTATAAAATATTTCCTGATTTGCAAAATCTTTTTTTACTTTACAATTAAGACACGACAACATAAAGTATAAAATATTACTTGAAATCACATTTATTTATTCAATTTTCTAGAAGATCGGTTGAAACTAAGAAAAGTAATAGAATTGACGTCGGTCAGAGTTCATTTTCGTATTTTAAAAGTAATTTTATAAATTTAAAATGCTAATAAATGTTTCAAAATAGGTTAAGTTTAAAACAATTACTAACCGCCTCGGTGGTCTAGTTGATAGCGTACTGGGTTTTCACCCCGAGGACCCTGGTTCGATTCCCGGCGAGGGCTTGGCATATTTTCATACACTATAAATCATCCCATCGTCTGCATTAGCCCAAGTGTGCACAATAGTCGGACGTTAAACACAAAAAAAATTGTAATAAAACAATTACTTTCGAAAATTCGCTTTCGTCACATTGGGGAACCAGCTGCATGCCTCCAAGCTTTGAAAGCTTTGCGATATGAACAAAGCAATAGCTATGATTGTAAACTAAAAGATGTTCGGTGATCGAAGTCAAAGCATCGGTCAGTCTACTGCGTCACTCAACTGCGCACCTAAAGGTTCTTAGTTCGAGCCGCAGTTGCTCCAGTTATTTTTCCTTTGCCTTTAACACAGACCCCTCATCGTCATTAGTCTAACTAGCATAAAGTATGAAATATTAGGCAGGTTAAATAAGTACTAGATATTTAAAATTCATTTGCTGTTATTTTATTTTAACAAAACTTATTACAAAAATAATTATTCGTGTTTATATTTGTTTGAAAAAGAAAAATGTAGTCGCTTTTTGTGAAATAATAAACAAAAAAATATTACAAGGATTTTCTTAAATTTAGTTAATTGGTTTTTTGGACAATGTATTTAGGAAGTGATAAAAAAATTTTTAAATAAAAAACTGTCAGTTTCTCAAATTAGATTAATCATATTTAGTCATTTTTTTTGTACAAATATTTGTAATGTAACAATTCAATGTAGGATACAACACTTCATATATACTTAGGCTTTTCAGCACCGTATACAACTAAACTGACCGCCTCGGTGGCCTAGTTGATAGCGTACTAGGCTTTCACCCCGAGGACCCGGGTTCGATTCCCGGCCAGGGCTTGGCATTTTCATACGCTATAAATCATATGATCGTCTGCATTAGCCCAAGTGTGCACAATTGTCGGACATTAAACACAAAAAAAAACAACTAAACTGTTTGATCTAAATCTGATGAACTGATTTTAAACAGTTAAGCCAATATTCCGGTTTTATCGGTTGCTCCACAAACTTAAATTTCGAGTGTTTGTTTTTTGCAAAAAAATCGTTCTTAAAATACTTAATTAGAAATAAAAAACAAAAACATTGAGGCTGCACGATAGTATCTTAACCGAAGTATTGCCAACTGAAATACCGAAAACAAAAAATTATCCTCATTTTTGACAATCACGCACTTTACATTAATTATTATGTATAATTTTAATTTAACCTATTTTATCGTTCGTGTTTTAAATAAACATTGCAGCTTACTAATACAAATTACTTGGGATGTTATTCAGTATAAAAGTACTGTATAATATGACTCATCTTACAGTAAATTAGTAAAATAAGTCTTGTTATTAAAACTAACATTTTATTTACTTGCCTTTGAAGAGTGAAGGAAAAGTATACGTGTAAAACTAGAGGAGTTACGGACATAAGCGAAGATTTAGTTAATAATACCTATTTTACTGAATATATAATTAGTTTTAATATATGTTTACAAATATCTTGTTTTGTTTATATAAATAAATACGTGAACCTAGCTTAGATATTATATACTGTAGTTAAAATAGTAAAAATTCAGTTGTTTTATATTAATTCGTAATCATCAGCTGATTTCATTGAACAGCTGATAGGCTATAATAACTTCCAGGCTTGTTGTTAAGAACTAGCAATATTAACAATAATTTTATAAACGTTTATACTAATTTCGAATGTATTATAAACGGTTACAAAGTACACATGTTCTTCAACTGAAGAAAAATACCGAAACCGAAGCAACACAACGTTTTCATATAATACGAAAACGAGTACTGTTATCGAAAAGGAGGAAAAAAAAAGAAAGCAATAGAGAGACGAGATTCGTTTGCGCGTTCGTTCCATATTTCCGTAACATTCTTCCGTTCGGCAGACTTTCACTTGTCTCGCCAAAGCTAACATTAAAAGCTTCGTTTCAAAAACAGTAAACAAATTTCAAGTTTACTTGCTGTATTCACTGTTGTAGGTAAAAACATTGTATGTACACAATAATTAAATTACACGTGCAGGATTGTTAGAACTGGGGGTAATTTTTTGTTTCGGTATTTCAGTTGGCAACATTTTGTTTATTTTAAGTTACTGTATAACCTCATCAGTGTATCTATATTTTTGTTTCTAGATATTCTTAAGAAGTTTGTGTAACATAAGCTCATTGCGTTTGAATCGTAATTTTATGCAAGATGTACAACTGGCGCAGAAAAGAAAAAAGTCCATCAAGGCATATTATATTGTTGAATAATTCCATCGTTTTATTTCCATTTTCTTTAAATTGTATATAGCCTAATTAATAAAAAATCACAATGAATGCAACAAATCTAAAAACTCGTCAAGAATATTTATTCGCAGCTGCTTTAATTGCTGTCACAACTGTATTCAACAACTGATTCAAATTGTTTTCGTCAATTCTCCTTTGATTACTAAACACACCGTTAGCTGCGTTATACAGATTTTCTATTATCGTCATTCTATGCCTGAAAAGTGCTACCAATATCAGCCATATCACGTACATTGAAAAATAAGCGCTGAAGAACAATGGTAAATACCAGAATTTTATCCCAAGATGTGCCGTAGAAAATTCCTGTTCTGAGTGTACTACTGGTGGAGGTCCGTAATGAAATGTTGGTCGAGGAGGAGGTTTGTAAACATAACCGTAATAATGAGGATGTGAAGGTAGGTCTGAAGTCGTATCCTTCTGTAGGAGATAATGGATGAAGTTTATAGACATTTCCTGCAATAGAGGGTCGATGGAAATGTTCATATCCATAGCTCTTCGTAGGATGATGGTATTGATCTGAATGATGATCGTTCAGTGAGAGTTCAACAGAAGGAATTAACTGGTAATCCGGATCTGTAATATTTAAAGTAGATTTCCATTTATTTCCATCTGGAACATTAATGCCACTATAAGGTACTTTATATTTACCTGATATATTTTGTACATTGTTTTGGTTTTCATCTTGAAAGAGCTCGATCGAAGGTACTACCTGGTAATTCTCATTATTGCCAATCAATGAAGGTTTCTTTTCGCTTCTGAAACTTGGGATATTTTCATTACTGATGGGGTTGTTATGATGAAAGTGGCCATGAACAGTGCTTTGCTTTTCATCTTTAAAGAGCTCGATCGACGGTACTATCTGATAATCCTCATTACTGTTACTCAACTGAGGTTCCTTGTTTCTAAAACCTTGGATATGTTCATTACTGATGGGATTGGAGTGATAGAAGTCATGAACAGTATTTTGGTTTTCATCTTGAAAGAGCTCGATCGAAGGTACTATCTGATAATCCTCATTATTATTACTCAACTGAGGTTTCTTTTTGTTTCTAAAATCTTGGATATGTTCATTACTGATGGGATTGGAATGATAGAAGTTGTCATGAACAGTGTTTTGGTTTTCATCTTGAAAGAGCTCGATCGAAGGTGCTATCTGATAATCTTCATTATTACTAAGCAACTGAGGTTCCTTTTTGTTTCTAAAACCTTGGATATGTTCATTACTGATTGGTTTGTTATGATGGAAGTTGTCATGAACAACGTTTTGGTTTTCGTCTTGAAAAAATTGCATTGATGATCCTCATTATTATTACGCAATTGAGGTTCGTTTTTGCTCGTAAATATGTGGATATTTTGATCATTAATATGGCTGGTGTTGTGGAAGTTGTCTTGAGCTTTGTTATTTTCAATCGACGGAAATGTCAGGAGAGTTTTATTAATATCATGCCGTGAAGATTTGTTGTTATTTTCAGAACCGTGAGTAATTTGACCACCGATATTATAAGTGTCAGGAGCCATGTTTTGCTTTTCATCTTCCACAGATACTAATGCATTAATTACTTCAGGGTTCACAGTAAGATTCCGGATTGCCAATATCCAATGAAGTTTCTTTTTTGTTCACAGAATTTTTATCGAAGTTAAAGAAATGAAAATTATTTTGTACCGTGTTGCGGTTTTTTCCGTTTAGAAAAACTTCAACCGAAGGCTCTAACGAATAATTGTAACTACCGTGTGCTTCAATTTTGCTTCTATTTGTTTGTATAAAATTGTCGGGTCCATAATGTTGACTATTGTGATTTTTAAAAAGTTCAATTGATGGAATCACTTGATAATTCTGTCCACTAAAATTTAGTTGATTTCTGCTTGTTTCTGCAATACTTTGAAGATCATCATCGTTGCTTGAACTTTTATAATTGTTCGAATTCGATTTTCGTTGCACATCGTTTACACTTATTTCTCTTTGCAGCATTTCAACCAAAGGAATCATCTTATGGCTTCTGTTTGGTGATATATCAGTGATTTCGTATTCAGTTTTGTCAATTGCCTCGTTAATTTTATTCTGAACAAAAACATAAGTTTTTTCCTGTGGTTTCTCTCTAAGTGATCTCTTAGCGAACATTCTTAAAAAAATATTTTCTCTTTTCGGGTACTGTGCAACAACTGACTGATTAGGTTTTCCTTTTTCTATTTCTAACCTAACAGTTTGTTTCTGGAATGACTTACTGTATTTTCTTCTGTTAGTTGCTTTAATCAAACGGTTGTTTGTTATGTCTTCTGCGACGTACGTCTTCACAAGATTATAAACTGGAACTTTGTTTCTTTTGTTACATAACGTTCTAATCTTGTTTTCATCAGTCAGTACTTTAACGTGTTTAATATGGCTGCAATAAAAGAATGACAATTTAACATTACAGTTTAAATGTCTTGTTCAATATTCAATATCATTATTTGGTATCCTAAACTTCATTTTTAAGAAGAAGTAATTAATTATTCATTTAACACAATAAATTTATATCAAGCGATTTACCTAAGTTTCGTGAACTGTTTTTTGTTTTTTATTCAAAAATCTTATCTTTTAATGATAAAAAGTAATGACAACACTAATTATTTAAAAATTATTTTTCTAATAAATAAAATTAGAAAAAGGAAATTATATCGAAAACCTTTTCAAGGGGAAATGTTACAATGAAGACTTTTCCTATATCGGTAAAAGTCGATATTAATTGTTTTATTGTTTACATTTTATTGAAAACTTTTTAACAGTAAAGTTTTGTTATAAATATTCACTAGCAGCTTTTTCTACCGACAAAGTGACTATATGTAGAAGTTCATTGACATCGTTACTTCTGGCCTCTGAAAGAAGAGTAGTTGCAGCGTTGAACATTTGCTCATGAAACAAAACTTTATGTTTCGACACTGCCAATATGATTAACACTCCAAGGTAACCAATAGCGTAAACGTAGAAAAACAAAGGAATCAACCAAAGTTTTTCTCCTAAATAATAATATGTATTGTCGGAAGGTTCTTCTGGCTCTGGTTCTGGTAAATATTGGTTGGATGGCGGTGGATAATTATATCCTGTAGGTGGTGGCGGATGGTAGTCATAGCCGCTAGGAGCCGGTGGATGGTAATTGTATGATGGGATCTGTGGGGCAGAGTACGGCGTTATCGGACCATTCTCGTTTTCTTTGGGCAGACTATCCTGTTTGTATGCTGATTGAAGATAATCGTCTGGGAAAATATTTAAGCTTTGGGTGTTACCGGATGCAGTTTGTTGATCGCTAAAAGATAAATCACTAGTTCCAATGAGCTGCGGCTCAGTATAACTTTGCTCACTTCCGCTCTGGGAATTATCCACTGAGGCTTGCTGGTCGTTAAATAAAGGCGCTTCTCTCACTTCACCTTCACCCTCTACTCTTTCTTCAATAGTTTCTGGATGCTTGTCTTCAGATGGTTCTTGTGGAGATTTGTTATACGGATACACGTCATGTGATGTCCTGTCAGAAGGCATTTGTTGCGGTTGTACCATATTTTTGGAAGATGTATAAAATTTGAGATTTCTCCCATATTCTTTTCTTCGTTTAAGTCCATTGCCAACACTATAATGACTATGTCTTGATCTCTGTACCTCTGTCCCCTTTGCCTGGATTGTTTTACCGCTCTGAACGGTGTCACTGGAATAAAATAATCCAAAATTAGAGTGGCCAGCAGGCAGATGTTATCCTCAGTGTTAAAGTTTCAACTTCATGAATGTATCAATAAATTCAGTGTTTCTTAAGAACCAATATTTCCTCTTCAAAGAACAATTATTTTACTGCTATATGTTATAATTTTGTCAGTGTTTGTCTTTGTCTAATATTTTGTGTACACTATTTATTCTCAACACTTTTCGTTTTAAAAATGATACTTGATTATGAAACGAGATTTAAAATATTAATTAATTAAAAATCGGAAGTTTTGAGAAGATCCTGACAATGTGGAGCAGAAACGTAAAACGTGACAAATATATTTTTTGGGACAATAACATAACAAAATAGACGTATCGTTCGTTTTATTTATTATTTAAACAAAACATGTTTTATAAATTTAATATTCAACCTATTAGTCAGATCTTTGGACAGTGTCGGCAGTTCAGCTGGTTTCTTTGCATGTGAACACTTGCCACGTTGCACATTAACTTGGTAATAATATTTTTCTTTCTCGCGCATGCCCAACTTACATAAAAAACCAGCTGCAAGCCTCTCCTTTTAAAAATTGGAAATAAACAATCGCTTGAAATTTTTTATAATTGTAGTAATAAAAAAATGACTGAATTCAATACCTATTAACAAAAAATAAATTGCAACTGTTTCACCGGAAACTAATATTTAAATAATAAAATTTCTAGTGGTAAGATACTGAATTTCAGTAAGTCTACTGTTTTGAACTAAATAATATGTCTACGATTTTTTAAATCACAAAAAACCAATAAATTTATTCATTAATAGAAATAAATAGGCCGACATTAAATTTTGAATTTTACATCTTTAAGATAATATTCCTGAAAAAAATAAAAGAATATAATTTTCGTAAAATAATTTTCGAAAAACAAAAACAAAATAAAAGTGTGTTTTATATTTCGTTTGCGATTTCATTTATCTGTTTAAATGTATATTTCTTGACGTGGCGCAGGCGTTTGATGGAGTCTGGCACTGTGGGCTGGAACATAAACTACAACGGGACTTACCAGAGCAATTCTTCAGAATTTTAGTCATACCTTTGTGAGAGACATTTTCGGGTTAGATACGAACTCGAATACTCACAAATTAAAACAATTAATGCAGGAGTACCTCAGGGAAGTGTTCTTGGCACTGTACTGTACCTTCTGTATACTAGAGACATACCAGTTACTGGGAACTCCACAGTAGCAACGTTTGCAGATGACATAGCAATTTTAACAGTTGGGGATAATATTTTAGAAGTCACAGAGAAATTACAGAATGCCACCAACGCAGTAAGTCAATGGACAAAAAAATGGAGAGTAAAGCTTAATGAAGCAAAAACTGTACACGTTAATTTTACGAATAGAAAATATGAACCATTACCAATAATATTAAACGAAAGGAGTATAAAATATGCAAACAGTGCTAAATATCTAGGAATGACACTCGATGCAAAGCTCCGATGGAAGGTGCATGTAAAAAAGAAAAAAGAGGAGCTACAGCTCAAATTCAATAAAATGTTTTGGCTTATTGGAAGAAATTCAGAACTTTCGATAGACAACAAGATACTGCTATACAAGCAAGTTCTAAGACCAATATGGACCTATGGTGCACCACTCTGGGGATGTACAAGAAAAAGCAATAGTAAAATTATTCAAGTTTTTCAAAATAAAGTATTGAGAACGATTGTCAACGCCCCTTGGTATGTGAGAAATGAAAACATACATAAGGACCTAGGTGTTGAATCTGTTCAGGAAGTCATTAAAAAGCTCTCGGTTAAGCATTATTGCAGGTTAGAACAGCATAATAATACAGATATTGTCCAACTACTATGCTGCAGTGACAACATCACAAGAAGGCTGAAGAGGACCAAGCCAATTGACCTCTCCAGGCCGTAAACACATTGGGACCAGCCGTCGGACTGCACCCCAGCACACAGTGAACACAATGATAAAGAAAAATTACTAGATGGGGCACGCCTCAGTTGTAATTAATAAAAAAAAAGAAAGAAAAAATCTATTTAAATGTTTAATTTTGCTTTGATTTGTTTTTGCTTTAAAACTACAAGGGTAAATTATTTAATTTCACTTTTACTTATATTTCTGTTAGAGATAATGTTACATTTACTGAACACGCGTTGAATTTTCTGTACAAACATATAAAAACATATGGTATAATATTCAACAAGTGTAATTGTTGTTTTATTGCGATGCGGGCGTTGGAGACAATGACACTTAACACATAATTCATAAAACAGCTGTTCTTTCAATAATATTAATTTAATTAAGGTTATATTTACTGTCATTGTTTACGACGATTATAAAATAATAAGTTTGTGTTAATAAAAATCAATTGTGCTAATTGTTAATGTTTTTGTTTATATTTGGGGATAAAAAAACTGAAGTTTTTACTATAATTAATTGTGTTTTAATAACATGGTTTGTAGTAATATTATGTAAGCTTTACGAGTCTTAGAGCCTTCGACGCAGCCTTCGACATGGGTTGATGAACGAAGGTAGCAATGAGCAGATCCCCTCCCACCTAGTTAATAATTTAATCTTTTAATAGTGTACTTGCAAAAACATTCTTTTTATAAAAAGCACAAATTGTAAAATAAAATAAATACTGCAATAACATAAAAGATTATATTTCACAAAAATATATTATCAAAATAATGTTACGCTGTTTCACTTTCTAGAGACATCATCAGCTTTTGTGTAGTATTACTTGAATTAAAAATATTAAATACTTATAACTTAAGATCCAAAATTAAAAACAAATTCTACATAAAAAGTGTGCAATTTTTAAATAGACAAATATTTTTTTAATTTTGCAATGTCTCCTGAAGACGTCTTTAAAATTCCAAACGGTAGTATAATTTAATGATAATGATTTTTTTGCAAACAAGATTCTAAAAACCATTAACATTTTAAAATTAAAAAATAACAATTACATAATATTATGCTAATTTAGGAAAGGCGTTCATGTGCAAGAAGAGAATAGAGGATAAAATAATTACAAAACAAATAATATAAACTATTTTTCTTAAACTTTTTTTTAAATCGCTTATTTTTTTAAATCTGAATAGATTTTCTCAAACTCTTGTTATATATGCTTACATTAGCTGCAGGTACTAATGTTATAAATTATATATGATCGTGATTAAAGTAAATTTTGATTATAAAGTTGTTTGACAAAAAAATATTTTGAAATCAAAACTTGTTGAAAAATAAAATGTCAAAGTTCCGTAAATATAAATGTTCATTTTTCTAAAATTTGCAATTTAAAACCCCATGATACATGAAATAATTTTAGGACTTTTAAAAAGTGTTTTAATAATTATCTCTTTCCTATTTTCCCTCAAGCACAATTAATTAATTACTAATACAATATTGTAATAAATCAAATAATAATTACAATAAGTGACAATTATATTTCAAATACATCTTCCTGTTTTGCTATTAAGCAATCAAAACACATTTCAAACACAAATAATTTTCTTATAACATTTCCAAAATAACCTATTTTAATATAATAAACTACGTGTACTTTTTTACAGCAGATTCCGCTAAGCTTAAAACTGATTCAGTTGTAGAAAGTTCAAACAGCATTCTGCCACGATTACCATAAGGTCCATAAGGAGGCCCATAAGGCACTGGATGCACTATTTCAGGTTTTTTTTCAGGAAACACAATCTTATGTCTCGAAATTGATTTTATAATCAGTGCAATTACGTAGAGTAAGAAGTATATACTGAAAAACAGAGGAACGTACCAAAGTTTTGGGCCTATAAAATAATACCCGTATTGCCCGGGACTGAGTTGACGCGCTTCCTTAACTGAGGTTGAACCGGACGAAATGCGGCTGGAATGATTATTTTGTCGAAATTCTTCATTCGAAACTAAACTTGTAGTTTTCATCGACTTCATGGAAGTGTTAAGAATCTGTTCCTTATTTTTTGGAATTTCATTGATTTCAGAAAAACATCTTTTTGTTGATGAATTTTCGCTGCTATTGTTTTGCACTCCACTAAAAACTAATCTTCTTTCCTTTGACTTTTCTTGTACAAATTGAACTGACTTAAAAGTCGATATTTTCGTGACAAAATCGAAAATGTTATTGGTTTCTGTTTCTTCTCGCTTCCGTGTAGCTATTTCGTTACTAATGATAATTCCAGTTTTGTTTGTTTGTTTGTCGCTGTCATTTGTCTTTGACATTAGCCGGGCTTTCATATCGAGTTTCGTTTCCTCTTGCAGTTCTTTCCGTTTTGGTTTAAAAGAGATTTCGTTAATTTGATTCATGCTTTTTGACAGTATCCCTCCCGTCTTTGGTTCTAGTAACAATTTTGATGAGTTGTCAGTACTGAAATGACAATAAATTTGTAATAAAATATTGAATTAAAACTTCTTTACGTTAACCATTTACGTTTTAATTATTTTTTCTCACATAAAAAAGCATCAAATAAATAATGTCTTCATGTTTTTATAGTCTTAATACACAAAGAAATGTGAATATTTACAAACATATAGAATTTTTAATATCAAAAGAAATTTTAAAAAACAAGAAATAATTTATTTTTAATTACACTTTTCAATAATAATCAGAAAAGCAAAAGATAAAATTTAAAACAATTTTTTTATCATTATTGTAACATAACCATCGGACCACATATTTACGTAATTAGTATTATGACCTATTCTTCCCGTCAGAGGTATATCCACTCACCTCGTAAAGACTACCGCGGTTTCGAAACTCTATCGTTTCATCTTCAGGCCGTGATATAAAATGTTAAATCTCTCTGTCTAGGTCGTCACAATGTCAAAAACATTAAGAACATACAACAGAAACACTGAGCACAATTACACGATTAAAATATGTACGATGAAATTCGTCTTGGCCAAACGACACGGGCGACTCGTTCGTCGTTACATTCCGGACTGCCGAATTTCATCGAACATATTTTAATCGTGTAATTGTGCTCAGTATTTGTGATGTATGTTTTTAATGTTTTGTTTAACTTTGTGACGACCTCGACAGAGTGATTTAACATTTTGTATCACGGCCTGAAGATGAAACGATAGTTTCGAAATCGCGGTAGCCTTTACGAGGTGAGTGGATAGACCACTGACGGGAAGAATGTGTCATAATCCTAATTTTTTTATCTTTGGATAAAGTGAAAAGCATCTAAAAAGATTGTTATAATTTTATCAATAAATTTTTCAAAGTGACGTGTATTTTTAAAAGGCCTAAATTATGAACATTTGTAACTTGTTCAAATGAAAAAACACATACACACAAACTGAGTGCAATATATTAAATATTTCGTGTTTGTATTTTATCTTTTATTCACATTTTTTCCACATTAGTTTTGTTGCCATTATTTTCCCTTACTCTGCTGTCGGCGAAGAAGTCCAATAAAATATTTGTTTAATCAGTTTGTAACTTCAGTTATGTTGTGACTGATGAAAGTCACAACACTTCAATACTTTTTACACAAGATTATTTCATGTTTTTTTCAGAACTCGGAATGTAAACAACAAAATGAGAAAAATGTGTACAGTTTGCGTTTTCAATTAATTAATAATTCTGTTTATATTCTTCTTCTTTTCTGCTAGGATTATTGTCACATGTTCAGTGAGTACTAAGAGTATAGATATAGTTTTTGAAGATGGAGGTTCTCCGAAACGCGTCAATGAAAGTAGAATTGACGAAGCTAGAGAAGGCAGATCATTATACTGAACATAGTGACTTAATAATTATTATTACTATTTATTTATTTTTTTTTAGAAATAGGATAACATAAAAATTAAGCTAAGAATAATATATCCCATAACGTTTTCATTGAATATTATTCATAGATTATGGGATCCATTATATCACGGTAAACGCTCTATTAGATTTTTCAAAATTGTTACCACGTAACAAACAAATTTCAAGTCAAAACGATTTTCGAAACAATCAAATCCTACAGATATTACTTCCAAATCAAATATTTTTTAGTTTGCATAACCGTATCAGCATTGGTACTTGGTAGAGTTCCCATTTTTACAGAAATATGAATAAATCACAAAACGCTGCACATCGACCATTTTTTCTTACTGGTTTGTAGTTATTATTGTTGGCAACTTGCCGACAATAGTTCACTGGTTACACTAGTTACAACATTGATAAAGCAACAACTCTTTTTACTTTTTTAATAACCATAGTTATAGCCCAACCAGAAAATTTTAAATTTTAAATGCAATGAGTGCAGATCACTTTCAGAGTAGTCTTTAAAAGTGTGTGTGTGTGTGTGTGTGTGTGTGTGTGTGTGTGTGTGTGTGTGTGTGCGTGTGTGCGCGCGCTGTATTTGCGCTCTCACGTTCTCAATTTTGTCCCGATTTGATTCAAACATAACTCGAAAATCAATTTTGTAACAGTTTTAACAAGTTCGTTACCCTTAAAATCTTTTCAACATTTCCAAAATGGTGGCAATCCCAAATCTTAAACACATCCTAACAATTATATTTTACACGCTTTTGAAAACCAAATTTCACCGTCGTAACCAGCGATAAAATCTATATAACAATTCATTTCAAATTTTATTTGAAATACGAAAATAATCTGCCACTATGTCAGCGGTTAGGGTTCCTTTTTCATATTTACAGTGAAATTTTAAAAACTAAACTGCTAATTTAACCATTACTGTTGATGTTCGGTATTTATTACGATTACGTTAGCGAAACAGCTGTTATTTATTTATATGCCTTCAGTTTATAAGGATTACCCGGCGCTCGGTTGTCGATGTGACTAAGGCACCGGTCAATCTGCTGCTTCTCTGAACTGCGCACCTTAAGTTCTTATTTCGAGCCTCAGTTACTCCCGTTGTTTTATTTTTGACTTTGATATTAAAACAGTAAATGACAATTTAGCAAGTTTAGGAAAACCTACTTCACAGATAATATTAGTCACGCTATTTCACAACACGCCATCACCTTATGTTACCCGCTTTGCATAGCGTATACACAGGAATGTTCTATGTGACCACTCTCACTTTTACCATTTTAGTCTGATTTCATTTAAATTTGGCACAATGTAAATTTTTAATAACTTGAACAAGCAACCTTAGTTTCAACAGTTTCAAAATGGCAGTCATTTTAAATTGTAATTTCTTATTTTAAATGTTTTTCAGTGTCCTATTTTACTATTGTAATTTCCATGAAGTGGAACTTTAAATTTTCAATATAATTTAAATTCATAAGATAAAGAATTTACCAATTTAAAGCCGACACACCATAACTTCACTGCTAAAGGAAAAATAGTTATTAATTAAAAATAATAATAATTTATTACTATTTAGTAATAAATTATTACTATTTAATTATTACTATAATTTATTACTATTTATAAATTATTACTATTTATACTATTATTTATACTATTTATTATTTATACTATTTATACAGTAGCCCATTTATTACTATTTAAGGTATTATTGTTGGCACAATAATATATAATTTCTCTTTCAAATCACCATCATCTACTTTTGACTGTTATTTAATAATTTTTAAGCATTTTCCATATTGTAAATATTAAAAATATACTATATAAATTGAGTATTGTAATTATATAAATTGTCAAATTTTAAATCTTTAAATTTCGAAGAAACACTGTAGCTTATTACTTATCAGTAATACGAAAGTTCCCTACAATACCATTACTTGCTGTCATTTTACCTGAGTACAACTAATATATATCTTAAGTTACGTTACAGTGAATGTTATTAATGAAAAATATACCTTTCACTCCTGTTAGAGACAGTACGATTGTCCGCAGCCTGAGTGGACAAAACACACGCCACACTTAAACTCAAGGCAAGAGCATATATGTGCAGGTACATGTTGATAGTTGACTTTTGCCCTGTTGGTAACATAATAATTATCTTCTCAGGCAGTAATCAACACTGACTTCAAACGTTCACAAATGCAAGGTAGATGCGTTTAAGTGCATATTAGTAGGATAGTTAAATTTTTTTACCAAGTATGTGTGAATCCCAGCTTAATTATGGAGTTGCACTTCTTGCAACGGTAAATCACTGAAACTAATTAAAGCCTCCAGTAAAAGTAAACGTAAACTTTAAAAATATTGTAATAATAAATTTTGATGTAATATTTACTAAATAACAGCTACACGCAGCTGTCTCGCTGACGTAATTTAGTCCAAACATTGGCCACATTTACATCACATAAAGCAATATTTCGAAAAACGAAATCGAACGGCACAAAAATTGGTTTCAGCAATACATGTGTCTTCCGTTACACAGCGCAATCCGATCGTCCTTTTTGAACTTCAAATGTTACATAGCAGCTGTCGAGTTTCTTATTGGTATTCAAATTTTTAAATGTTAATTGATTTTAAAGCAGATTTTTGAAATTTTCAAAATAATGAAAATTTAGAAAAAAAGTTCACGTTTGGAACTCGAGGAGTTACCGACAGAAGCGAAGCTTCTGTTAATGAAATCTTTGCTGAATATATAATTACTTTGAAGATATATTTACAAATATCTCGTTTTGTTTGAATAAATAAATACGTGACTCTATATTAGATTTTTGTTTACCGTAGTTATAGTAAAAGATCGGTTGTTTTATATTAATGAGTAACGATCAGCTGATTTCATTGATCAGCTGATAGGCTGTAATAAATTTCTGGTTTTGTTGTTAAAAACTATCAATATTAACAACAATTTTTATAAACATTTATATGAAATTCGAATGTACTATAAACGGTTAAAAAGTGCAAGTATTGTTCAAATAAAGAAAAATGCCGAAACCAAACCAACACGACTTTTACATATAATACGAAAGTACTGTTGTCGAAAAATGAGGAAGAAAAAGAAAGAGACAGAAATGGAGAGGCGAAATTCGTTTGCTCGTTCATTCCATATTTCCGTTACATTCTTCCGTTCGGAAGACTTTTTTCTATCCACTTCTTTCGCCGGAGCTGATATTAAAATCTTCGCTTCAAAAACATAAATTTTGGTAAAGGTATGATTTTTTAAGATTCCGAGTGACCGTATTTTGAAACGGATGAACTGTTTTTTTTTCTTTTCAGAAAACGTGTATAAGCTATTATAAAAATTTTCTCTTAATCAAATCTGACTGTAATTCGCAGTTTGAATTGAATCACACAAAGATTGCGAACGTTAGCGTGATAACACACACACACACACACACACACACACACACACACACTGTTCAATTTTTTCACTATTATAATGTGTATATAGTCCGGTGTATATAGTCCGACCAGAAATAAAATAAAATGAATCATTGCAAGTAAAATACTATTTGTCGAATAAATATGTCAACTGTATATTTATAAACACTTACATATGGCAAGTAAGCATTTGTAATATGCTTACAAATAAGCATTGCTTTATATGCCGAAATCACATATATTTTTTTTTTTTTTCTTATAGTTTTTAAAATAGTTTTCAATGTCCTTTTCTGCTTTTAAAATTATTACTTAATGATGAAATATTTATGTCATTAATATTGTTTATTTGAACATTTGCCATTACTTGTGTACATAAAGCAACACACGCTTTTCGAGAGCATGGATCAACTTTCATTGTCAAGTTGATCCCTTAGAAGTTTGTGTAGGCACCTAGGTTTATGTTCTAGTTTGATGATTAGGTTTTAAGTGAGGCACATATGAATCACACTCTCGGAACGTTCTGTATTGCGTTATATACACAAACGATGACAAAGGCCGGATAAACAGTAATAATACAGTTTTTAATATAGTGACCTAACCGTAGAACCTAAGTTGTACTTGTGACTTTGCTTTTAGCAGGTTCGAGTTTAGGTAATCAGAGGCCATAATTACAACCATAAATTACCATAATTATTTTCTTACGTAATCCTTTCAAAAGAGTTCAATTGGACTTTTTCACCACCATGTATATTGTCAGTCAATCTCCATTCTCCATTTATTTGTGTAAAATATATAAAATATAATTTAATAAGTATATTTCGTAAGTTATAGGCACAGTTCACTTAAACGTATGTAATGTGAGTGACAAATATGATTTTTTTTCAAATAAAAGGTAACACAGACATAATATTAAGTGTTTTTTTTATTACGAAATCAATAAGTAACATTTACATTCCAATATTTTGATCAACTTACAAAAACTTTTGCATTAAAAATAGAAAATATTGATTATTAACTAAAAATATTGTTATAAACATGTTTGAATAAATATTATTTCTCGTTACAGAATGCTACATTATTAATCCTTACGCGTACTTCTTGTTAACCGTTGTGATCGCTGTTTCGACTGCCTTCAGCAAATAGTTTAAACCATCTTCGTTGTTCTTCCTCTGGGCACTGAATACATTGTTGGCAGCGTTGTACAGGTTTTGGATAAAGGAGACTCTGTGTCTAAGAAGAGCAACACAAATTAACCAAATAACATATATTGCAAAGTAGGCGCTGAAGAATAATGGCAGATACCAAAGTTTAACTCCGAGGTGATATGTTGCGTATTCAGGTGGATTCGGTAATGGAACCGGAACTGGTAAGTATTGTTTTGGTGGCGGTAAATACGGCTTTGGTGGTAAATAAGGCTTAGGTGGTGGCGGTGGCGGAGGGGGCGGAGGAGGTGGTGATGGTAAATACTCTTTTGGTGGTAAATACGGCTTTGGTGGTGGCGGGTAAAAATAACCTTCTGTTTCTTTTGGAGGCGGTGGAGGTGGAGGTGGCGGTGGGGGTGGTGATGGTAAATACTCTTTTGGTGGTAAATACGGCTTTGGTGGTGGCGGGTAAAAATAACCTTCTGTTTCTTTTGGAGGCGGTGGAGGTGGAGGTGGAGGTGGAGGTGGAGGTGGCGGTGGGGTGGTGATGGTAAATATTGTTTAGGTGGTAAGTAAGGCTTAGGTGGTGGGGGATAAAGGTATCCATCTGTTTCTTTGGAAGGTGGCGGTGGCGGTGGTTTGTAATCGTATCCAAGAATCGGCGGGGGTGATGGGGGTTTGTATTGATACCCCACATCAGGAGGTGGTGGAGGAAGTTTGTAATCATAACTTTCAATAGGTTGAGGTTGTGAAGGTTTGTGGTCTTCAAAAGGCTCTGGCGGTGGAATGTATTCATAACCTTTTGTAGGCGGAGGATTGTACTTGTAGCCTTCTGTAGGAGTTGGAGGAGGTTTGTAATCATAGCCTCCGCTTGAGAGAGGTGGCGGCTGAGGAAGAGGAGGGGGAGCTATGTTATCATTATTGTCTGATAATGATAGTTCACTAAGCTCAGAAGAATTTGTTTGGTTGTCCGTATTTGACTGATCAGGTGAAATATTGGTCTGAACGTTTAAGTCCGAATCTTGGGAGAAACTGTCTTGACTGGACGATGCTTGAAGATAACTGTCTTGTAGAATATCTTGATCGTATCCGTTAGGGACAACTTCAATCGATGGAATTATTTCATAATTGTGGTTACTGTGTAGAGGCGTGGAATCAAAATTGTTTCCGATGTCTTGGAAGTTTTGACTGTTATCGGATTCTTCGTAGGTTGTTGGATGAAATCGATCTTGAGCAGTTACTTTCGAATTTTTGTTTTGATTAATATTGTAATTTTTTGGCTCAAGCGATACATACAAGAATGGCCGTTCGCTAGCCTTACGATTTGAATTCTGCAGATGTTGAGGTGCGGTCGTCAGATCAGAAACAGAGATCGTTGGTAGTTTTATCTTCTTCTCGCCGGAATTGTCGGGTTTCGTCCAATCACTAATGTTGTCTGATAAGAAAGGAGTACCAAATACAACTGAGTTACCGCTGTTCTTCTTTTCTCCATCGGATACAAGATGATACGTTGAAACTGTGTAACTGTTACCATCCAAAGAGTTCATCTTGTTTTCCTCTTGGATTCTTTTCAAAGTGTCCGGAAGAATCAGTTCTCTTGCGTGATTAATTCGGCTAAAATTAAAATAATAAAACTATATTAATAAATAACTGTAGATTGTGTAGTCTTATTATTATGCCTTGATCAACATTAATTCATTCAACAACATTGTTAAAGCAAATTCAATTAATTTTCGTTGAATGTGTGTAAATTATCGATCATTTTTAACACAATTTTATTTCGATTCTTCTTGTATACCAATTGAAATGTTATAATTCTACAAATCTTTTCGCTATCACAATATACCTGATTTTTAACGTCTAATTGATAAAAATTATAATTAAAGTAATTAAGAATAATTCACACAGTGTCTTTCCATAGTTTAAAATAAAATTATATTTTTTGACTATAGCGAGTTATAAGGTATTTTGTTTCATAGCATTATTACATTAATTTAGTTTTATCTTAATTGTTATTTTAAACGTTCTTACCTTAAATATATGTTATTCTATAAAATATTAAATCTAATATTTTGAATAAAAGCAACTTTATAAAACTTTCAAATAAAGAAAAACGCCTAATATATATTGTAAAATTTATTTTATTAATTTTAATTGTAGTAAAATAGAATATTTCTTATTAATTTATATTTAAATAATTTGAAGAGTATTATTTTTTTTATATACAAGAAGATAATATTAATAATAATTTCAAAATCGAAACTAAAGTTTTGATAAGTGATCTTTAAAAATATTAATGCTTTTTCGAAAGATGTCACAAATATTTCTTCGTAGCTTCTTGTAAAGCTGTGGCCACTATTCCCAGGACGTGGTTCACTGTGTCACTTCGCGCTTGGGAAAGTACACTAGTGGCTGCGTTAAACATTTGCTGCGGGAATATTATCTTATGTTTGGCGATAGCTTTTATGATAAGGGCTCCTACGTACAGTACAAAATAGACACTGAAAAATAAAGGGATGTACCACAATTTGGGACCTAAATAATAGTACGTGTAGTCAGTGGTTTGACGCGTTTCTTCCGGTTCCGGAGGTGATGGTAAATATTGGTTAGAAGGTGGAAGGTAGTAATACCCTTCGGTCGACGGAGGTGGTGGTGGTGGTGGGGGATTGTATACGTAGCCTCCAGTGGGAACCGGCGGGGGATTGTAGTCGTAGCCTCCCGTAGGATCCGGCGGCGGATAGTTGTAAGCTGCGATCGAAGGCGCAGGATACGAACTCAGAGCAGCGCTGTCGCTGCTGCCTTGAGGTAAGCTGTCGTGGTTGAACGCTGCTTGAACGTAACTGTCTTGAACAAAGTTTTGGTCACTGCCACTTTGAACACTATCCGATAAAGTTTGCTGACCATTAGTCTGCGGTACCTCCCTCACCTCTCCCTCGCCCTCTGCTTCTTCGTAAGTCGTCGGATGGAACCTGTCTTGGGCTACGTTCTGTTGTGACGGATAAGGATAAGCATCGTATGATCGTCTATCGAGAGAATATTGTGGATATTGTGCTTGGCTGTAAGTAGCATAACCTTGAGCTCTTTTCTGGTAACCACGGCTTCCGCTGGTTCCTGGATAACGTGAGTCTACAACATTCTGTTTATTTCGCAAACTTCGTCCTACGATCTCACTCTGAACAATGTCTGTCTCTTTTGGAAAAGCTGTTTTCCTTGATTCAATTTTGCCACTGGAATAGAAAAAAGCTCATATTAACCAATTTAATTCAGACGAATATTATTTATACATTCATCAATTGCCCGATAATATTCAAGGTCTTTGTTTCTCTATGTTTGCTTCTTCTATGTTTAAAAGGCGAATAAATTTACTTAAAAAATATTGACTTTTATTTTTGCAATTAAAAATTATTCCCCCTTCCACAAACGATCCAGCTTGTTGTTGTATAGGTTGATCAATAACTAATTTGCTGAAAAAAAATAATTGAAAAGGAAAATTTAGTAGTAAAAATTATTCGATTTATATACAAAAAATGTATTTTCCATTTTTAGAAAGATCAAAATACAAATATACAATTTATTAATTATACATTAAATATATTTTTCACATAAATAAAATCATCTCATCAATTTGAATTGTTATAATATTTGAAAGATTCGATAATATAAATTGTTCAATTTTAAGTAATATTTCGTAATTTAAAAGTGTTTATTAATCTATTGCTAGATTCGTCGAAGGCGACTTACAAAATTTTACATTTATAACTTTTATAAAATAAATAATTCAAGATTCAAATTAATATATTGTATACAATTTTTATTACAAGAAAGATAATTAAAATAATAATTAAATGTAGTAAAACAGGCATTTCTTAAATTGTTCATAGATATTTTTTAGCTGCGTTTTCAACAGAGCTTAAAATTATATCTGTTAGCGTCGCTTCTAAAAATCGTCCGACTCTATAATCAGACGTTTTCGACACTTTCTGTCCTTTCGGAAAAACGATCTTATGGCGGGAGATGGCTTTTACAATTAGAGCTGTCACGTAACATAAGAAGTAAATACTGAAGAACAAAGGAATGTACCACAGTTTGGGGCCAATAAAGTAGGACGCGTACTGGCCGGGACTGAGCTGACGCGATTCACTCGCCGTGGTCGAAGTCATCGATATCTCGGTTGTGTTATCTTCCGGTTGAGAAAGCAATTTATTTTCCACCAATATCTCAGGGTTTTTTGAAATACTAGAATTTGTTAATGGTAGACTTATGTTTCTTGTAAAGTTGGTTTGCTTAAAATACCGTTGCACTATCAAATCTTCATTCGCTCTACCATCAGGTCGCGATTTATTTAAAATGAAGATCGGTAATTCCGTAACTTCAAATGTGTGGTTTGAGTTTCTTCTTGGATGATTTTGTTCAAAGTTTTCCTTGTACGTCTGTTTATCATTTATTTTAGTATAAAATTCTGTTGTTTTCGCAGTTGGTTGTAGTTCCAGATCTCTCACTGAATCTAACGCATTGTCAGAAGTCGTATTATTACTGGAAAAAATCAAATTGCATTAAAACTTCTCATTCTTAAATATATTATTTTATATATTACGTTTACAAAATGTTTTGACTAATATCTTAAACGGTCTTCTGATCATGTTTTGTGTACGATTAGAAGCTGCTATTTTTACAAATTTTAATTTTACCGTCATTGATCTGAAATATCGGTTATAAGGCCTAGCTAAATGTAAATTAAGTGCAGTAGGTTTTTACATAATTTATTGTAATTTTGGAAATATTTTTAATAATTTCCTTTCTTTACGATTTAGAAACTGATGAAAATTATTGTTTAAAAGTCATGTAGGATTGACCTCGGTTGATTCTTGGTTAACGGGAATTTCATTTTGTTATGAATCAGATATCTGTCCTCTGCGAATACAGTTGCGGTCAGTCGTTTAAAACAGAGTCCGCAACATTAAGGATGTACCATTCTCCTGAGTAACCCATCAAATAACAAAAGCGACATTTTTTCCATTGTTATTTCGTAAAAAAAATGGAAAATTTTTTTATAAAATCTGCATTTTTTAATAATAACTACATTATTAAACATTTTTTTTGAAAATTAAACATTTTTCGCTATCACAATACATTTATTATAATATTTACCGTTAAAACAACCATATAATGATTACATATTTACATTTTTTTCAATTGAAGACTAACAAAACCTACAAACATTGATTTTTTTGCAATATTTTATTTTCGCGGAAATACAAGGATTTTTTCATATGAATTACGAAATTATGGAGAATTTGGTATTAGCTGTTTATGAATGGTAATGCTGTTTTCATTAAGCATAGCTACGGAAGGTGAAATTAAGTTTAAGGATATATTTGAAAGATATGATGAATGAGTTTTGTGTAAATAACTGTTTAGTCTACAGATTTACTAGGGAAACAAGTTTTGGGTTTAAGATATCTTGGTCACCAAAGTCAATAAGAAAAACAGTACGAACTATTTTATTATTCGCTTGACATTCTTGAATATAAACAAAATGCCTTGGGTACATAAGGAAACCCGCAGAGTAAAATTTTGTCTTAACAAATTAAAATTTTAAACTGTTGTTGTTGGTTTACAAATAGTTCAATAACAAAAGTGGGAAATAACAATAATATTTACAATTATATATAAGCGTACTAAGCGTACTTATTTTCGCAACACAAATATTATTAAAATTAAATTATAACAAATTATTGTATACATATTTATAATTTATGTAACAATAGAAAAAATATTTATAAAATGTATTGCTTTGCGATTTTAAGAAATTATTAATTATAAGTAAATATTACTTTAGAAAATATTTTCAAATAAATTACACAATTTAAAAAAAATTATTAAAGGAAATAAAACAATTAAATTTAAACATTTTATAGTAATAATATAAACTCAATTGTTCAAATAACAGTCAAACAGTATAAATATCAACGGTTGGCCTAAGTACTATTTGCAAATGTTTTAAACATTTAACAACAAATAATTAATAAATAATAACAAAAAATAGGTATTTTATAATAAATCTTACCTTTGCATGTCGTCTATTCGCTTCATATTCAGTCTTATGAATATGTTTTTAAGTAGGAAATACTCCCTTCTCCATTGAAGTCCAATATTTTGTTAAAAAACTGTTTTGAAATTATTCGTATGCCTTTTACACTTTACAGAAACAATTTAAAGTGGGCCACTTAACAGAAAATATTGCCTCTTATTAGCTTATAACTGTCTTAGTACATAACCTCGAAAGTATTGTGATAGCGAAAAAAATTTAATTCTATTTAATTTATTGTAATTTATTAAATCTATTGTAATAATTGAATACTGATTTCCACCGGAAAATGAGCTATAGGATTCGGCGTTATGAGATACGAAATGTGCCAAATTTTGACTCCTAGAACACGATTTAATTGTTAAACATTTTATTTAAGTGCACATATTATCATTATCCACATTTAAAAATATATGTACACCCCTTCCAAAAGTTTTCCAGATGTCGGGAGTGAGTTCTCATTTTATAGCCTTCAGTCAGGGTCTTACTTTAGCTCATTTTCTAATGAAAATGTGTTAATAATAAACAGAAAACTAACACACTTACACATTTTGACTTATTCTAATGTAGATAAATGTTAGGACTACTTTTATAGCTCAATATAATTATATAAACAAAAACAAAAATATTATAAACAATTGATAATGTTTTATTTTTGCTTGATGTTTTAAATAAATAATATTGCCAATTAGTTTTATGCTTTGAAATCTAAACAAGACTCAAATTTAACAACTTTCAAAAGTGTTCGAAATATATTAGTTTAACACCCTTGAAGGTTTAAAGATATTTTTTTAATTAATTAATTAAATGTCTACATAACTGTGTTTTAAAAAACGTTTTATGAAATGAAATGTTTCCCTAATTAATGATAATAATTGCTTGATAAGTATGGAGCACTAGCATATGATTTTGTAAACCCAGAGATATGGGTTATTTTTCCATTAAAGAAAATCTTATTGTTATCCATACGCTTATACAAAAGAAATTATTATAAGCGTTAGTAGCTTTATATTAGTTTTTTATAAAGCTTATGTATGAATTCAAAACATTTACGCTTAGTAATCATTGAAACTCAATAAAAAAATTATTTTTTTCAAATATATTTTAATTTTAAATCCTTATTTTTTCAAAATATTAACTCTTTTTCAAAATATTTACTGAATCTTATTTTAATGATATTCAAAACTTGAAATACTTTCTTGAAATATTTTTTTAAAATTGTTAAAAATTTTAAAAAACAAACCAGTGTTTTATCGATCTACTTTTTTAATTTAACACAAAGTCAAACTAACCTTTCGTTCCTGTTAGATACAGTAAGATTGTCAGCCGAGGTTTGTATGGTTAAAACACATGCTACAGTCAAACTGGCCAGGACATAAATTTTCAAATTAATTGTTGACAATCGTCCCGGCGACAACATACTTATGCGTGCGTTCAAATCTCCAGCTATGACAGTCAACTACGCGTCATGTATCTACATTCCGCCGACACGAATTGTTGAACGGTTTTTTTGTCAAGCAAGTGTGAAGTATTAGTTAACGTAATTAGGCTAACTCATGCAACGGTACCTCAACTAATTCGACCGTCTGACAAATATTAAACAAATATAATAATTATTACCAAGCGGTTCCTGCTGAAAACCAGTTACAAACAAAATGGCTGCTTTTTCTTACACGAATGATAATTAGCTTCGAGTAAGTCGGAAGTATTTGTACAGACTGTTAAGCGTCCACATGCGTAATAAGGAAATTGTATTATAAAACGTTTAGTAAAGAACGTAAAATGTAACAATACTCTTCTACACATGCGCATAGCTGTCCTTAGACCGGTCGACCACCATATGTCACGATCCAGAGCCTAATTAACACGCAGCTTCTGCTACCTGATATTCCCGCTGTGTCGCCATCGTCTTCTAGACTATTTTCCTTCTGACGTTCCCTTTTCAAGGATTTTATTTATTATACTATTATTCCTACCCTTGTCTCTTAATGATCGCGACAAAACTTCATCTTCTTACTCTATACACAATTGAATGTTCAATTAGTCAATTCAATCGTGTAAACTCCATAAACATCCTTCATATTCTTCTTTCGTGCTTAATAATATACCACACACTCAGCGCGTTCATACACACACACACACACACACACACACACACACACACACACACACACACACACACACACACACACACACACACACACACACACACACACACACACACACACACACACACATATATATATATATATATATATATATATATATATATATAATTAATATAATGAATATGCATATTAATATGACCTTGTAGTAATAAATGTGCATTAATCAACATGTATTACAGAAAGCAAATAATAGTAACAAAAATGTGTATTTATGTGTACGTTAAGTATGGAACGAGTGTTGTAATACACAAGTAACTCACGTGCACAGTATTAATATGCGTTAAATAATGAACGTGTATTGCAATACAACAGGAATAGAAACAAATATAAATATTTATATACCTGTACGTTATTATAGGTGCAGTAAAAAATGTGTATTTTAATACATGAGTCAATTAATGTACACTACTGGTAATAACCTATCATTAACTTAAAAACACGAGTAATAATTAACGTGTATTTTAATAATACAAGTGTAGTAAAAAATGTGTAGGCATACACTGGAATAAGAGTAGTAAATACTGTGTATTTTAAAACAATAATTAATTAATGTACAGGAGAGCCTATTGCTAATAATCTATCTTTTTTTTTTAACGTCCGACTATTGTGCACACTTGGGCTAATGCAGACGATGGGATGATTTATAGCGTATGAAAATGCCAAGCCCTGGCCGGGAATCAAACCCGGGTCCTCGGGGTGAAAGCCCAGCGCACTATCAACTAGGCCACCGAGGCGGACTCATTAATATATACTTCAATACACGAGTACAGTAATAATTAACGTGTAATTTATAATAATGGTGTAGTAAAAAATGTTTGGATATATATTAAAATACGAGTAATATAGACTTGGTATTTTAATACACGATTAATTGATGTACACGACAGCCTATTGGTAATAATCAATCATTAATATATACTTCAATACGCGAGTAATAATTAACGTGTATTTTATTAATAATGGTGTAGTAAAGAATGTTTGGATATATATTAGAATACGAGTAATATAGACTTGGTATTTTAATACACGATTAATTTATGTACACGACAGCCTATTGGTAATAATCAATCATTAATATATACTTCAATACGCGAGTAATAATTAACGTGTATTTTATTAATAATGGTGTAGTAAAGAATGTTTGGATATATATTAAAATACGAGTAATATAGACTTGGTATTTTAATACACGATTAATTTATGCACACACAGCCTATTGGTAATAATCAATCATTAATATATACTTCAATACGCGAGTAATAATTAACGTGTATTTTATTAATAATGGTGTAGTAAAGAATGTTTGGATATATATTAAAATACGAGTAATATAGACTTGGTATTTTAATACACGATTAATTTATGCACACGACAGCCTATTGGTAATAATCAATCATTAATATATACTTCAATACGCGAGTAATAATTAACGTGTATTTTATTAATAATGGTGTAGTAAAGAATGTTTGGATATATATTAAAATACGAGTAATATAGACTTGGTATTTTAATACACGATTAATTTATGCACACGACAGCCTATTGGTAATAATCAATCATTAATATATACTTCAATACACAAGTACAGTAATAATTAACGTGTAATTTATAATAATGGTGTAGTAAAGAATGTTTGGATATATATTAAAATACGAGTAATATAGACTTGGTATTTTAATACACGATTAATTTATGCACACGACAGCCTATTGGTAATAATCAATCATTAATATATACTTCAATACGCGAGTAATAATTAACGTGTATTTTATTAATAATGGTGTAGTAAAGAATGTTTGGATATATATTAAAATACGAGTAATATAGACTTGGTATTTTAATACACGATTAATTTATGCACACGACAGCCTATTGGTAATAATCAATCATTAATATATACTTCAATACGCGAGTAATAATTAACGTGTATTTTATTAATAATGGTGTAGTAAAGAATGTTTGGATATATATTAAAATACGAGTAATATAGACTTGGTATTTTAATACACGATTAATTTATGCACACGACAGCCTATTGGTAATAATCAATCATTAATATATACTTCAATACGCGAGTAATAATTAACGTGTATTTTATTAATAATGGTGTAGTAAAGAATGTTTGGATATATATTAAAATACGAGTAATATAGACTTGGTATTTTAATACACGATTAATTGATGTACACGACAGCCTATTGGTAATAATCAATCATTAATATATACTTCAATACGCGAGTAATAATTAACGTGTATTTTATTAATAATGGTGTAGTAAAGAATGTTTGGATATATATTAGAATACGAGTAATATAGACTTGGTATTTTAATACACGATTAATTGATGTACACGACAGCCTATTGGTAATAATCAATCATTAATATATACTTCAATACGCGAGTAATAATTAACGTGTATTTTATTAATAATGGTGTAGTAAAGAATGTTTGGATATATATTAAAATACGAGTAATATAGACTTGGTATTTTAATACACGATTAATTTATGCACACGACAGCCTATTGGTAATAATCAATCATTAATATATACTTCAATACGCGAGTAATAATTAACGTGTATTTTATTAATAATGGTGTAGTAAAGAATGTTTGGATATATATTAGAATACGAGTAATATAGACTTGGTATTTTAATACACGATTAATTGATGTACACGACAGCCTATTGGTAATAATCAATCATTAATATATACTTCAATACGCGAGTAATAATTAACGTGTATTTTATTAATAATGGTGTAGTAAAGAATGTTTGGATATATATTAGAATACGAGTAATATAGACTTGGTATTTTAATACACGATTAATTGATGTACACGACAGCCTATTGGTAATAATCAATCATTAATATATACTTCAATACGCGAGTAATAATTAACGTGTATTTTATTAATAATGGTGTAGTAAAGAATGTTTGGATATATATTAAAATACGAGTAATATAGACTTGGTATTTTAATACACGATTAATTGATGTACACGACAGCCTATTGGTAATAATCAATCATTAATATATACTTCAATACGCGAATAATAATTAACGTGTATTTTATTAATAATGGTGTAGTAAAGAATGTTTGGATATATATTAAAATACGAGTAATATAGACTTGGTATTTTAATACACGATTAATTGATGTACACGACAGCCTATTGGTAATAATCAATCATTAATATATACTTCAATACGCGAGTAATAATTAACGTGTATTTTATTAATAATGGTGTAGTAAAGAATGTTTGGATATATATTAAAATACGAGTAATATAGACTTGGTATTTTAATACACGATTAATTGATGTACACGACAGCCTATTGGTAATAATCAATCATTAATATATACTTCAATACGCGAGTAATAATTAACTTGTATTTTATTAATACACGTTTATTAATATTAAGACAAAATAATTTATTGCATTAAATAGATTTATTTACAATGAACTTTATGAAACAAATTACTTGGAAAATTAAAAAATACAGCATTATTACGTGTCACGATATTATGTAATGGCGGCAGGCAGCTCTCTCGTTGACTTGATAGAAGCAAATTTTCAAAATTTAATTTGAATTATTATTTATTTATTTTGATTTTTTATTTATTTTGGAATTTTGATTTCACAATCGTATTCTCAATTAAAATGTGAATATATTACGATTTTAAACTTTCACGTTACACTGGAAATACGAAAATGAACCGTAAAAAATTCCTTATTTAAAAAAATTACTTTAAAACGCTTATTTATGCAGTTTTTAATGTGGATTACAATTTTAAAATCAGATTTTCAAAATAATTTAAAACAGAAAAGTTATGAATTTTTACTGATTTAAAATTGCGCCGTTTTGAAACTATTTAACGAATTTTGCTGATTAAAGAACTTGTTCAATTAAAGAAACCCGCTCAAAATTGCGAACGTGAGCGTGTCAATACCCACACGCGACACACACACACACACACACACACACACACACACACACACACACACACACACAAAATTTGTATTGTTAAATATACATAAATATTTTAAAGACACCTCAAAAAGAGATTTATATTTCATGATCGGTGCTCATTCCCGGGTTTGGGCCTTACCACGATGTCTCCTGCAGTAGCTCATTTTTCCAGTGGAAATTCTCTTATAAGTTTTTTTTCCATATATAAAAACTTGCAAAACTTTACAGAAGACCATTCGATACACTTGTTAAACGTGCCTATGTACATCTTTCAATATTCGTATTTGTTCAAAAATAAGGAGCGTCATTAGTGAATGCATTGTAAAACACATGACAATGGTTCAAGTGTTTTTGTTCATATAGTTCACCAACATTCAAACACACAAAAGAAATATTGGAAAAAAATTGCGGTGCCAATCGTAAGACTGACATAACTGAACCAGATACCCACTGTGCGACTCCAATCCATGCATCGGTGTTGATACCCGTCAAAATACATAATAATTTACGGTCAATTGAATCTTTGAATCTGTTACAGATCACTAGGCTGATCGTGGGAAGATGTTCGGGATATGAGTGACATATGTGGGTTATAAGGTAAATAGAATGTGCAGCTACATCTATATTCTACTCTACATTGGATAGGAGGGTATAATGTTATCTTACTCATTCAAAATGGACTTGAAACAAAGTCTTTCCTCTTCAGTTTAGGCTATTATAATAGTTTACAAAGACGTTTTTTTTCGTCCAGTGTAGTGGTAATGTAGTTTTATTGTTTCCGTCTTCCGTATTTCAAGAATTTGCAACCAGAGTTAGCTAAGCGGTTTTTTAGTCAGAGGTAGTGTAATTAGTTTATTGTTCCAGTCTCCCGTATTTCCAGCATTTACAACCAGAGTTCGCTAGGCGGTTTTTTAGTCAGAGGTAGTGTAATTAATTTATTGTTCCAGTCTCCCGTATTTCCAGCATTTACAACTAGAGTTCGCTAGGCGGTTTTTTAGTCAGAGGTAGTGTAATTAATTTATTGTTCCAGTCTTCCGTATTTCCAGCATTTACAACCAGAGTTTGCTAGGCGGTTTTTTATTCAGAGGTAGTATACATAATTAATTTATTGTTTCCGTCTCCCGTATTTCCAGCATTTACAACCTGAGTTCGCTAGGCGGTTTTTCAGTCAGAGGTAGTGTAATTTATTTATTGTTCCAGTCTCCCGTATTTCCAGCATTTACAACCAGAGTTCGCTAGGCGGTTTTTTAGTCAGAGGTAGTGTAATTAATTTATTGTTCCAGTCTCCCGTATTTCCAGCATTTACAACCAGAGTTCGCTAGGCGGTTTTTTAGTCAGAGGTAGTGTTTTTTATTGTTCCAGATTTCCAGCATTTACAACTATAGTTCGCTAGGCGGTTTTTATCAGAGGTAATTAATTTATTGTTCCAGTCTCCCGTATTTCCAGCATTTACAACCAGAGTTCGCTAGGCGGTTTTTTAGTCAGAGGTAGTGTAATTAATTTATTGTTCCAGTCTCCCGTATTTCCAGCATTTACAACCAGAGTTCGCTAGGCGGTTTTTTAGTCAGAGGTAGTGTAATTAATTTATTGTTCCAGTCTCCCGTATTTCCAGCATTTACAACCAGAGTTCGCTAGGCGGTTTTTTAGTCAGAGGTAGTGTAATTAATTTATTGTTCCAGTCTCCCGTATTTCCAGCATTTACAACCAGAGTTCGCTAGGCGGTTTTTTAGTCAGAGGTAGTGTAATTAATTTATTGTTCCAGTCTCCCGTATTTCCAGCATTTACAACCAGAGTTCGCTAGGCGGTTTTTTAGTCAGAGGTAGTGTAATTAATTTATTGTTCCAGTCTCCCGTATTTCCAGCATTTACAACCAGAGTTCGCTAGGCGGTTTTTTAGTCAGAGGTAGTGTAATCAATTTATTGTTCCAGTCTCCCGTATTTCCAGCATTTACAACCAGAGTTCGCTGGGCGGTTTTTTAGTCAGAGGTAGTGTAATTAATTTATTGTTCCAGTCTCCCGTATTTCCAGCATTTACAACTATAGTTCGCTAGGCGGTTTTTTAGTCAGAGGTAGTGTAATTAATTTATTGTTCCAGTCTCCCGTATTTCCAGCATTTACAACTATAGTTCGCTAGGCGGTTTTTTAGTCAGAGGTAGTGTAATTAATTTATTTTTCCAGTCTCCCGTATTTCCAGAATTTGCAACCAAAGTTCGCTAAGCAGTTGCTTAGTTAGGGGTAGTGTAATTATTTTATTGTTCCCGTCTCCCGTATTTCCAGCATTTACAATAATAGTCCATTGTGAATTCTACAGATTCTAATGAAAACTATAAAATTACATAAACTTTAATATAAAACAATCGTTTAGAGATAGGAAAAATACAGGAACATATCCTTTAATCTCCAGCAATATGCACAACCCGCGCGTGTGCGTACACATTATCCATTAGAATTCGGACAAAAATGGACAATCAAATTGTTAAAATCGATCATTTAACCGATCCCAATTTTGGCTACGTATCTGACAATGAGAAACGTTTTAAATTACTGCAGAATAAAATTTTAAAAAACATTCGATTATTTAAAAAAAACATCGAATAGAACATCTTAACATTTTGTTTTCGGACTTAGTAACCTTCAGTTTAATTACTAAAGATTAAGTCTCCATAACCTTTTAAATTTTTTTACGTAAGTCTGTACAAAAAACTGTACTAATGATTTAACAACAGAAAATACACTTTTATTATATTAACTTGTAGTTTGTTTCTAGAACGGTTTTCCAATTTACCAAACAGGTCTAAGTGAAAAACAAAAGTTCCGAACACTCACTAGCGCCACCTGCCTTAAACAATTTCAACCAGTAAAGTTTAGAAATTAATGTTGATTCAGAGATATCACATTTTTGACGTCTGCATTCCAAGCCTTACATTGCTTCTAAAATATCATAATTTACAAAACGATAAAATAAAATGCGCGGAATTCCGGGGCACCCGTTAACATCGCCGTCTGCTCTTCTGCGGACCATACTTCCAAATGACGTAAGTTCTGAAGGGGACGCACTCACCTTGAGTGAGTTCATAATTGCAGCTCCCGTTATGAAATATGCTAATACGTACAACTGCCGGTGTCGGCCGACAATTATATATCTTTGGGAAAAAACTGAAACAATAAAGATTGGAATTTGTGATATTTTTATTTTTGGCGGTAAAAGTTTAACTTTAAAGTAATTTGGTTTGTTAGCCGTACTAGTTGAATAACTGTTCGTTACGTGATATTACTTTATCAGATTAAAATCACAGCATAATAATATTATTATTTATTTTTTTTTATACTGAGTTTTAATGTGTACAAAAAACTTACGTAAGGATTTAATTCTGTGTTTCAAACACTTTGTTAACTGAAACTATCATAATTCAGCACTTTTTACAAAAAAATTTTCAAGTCTTCCAAAATTTAAAAATGAAGTAAACCTATTCAAACAAATCTTTAAGTTAGTATCTTCTAAAGAAACGATTCAGGATCTATTAACAAAAGGTTCAATTCAAATCTGGTATATTTTATGCTCAAATGTCATATATCCTAAACGCCATCAGGACTTATGTTGTGTTCTTTTCAATTTACCCAAGAACCATTTTTTTCAATTTAGTTTTGTTTGAATAGTTAATCTTGATTATTATGACTCGTTTTTGAGAAAAAATGATAACCGATTTTGAGAAATTCACTTTCAATTTTTCAACTTTTTCCAATTAAAGCAAAAACTTATTTTGTGTGGAATAGCAACATTTGAGAAAAAAACTTTTAGTGCATCAAGTGAACTTACGCCCTGGATTCAGTATGTGTTAGATCAAAATATTACATTTTCTAAACATCTTTCGTTTGTGCTGTTGCAAATTTTTTCATGGATTACATGGTTTGTCATTCTGTATTATGTTTCTTTTGCAAATGGGGAGAAGAGAAATTAATACACAATAAAAATAATTTTAAAAATATTTCACTTTTGGATAACAAACTGTGACAAAAAAATTTGAATTTCATAGTTTTACAGTAATAAATTAATGTGGATAGGTTAAAATTCTCACCTTGTTTCCAAAATTGTGAAAAAATGTACGTTGAAAAAATGCTTAAATGTACGTTAAAATGTACAATAAATTTAAATATTAGGTAGTAACTAGTAGACTTAGGGAAAATTTTGATTTTTGAGAAGAAATTCTTAGAAGGCAACTTTAAAAAGTTTGAGAGTGAAACACTAGTTTGTTATTGTTATTTTTAGGTTATGTTTATTAATACAAAACTAAACTCTCTCGCGAACGAAGCAAACAGGTTTCGTCCGCAAAGCCGGCAGGATTTTTTCGTAATTAAAAAATTGTTAAAATTATAATTAGCTTTAAAATTTGAAGATATATTTACTAACCAACACAACAATTATTAAATCCCAGCAACAATTGACTCAGAAGATTTTCTAGGGCCCATCTGTGACCTGGTGCAATTCAAGGTTAAAACTAAATATATTACGCAGTTGGTCCTGGTTTTACATTCTTGGCGAGGATTTCTCTAATTACTAACATTTTTAAGGTTGGTCTGAACAGCTGTGAAATAACAACTCTACCGAGTTAAGTATGCATAACAGCCAGCAAAATATTCGTTAGCATTAAAGTTGTTTTAAATACTTCTGGTAAACAGATATTAATTTTATATTTTTAAGGTCCTTAGGGTCCTTTAGGATAAAATAAAGGGTCATTATAAATTCGCGCGCGTGTTAATCTGTCCGTCTGTCTGACATATTAAAAGTTTATGTAGAGTCTTTCGAAAAATTGAAGTTTTCATGTCCACCCACTCACTCTAAGTTTGACAGCTAGTTCAAAAACCTAAAAAAATTCATAAAACTCATTCAAAACACATTAAAAAACAGAAGTTTTTGTAGTTTGAGTATAGTAAGTACGATTTAAAGTTTTTTTTTTTAATTTTGGGCTTCAAATACAGTTTAATATTAATGATACTGCACTTCACAGCGCAATAAAAGAAAGGAATGAATGAATTTCTTTCCACGCAAGGAAAGAATATACGAATGTCCTCTTCCCTCTTTCTTTTAACCAAGAAGAAGTGCAATGCAGTTTGTATATCTAGTGTAAAGAATACTTAAAGTGTATACTATAAGCAGTACAGTCCACTCATAATGTTTGAGTAACCTTAGACTTGATAATATCCTTGAGCGTATAATACATACAGCTCCCACCCATTGTTAAAATCAGGATGCCAGAATGTCAGGTAAAGTACATGTAGTACCTAAATGCGACATCAGAGCGCTCTGTACTCATTTTTCTACTACCTGTCCATCCTTGAACAAAATTGCAGCAGTTACGTAAATTTAACTTACACTCGATTAAGATGTCTAATTAATATCACTAGTGATTCATACATCAACAAACAACCTAACTGTACTCTCAAAAGCTAACCTAAAAGTAATTGGTTCATTTCACCTCTGATAGATAGCGTTCTCCATTTTCACTCACACAATTTCCTGTGTAAAATGTTAACGATTACATTTTAACGATCTACAGCATTAATTTTCAAGAACAAGAAAGAAAACCGTCTAGAAACCCTTAGTTTGCGCTTTAAAAGCATATACTTAACCATTTTGTTTAAATGTTGCTTTCACAATTAATATAAATCTATTAATTTGTATCTATATCAATATTTTTAATGCATTCAACTATAACGTTTTGTTACATATTTTCGTGGAAATAATTGAAAACATATTTCTGTGCTATACTAGGTGTGTTCAGAAAGTAACGAGAATTTTTAATTTCGCGGCCTTGGAGAGTCCGAGTCCGATTGTCAAACATTTTTTTTTATTATGTTGGTATACATGCCCTTGAAGTATGATAAAACTTTCAGCTGTTTTCATTGTTGACTTTGTCTGTGACAGCCACTAAGGTTAGACATGTTTTTATGAGCTCGGCGATTTTCGTTTGTTAAAAGAAATGGATCAAAAAATGTGTATCATATTTTGCGTACAAAATGGAATAAAGTGTAACAGAGTGTGTGAAATGTTAACAAAGGCCTACGGTGAGTCTGCTATGAGTAAAGCAAGAGTTTACGAGTGGTATAAGCGTTTCCAAGAAGGCCGTGAAGACGTTGAAGATGACGAACGCCCTGGATGTCCCATCACATCAACAACTGATGAAAACGTGGAAAAGGTGAAAGAAATGGTTATGAACAATCGCCGAATCACAATTAGAGAGGTCGCTGATGATGTTGGCATATTGATTGGATCATGTCATAACATTGTTTCCAATGTTTTGTGTATGAAACGCGTGACAGCAAAATCCGTGCCAAAATTTTTGAATTTTGAACAAAAACAGCGGCGAATGGAAGTTGCTCAGGAGTCACTAAATGAAGTCAACGACGATGCAGAATTACTGAAACGTATTATAACAGGTGACGAAACATGGGTTTACGGATATGACGTCGAAATTAAGGCCAATCATTCCATTGGAGGCATCTGGTTCGCCAAGACCGAAAAAGGCTCGACAAGTGCGATCGAACGTGAAGGTTATGCTCACTGTGTTCTAAGATATTAATGGCATAGTGCATCATGAATTCCTGCTACCAGGTGAAACGGCCAATAAGGAGTATTACCTACAAATTCAATGCCGTTAGCTTGAAGCAATCCGAAAAAAACGCCCGGATCTGTGGAAAACAATTCATGGCTTTTGCACCACGATAATGCACCAGCTCACACTTCATTGTTTGTTCGTGAATTTTTGGCCAAAAACATTACTGTAACGATGCCCCAGCCTCCATATTTGCCAGATATGGTTCCGTGTGACTTT
This sequence comes from Callitettix versicolor, assembly GCA_022606455.1. Classification (NCBI taxonomy): domain Eukaryota; kingdom Metazoa; phylum Arthropoda; class Insecta; order Hemiptera; family Cercopidae; genus Callitettix; species Callitettix versicolor. Next base: position 61,384,277 of record CM040184.1, read on the forward strand.
TTCCTATTTCCAAAAATAAAGAGAACCTTAAAAAGTCGATGTTTTATAGCCGTAAATGACATTAAAAGCGCATCGCTGAAAGAACCTCAAAGATCGAGTTTGAAAAGTGTTTCGAGGATTTGAAGAAGCTCTGGCATAAGTGCATAATCTCCAATGGGGACTATTTTGAAGGCTACAATATCAATGTAGAAGAATAAATAAATATTTTGTTCAAAAAAATTAAATTATCGTTACTTTCTGAACACACCTCGTACAACTAATTGGTAAAGTTTTTAATAACACACGAACAATATAAATTTGTTTTTTTCCAAGTTAGTGGAAAAAATCTTATTAGTTATTCAGCAAAGTTTACTTCAAAATTTATTTATTGAAGCTCCAGACTGACCCCTCGTTACAACTCTCATCGTTACGATAAATATAAAATGTTAATAATTACTTACAAACTACATTATTTTGAAGAATTTTAAATTCTTAGCGGAAAAGATTAAGTTTTTCGAAAAATATATCATTAACGTAAACTTTAAATGAAAAAGTTGAAGCATTTTTATATTTTGAAATAACATCTATTCCTTTTTAAATTATTACGTTTAGTAATTAAATTACAAAGCTTATTAAGCGAAATGCAAACCTCATTTAATCCCCTTCAATTTGAGAGCATACGTCCAACAATACAAATGTGTACTGTCTTTGCCAGTGTAAGGCGTTTTTATTAACGCTACACATATATTAATTATTACAAGCAAATTTAATAGTAGATAAATTGTAACAAAATTAATAAAGTATCGAAGTTTTATTTTTTTAAAGTTTTATAATAAAATCTTCTTTGAAATTTTACGAACATTGAGCAATAAAGATTTGTTTACATTTTGTAATTACAATATTTAAATGACATAAGAAATTGAAACAGGTAAGTTTTGTTGACACAAAGAATTTCTTTTTCAATTTTCATTTTAAAATAATTTTATAACATTCTATGTACGTGATGAGGTGATACTTATAAATTTAGTAATATTTAACATTAATTAATCTGATTTTTAGTCTTAGGTTTGCAAATTAAATAGTTAATTAAATTTAAAAAATTTAAGTTTTAAAATAGACCAAAAAGAACCTCTCCTACAATTTTACAAACTTTATTAATGTCAGCTCAAATTTTGATAGTGTGAGTAATAAACAAAACAATCGCGTTATGCAGCCGTCTTGCTAAAGTGATTGAAGCAAATTTAAAAATATATATTTTACCTTAACTTGTTTACTTTATTTTATTTTTTTATCGTGAAATAGCGGTCATTTCAAATCTATAAGATTTCATAAATTTTTTGTTAGTTTTTCTGATTTTGCATCACAATCAATAAAAAAACTGCATTATTGTATAATTAAAATTTAAAATTACCTTAAAAATACGAAAATTAACACTGCCGTAAAGGTAACTTCAACATCTTTTTTTCAACTGTTCGCCATTTAAAAACTTGTTTCCCAATTTTTAAAAATAATTACTTTAAGTTGTTTGTAACTTTGTAATTGTAAATCAATAATTGCGCAAATTTAATGAAATATTGTTTATTGCGCTTAAGAAAACTGACGTGATAAATTTTATCTTTATTGACTTCTCGAATTAAACTAAACAAAGAAATTTCAATTTTGGCTCTTAGTATGTTAAAATCAGCTAAAAATCAGCTGGAAATATCACTACACATTACAAAGTCGTGTCTACCTTCTCACTAATACGAAGTTAACGAAAGTTTCGTGACAGGAAAAAAAACGATCTTGAGATTTCGATAGGCTCTACAATCAAAATGAGTGTCACAAAAAAAAATAGGGTATATCTCAAATGTTCTCTTAATTAGGAATCATTTTTTTATGAAAAGCTGTTTTCGAAGACCATTTTACGTAAAAATCAATTTTTCTTGAAATAGGTTTTAACGATTTTGATCAAATTTTTCCCAAATACAAAACTAAAATTTACGTGTTATTTTGTCCTCAAAAATACGATTTGGGAATTACAAAAAAATTCATAAATTAGCCTAATTTTGCTGAATTGGTTGATCATATTTTGTTCCAAATGTTATCATACATGAAGAGTCATAGCTCGATTTAACAAATTTCGACAAGTTTGAAACGAAAAGAACTTTACAGTTTGAAACGAAAAGAACTTTACAGTTTGAAACGAAAAGAACTTTACAGTTTGAAACGAAAAGAACTTTACAGTTTGAAACGAAAAGAACTTTACAGTTTGAAACGAAAAGAACTTTACAGTTTGAAACGAAAAGAACTTTACAGTTTGAAACGAAAAGAACTTTACAGTTTGAAACGAAAAGAACTTTACAGTTTGAAACGAAAAGAACTTTACAGTTTGAAAGTAAATAAAAATAATAATAAATCCTGACTTCTGTCGTGTTTGATTTTAACACTTTGTATTAAACAGTCATTGCGTTTATTTCCAATTTTGTTACACTGTCTTGTGTAATGGTTTTATACATACAACCAAAATTTAAGCAAAATCTGTTGAATGGATTTTAAGAAATTGATCCAATTTTCTGGGCTCATGAAATTGCTTTTGGGGAGGGTACAATTGAATGTAAAAATTGTCTGTAATTTTTTTTAAATATTGATTCATTTGGTAATTGATTAATGGTTACTAATTATTTTTATTCAATAAAATATTTGATAGGCTATACGTTAATGAAAATTTAGCAAACGTTATAAAACCAAATGATATTAATAACTTAAAACATATGAAAGTACTCTATATCGGTTCCCTTCTCATGACTGCCTTGGACAACGTTAAGAAATCAGTATTGTACTGGTAAAATCAGTAGACTATGTATTGTCAAATTAACAAAAAGCCAAATGAACAATGAATTGCAACACAAATTTCACAATTTCTTTTTATTACAGGTACAGCCTAAAGTATACAACTATGCTTCATTATATCGATCCATTTACAATTAACAAACAGGAGTTATTTAAAATTAATTTGGTCTTATAGCGTAGTAATCTTATATTATTACTATAATAATTAATAATTATTTATTTATATAATAATTTAATTCTTTAAATTCTACAATTTAGCTATTCACAATTTGTACTATACAAGTATAATGGCCTACTTAATTTATATAAAAAGTTATAATCCAATATTCAAAAAAGTAGTATCTTACAATTTATGTCTTCTCAAATGATTTAACTAAAAATGCATTACATTAAACCGGATCAATTTTATGTAACTGCTTTCTACTAAACTCCTGAGTATTTCAAAATTTCTTTTAAACCATTAACACTCTCGAGTGCAATTTAAAAAAACACTTTAATTTTAAATATATTTAGCCTAAAAAAATTTTAAATCTTAAACTAGAACAATTTGTCAAATCGATTTTGTCTTCAAGAAGACATTCGTATTAGGGTAGTTTACGCTACAAAATTATTTGCATTTGTCATCACTGTTTTGTCTTTTTTGAAAATTAAAAATTAGACCTTCAATCATTAGTGGAAATTATTATGGATAATTGATGTTATATAGTCTTATTTTAGTTTTATAATAATAATAATAAACGTCAAACAAAAAGCCGTTTAATTTTTTTTTTCTAAACGTGTGTAACAAATAACGACTTTAAATTTTACTTTGACATTATGTACTTTAGAAGAATTACTTTTAATGCATAATTACAAAGGTTCAGTCAGATATACATTTATAAATCGTATAAGGTGGTTTAACAATAACCAAAGTTTTAGTAAATACTATCAATACTAACATTTTCCTTGATTTTGTCTTGTCGGACAATTATTTTATTGGGAATAATTACACTTTTGTAAAGTCATACAAAGCTTTACAAACATGCTAGTCCATTAAGGCATTTACAAATATCATTATTTGAATTTCATAAATCATTTTTAATAAAATAAAATATTTAAGTGCCAATAACGAGGACGTTTACTTGTACACTTATAGAACCTTTAAATGTTACAATAACAATTCTTAGAATGTTTATTTACTGTATTAACACATTTATAATTTAGAAATGCGCAATTGGTGAAAATTCATTTTAAAAGTTAATTTTTTAATTCTAGAGGTGAGTCACAAATTAAATGCATAACCAAAATTAAATCATACAATTTTATTTTACAAAGTAGTTTAAGTTGTTGTTAAGGCATATTGTTTTTACAATTGTTATATTTTTTTAAATTTATTTTGCTTAATCATTTTACTGATGGATTTATAATTTCGTTTAAAATTTATTAAAAAAACACAAAGTTCTAAAATGTTACACTACTACAAGAATATAATATTTTAATGTGATATAATGTATGTCATCACTTATTTTTTGACAGAAGTATTTTCCTGTATTCTTTTGGAACAATCTGATTTGTTTGTTTTATGTTTATTGCAGTGTAATTAGTAAACGCTTAGTTTCTACTATAAATATTGAATTTCCAAAACATATTGTATGTATGTGTGTATGTGTGTATTAATACATACAGTAGTTCATTATGTGAGGTTCAAGTGTTATTGGTAATAATATGTTTTAAGGTGATACTTTACTCTAAAATATCTAGGTCATATTTTCCACAATTAAGAAAAATGTTTGGTGAAGTTTCAAAATTGTCAGTGTGAAATTGACGTCTTCCTAATTAATTACTGCACTCACTTGTCTCGCTGTAGTGATGGAAGCGAATTTTGGAAAATTAAAACAATGCATAACGTCATTTGGCACTTAACGCGAAAAATTATTTTGGTAATAGCTTGGACGCATTCGTTACAGTTAAAATCGGTACAACCGTTTCGAAATTGCAACAATTCAAAAAGTTGAAAATTCATACTTTTTTATACCTTATACTTTTTGAAAATATGATTTTACTTTTGTAATCAGCGTAACAACATGCATTACATTAATGCATTATAATTACTATTATACTTTATAACTACTATTAAGGTCAATTAATTTGAAAGTGAAGCCTAATCATTGTTGAATGAATTATGAAAATTCACTTTCAAAAACTAACAAGTTATGTTGAACAGTGTTACTTTTAAACGTATTTTGTTAACGAACCTAAATAAATTTGTGTGCAAAGTTTGAATCAAATGGACCTTAAATTGTGAACACTACAGTGCTAGTACACATGGACACATATGTATACTCGTATATACACAGGTATGTATATTTGTGTATGTATATAACAACGCCTCAAAAGTCGAACTTACTTCATAATCTTGAATGGTAACAAAAAGTCACACATAATCGAAGACAAAATAACATTACATACAAAATTAAAGATTTTAATTAATTTACTTGTTACGTTTATCAAAACGTTATAACAAAAGCTATGATTGAATTCTTATACGAGTGTTTCTCATAAAACGTTATTCAAAACTAGAAATACTTTTACTGTAATCACTTAGAACAATAAATAATATTATAAATAATTATAATGACATTAGTTAAATATCGAATAAATAATTTCAAACCAAAAATTCAACTGCTTACTGTTATTATTTTGTTAGCGTTTTTTGACAATAATGTCGGACATTGTTTACGTTTGAATTGTAATAAAATTTATTTCTTATCATAATAATAAAAATTGAGTAAAATTTTAATTTTAAAAATCGATTTTAATTGTTGAAATGTACTGAAGATACGGTAAGAGTCTGACTTTTTAAATCACTAAGACTAAACAAATTAAATTTATAAAACCTATATCACAAATGTTATCTCTCCTCTTTGTGTCGTGAGTCATCGGATTGATTGTGACTTCTACTTCTTACATACACATCTTCCTCGTCGTTTTCAAAGCCAATGTTAAGTTTTTCACTGATTCCAGTGTCTAATGTTTTGTCATTGTTAATAGCACTATGTTTTTCAGCTCCTTTATTACTTTTTATATCATTCGTATAACTTTTTATATTCGGCGCTGACACTTTTAGAGGGACGTTTTCAATAACATGATTCCCTTCTTTGATGTTGTTGTGACAATTCGCACTTTCGGCTTCACGCTTTTTCTCCAGCGCAGCCGGTACTTCGTCTCCCCACGTTCCAAAGTTTAGCTAAAATCAAAAAAATAACAAATATGAACAATAAACATTTGTTACAATCAGCAATAATGCTACCTAGAAACCCATGCCTACTAAAATTCTGGATTTTTTTTGTTTTTAACGTCCGACTATTGTGCACACTAGGGCCAATGCAGACGATGGAATGATCTATAGCGTATGAAAATGCCAAGTCCTGACCAGGAACCGAACCCGGGTCCTCGGGTTGAAAGCACAGTACGCTATCAACTAGGCCACCGAGGCGGCTATATAAAAAAAATTATGGAAGTTACTAGACGAAATAAAATGGCGAAACACGTATTTCTTGTCCTTATAAATTATCTGAACTAGTATTTAAGTGGTTTAGTTGCACAATAGGTCTGTCGGTCGCAGTTCTTAGAGTTTTACAATCCCTTCTTCTAGTATGTAATATAATTCAATTTAAAAAATTATGGTTATGGCCTAGTCTAGTGTATTTACTCACCTCGTTAAAGCTACCGCGGTTTCGAAACCTTACTGTTTCATCTTCAGGCGCAATACAAATTGTGAAAGCCTTCTGTCGAGGTCGTCACCAAGTTAAACAAAACGTTGAAAAAACACGTCACAAACACTAAACACAACTACACGATTAAAACAAACACGATAAAATTGGGTTTGACTAAACGATACCTGCAACTTTTGCGTTTTTGACCAAACTAAATTTTATTGTGTGTATTTCAATCGTGTAATTGCGTTTAGTGTTTGTGACGTCTGTTTTCAATGTTTTGTTAACTTGGTGACGACCTCGACAGAGGGATTTTGTGTTACGGCCTGAAGATGAATCAGTAAAGTTTTGAAAACGTGGTAGCCTACGAGGTGAGTAAATAGACAATAAACGGAAAAATAGGTCATAATGCTAATTATTTAATTATGTGGTCCGGTGACTATGTTGTAATAATGAAATTTTATTTACAAGATGATCTCAGTCTGGAGGTTGAAGTACATTGTAGTTCTTAGGCCATGAAATTACTCTCATATATTAAAACAAAATTCAGTACAAATTACGATGCAAAGCATAGATATTATGCCAATGTAATTAAAACTAGTTTTAGTTATTGAGAGTCTTACCGTTTTTTTATCAGGATCATGTTTGTTTAGGAGATGAGTTCGTCTTACTATGTAAATGTGATTAAAGACATAGTAAAGGCATCCTGTTATTAACGTTACAGCAGCAAAGATCTGATAGGTCGGTCTTGTACCCACTGCTTTCATCAGGTATCCACCTACTAAACTGCCAGCTCCTTTACCTACATAAAAGAATTGTTTATGGAATAAATACGTGTGATTTTAAAATGAAATTAAAATAAAATAAATTTATTATTATTAAAATATGTCTAATATCTAATTAAATTTTACCAAGAGGCCGTGCGAAATTTCGAAAGAAAATTTTAGGTAAGCACAACCTTTTGAATAAGAGTAGTCGTTGGGGTGAGGGCGGTATATGGGAGGATGGGAAAACACGTTTAAAAAATAAATCGATAAGTGTTTGGTTTGAAATAATAATTTCAAATTCATGAGTAATTGTAGTATATACATTTCAATATAGGTAACTGTTTTTAGTAGAAATGTTTACAGGGCATTACAATACCTAGTTGTAAACGGTATTTGATGTAAGAAAGTAATCTTATTGCACTTAAATTTTCTTTAATGGATACAAACATTTTAGTTGATTTAGTTACCCTTGAAAATGCTTATGTCCGTATTAACAATAGACAAATGTACGATGGAAGTAGAAATCACAAATATATTTGTGTAAAAACAGTGTCCAAAACATGTGTTTGGTATTCGAAATGCTTGTCCCGGCTTGTACGACGGGCAGAGATAATGGGTCAATAGGGTCACATAACCTATAAGTTTAATGACTTTTAAATAAATATTTAAATTGTTCTAAGCACGTTATGCAAAAGAGTAAAATTTGTAATGGGATTGTCTATTCCTAATTAATAAGTTAGTTTCGTAAAATATACAAAACATTGTCTGATTTGTGATGCCGCGCATGCGTATCCATGATGCCGTTTTGCCTATGACAGTTAAAAGTGTTTTTTATGTTAAAATTGTCCACAAACAGTAAGTTTTAGCGCAAAATCGTTTTTCAATGTCAGAAACTGGTAAAAAATCTTTCTAAACGTACCTGATTTATGCCTGTACGAATAGTGTACGAATGCTGAGAAAAAGGAATGTTTAGATATAATATGTGATCAAAAGATGTGATAAAATAATATATAACTGAAATCTTTGCTTTAAGATTAATTATTTCAAAAGTCATTTCTTTGTTATATTGGTAGTCGATGTCATCCCCACATGACTATGTGATACAGAAACATTTTATTAATCAGCTGACATACCAACACCGAAATATAGTCCTCCAAGTAATCCTTGTATACTCGAGTCTGTCGTGTCTGTCGACAGTTTGGCTGCATAGGTCACGGCTGCTGTGATGGCAAGTGATGAGGTCACTGATTCCATAGCTTCGAAAATTAAACACATCCAAGGGTTGTAGATAAGAGAGTAACCTGAAATAAAAAATATATTTAGATCAACAGTTTATAGACAAATACTAATAGACTTAAAATTATACAACATAAATACGTAATAAAACATCGAGAATAACCTGAGAATGATTGGAAAATAATATAATAGCTGTAACTAATACAAGCTAGTGTTATATACTATAATAGTTTAAAAATTTTATCCTAATGATCTGCCTTTCACTCCACTCTCAGAAAACTTTAAGTTGGCTGTTATTTACATATAATTGTTATTGTTATTGTATTATTTAGTAATAATATTTAATTTTAATTTTTTTATAAACCTATAGATATTTTAAGAACTACTAACAGACATTTACAAATATTTTTTTTAATTTTATTTAATTCAAAAATTGACTTTTAATCATGTGTCACAGTACCAGATTCATATTTTACAAAAACACTGATTGCAAGATAATAGGCTTAAAATCACGGTTACAATTATCAAGTTTTCCAAAATTAAATATTCCATTAGATATTTGACAATAACAAATGATGGTTTGAAGACGATATTTAAAGAAATACAGAAAAATCTGAACTCACCCTGTAAATTACTTAATGATATTTTTGCTGATGTTCTTTCAAATTTATCACGTTTATTTATCAAGTTCAAATTTATTTAGACAAAGCTGCAACAGGTTAAAAACAACCTTGTTATGGTTCTCTGACGTTATTATGAATTATATTTTTTTTTCTTTTAAGTAGTAACATTAAATCATCAATATTTGTAAAAAAAAAAAAATGGCAGAACTTTTATAGAAGAATCTATAATAATAGATTTAATATTAGCCTAGTTTCGCCTCCATTAGACCTTCTTTAGTTTGTATATCCTACTTAAACGTTTATTTAGTAAAACTCTGTAAAAAAAAATACGCCATAAAAACCTAAGTACACCTATACTTTGTATAAAAACCTTTTATAGTAATTTCTTGTAACTACCTATAATTACACTCAATATTTCGATAACTGCTTACCCAATAAACGAATTGCATAGAAAATAAATCCAATAAATAGTACATTAGCGTGTCCAATACGATCAATTATGGGTCCAGACATCACCAGTAATGGCAGACCTGCGATCCCGCCAATAGTAATTGTTATGCCCATTAAAGAGCGAGAGGCCCCCAAATCTTGAAGCAGCCAGAACAGGAAGCTCTCAATGTAACCCCAAGCGGTGCCTGCAAAAAGTTAATTTTTTTAAGCTCCAACTATAATTAGGGTAAAATTGCGATTTTGAAAATTATAATTAATAAAGGTATATTTACGATTTTTATTCATCTTAAAATTAATGTTTTATTAAAATTATTTTCGTTCTTTATTCACTTATACTTTTTTAATTTTTTGAGCCTACCAAATGGACTACTTTTTTCAGAAGGTGTTTATAGAAAATTTGTTTTATAATTTTATAAATTGTAACTGTACTGAATATTTTGTTAACGTCTATACTTTGTACCAGTTAGATTAATGGGAACAAATGGAGGGGAAAAGAGGACTTTACAATGTTAATATTAATTGACCTTATTATTCTGTTTATATTCTTCTTCTTTTCTGCTAGGATTATTGTCACTATGTTGAGTATAATGATCTGCCTTCCCTAGCTTCGTCAATTTTACTTTTGTTGACGCATTTCAGAGAACCTCCATCTTCAAAAACTATATCTATACCCTATAGTTGCGTATAGATATAGTTTTTGAAGATGGAGGTTCTCCGAAACGCGTCAACAAAAGTAGAATTGACGAAGCTAGAGAAGGCAGATCATTATACTCAACATAGTGACCTTATTATATTGGCATTAATAATGATCCAGTAAGTTAGGCGCAACTGAAATGACGACCAGTAAAAACGCGTTTTCGGAATTTCTGATACTGGTACTTCAGTACTGAGGTGTGGTGGCGATAATGTCATTAATTAACTACCTTATTAAACAGTTGGCTTTGCGAGACAACCATGAACAACACAAGAAAACAATCTGTATTTGATGATGGCTAATGAGTTTGGTGCTGACGAGTAATATTCTTTGCAATTTTATGGAATATCCATTCTTCCGGAAGTGCGGAATCGTGCAAATGAATTTTCTTGTAATAAGCAGAAAAGTAACTTAGTTTTGAACAAACTATTAAATATAAAAAAAATCAAACCAGGAGATAATCGTCCTGGTGTGATAAGAAAAGTCGACACACTCAGATCTAATTATCGGAAATAGTTGGAGAAAATTGTGACATCGAAGAGAACAGGAAGTGGCACGGATGAGTGACACTTTCTCGATAAATTGTTTTGTCGAAATTAGGCTAAGAAAATAGTTGTACGTTAGCATCACAATATGGGAACTCGATTTTTAGTCTGTCCTTCGTTCGACGACCGAGTTCCACATAACGTTTTGTGCTTAATGCCCAAAATATCACAAAACACGCTCTTTTATTAACACCCATAATGTGTATAACAAGACAAAATAACATTATGTGGCTCGAACAGTACTGAAGTAAAAATAATGACATTAATATTGATAGTGTAAGGTTAGCAATAATGATAAAGTATTAAAGTACGACTTTTGAAGTAATGTCATTACAGGTAATGACGTGTAAGATTCACTAAAGCAACGGTAGTAATTGCGGCTTGAACTAAGAACCTTGAGATATATTGAAATAGATACAATAGAACAAATGCAATGGCTTTGTATAAATGTTAACTTAAATATTAAATTTACTTTAACGTAAAGTAGATCAAAATATTATGTACAAATTGAAGAAAGCAAATTATATATCCAAAAACTATTCATTACAATAATTTCATTTAAATGCATTTTAATTTTAGTATTTTAAAGAGAAATTTTATAAATAAAAGCTCAATTAATTTTTGTAAAAAACGTAAATTATTAAAACATCTATTTTCATTATTTCAAAATGTTTGCTGTTTTATTGTTTTGTTTAAAATAACCAAAATGAAACGAAACTTAAAAAAATCTTACCTAAAATAAAACAAGTTATAAACAATGCCACAATTTCAATATTTCTTAGCACTTTCATTACATCCTTGACCACGTTGGTCGCGGGTGACTTGAACTCCAAATTGATTGACAGCATTAACACGCCACTGACTATTTTCAGCCCTGCATACAAATAAAAAGCTGGCCTGTAAAAATAATTCATATAAATTAAATCATAAGATACGAAATACTACCAAATTATATGCAATAAAGCAATTTTTTAATACTGTTTGCAACACTGAATATATTTTATTAACAAAATTAAATTTTTATTTGTAATTTTATTTATTTTAGTGTAATCAAGCTGCGGACAAAATACAGGTTAATCCAACAACGTTTTAATGTATTAGTGGAGAAAAACCAAAATTATAAAATTTTTAAATAGCATAAACGTGTACTTATCAGCGTATGGGGCAAATTTGCTTTCGCGCATAAAACTGGGGGCAGATCAAAACTTTTAAATATAAATCCATACCGAGTGACGCCTAATTTAAATGTTTTGTTAAAAGGAAAACACAGATTAAACTAGAAGTCTGTATCTTAATCACGATTAACTAGTTACAAAATCCTTATATTATTTTGACAGATTTATGTATCTCTGCTTTACAACGACGAACCTTGACAGTTCAAGTTTTTTCTAAAAGTTTAATAGCTATTTCTACTGTTGATCTAGAGTTTTGATTAGGTAACAAAATATTAAATAAATTTTCCGCTTCGTTATAAGATCGAATTCGATCACCGTATCGTTCGTACGCTCTCGTTCACTTATCTCCATTATATGATTATACGTAATAATGCACAAATATTGTTTCACTTTGATCTATATTATCCAGAAACTAAAGAGGTAACAAAAATACTCAACCACTGATAAGATTTCAACAATAAAACCTGTTTAATCTCGTCAATGTTTACGAGCAAAATAAGTTCACGATTTTGGGTTTACCAAAAGCTTGGCTTTCATCAAATTCCATGGTTTTTCGTATGATTAAAGGTCCCTTTCTTTTTAATAAGACCTTTAAAATGAGGGGTGTCACTCGATAGGGTTTATAGCTATCTCTAAAATTTACAATATTTGCCTTATAAACATTTCATTGTTTAGTTTTACCCCACCAAAAAATGTTATTAGTATGTCCGAACACATTTGACTAATTTACAAATTTAGTAGGCTACATAAAGCAATTATGTAGTACAATTTACTTAATTATTCAGAAAATTAATACTATAACGGATCACATTTTTATATGGTCCGGTTCTCCTGATGGAGACTTTGTATATGAATAACTATCAGATGATGTAAAAAATGTCATTGAAGCTGAAATTCAGAACGGAATTTTAAGACATGATCTAACGAGATTGATGGTAATTAGTTTGGTTAGTATAGATAAAGAATTATATACACTAATCTAACAAAAACCTATAGACAGCAAATCCAGTGGAAAACCTTGAAGTAGACTTACAGACCACATTAATGGTGACATAAGAAAAGGAAATGTGATAAACTTTAAAATGAAGGCGAAATACTTGAGATAATAGTGTTGATAGTCAATGAAAATGACGTAGTTGACAGCAACAGCATTGCTTAAGAACCAATATAGACCAATATTATAAGTAAGGCTATGTTTCACAAACGACTAGATTAGTCTATCTATATGGCTGTGGATACGCATTTTCAGTTATTATGTATTCTCTTAATGTTCGTGTTAATACATTTTCTTGAAACGTTTATCTATGTCTTTCATTGTTGCATTCTTTCTTGAAATGAGTTTTTACATTTCTTCCGCCAGGACTCAGTTTTACGAAAGTTATAAGTTCATCAATGAATTTAACAAATTTGTGAAAAATTGTGGTTAAATTTCAACAAACACAAACACTTATGACTTTAAACTAATTAATCCACTACTATTTATTGAACACACAGTCGGTACTTGGTGGAACTTCATGAAATCCAGGAAAATTAGAACATATTTTTTATTGTTTTATTCATTGACATGTGTTTCGCCGTTAGTCATCTTTACATGTAGTAAAGCTAAAACTTATAAAGTGTGCTTATATACTGATACTTTGCTTGTTAAATATGGCTGGGAGAAGATAAATAAAGGAAAGACTGACACTGTATGAGCAGCGTGATGGGAGAACTAAACAATAGGCTTGAGTAAGAAAGATGGGTTGAAGTTAGTTGTTCATTTAAATAAAAATTAGAGTTCTTACAAAAAATCTATATTTTTCCAGAACTTCTAAATTATTTAGTTTTATACCTTTTTGGTTTTTATGGATTACAGAGATATTGTTCAAATTAAAGGAATAACCAGATTCTAATAAATGGTTTGTAAAACTTGCGTCATTTTTTTCGTATTTCCAACAACTGAAATGCTCTTTAACACGAATTTTTAAAGCTTTTCCACATTGTCCTACGTATTCAAAAGTACACTCTTTATAGACAACTTTATATGCACCACTTTTTAGTAAAAGATCTATTTTATACTTATTGTTGACAATGTGTTCCCCACATTGTATTTATTCCAAAAATAAAGTACAATTTTTGGGCAATATAAGTTATAAAATTAGAAATTTAATCTTTCCAAATACAAGATAGGATGTCAGATACAATTTTTTTACTATGAATTTTTAAACATGATATAGATTTAATAAAAAAAATTGTAATGTATACACATTTAATAGGGTTCCCAAAGGGCTATAGACGTGAACGATCAAAGGGTGACTGTTCGGGAGCTCTCCAAGGTGATCCTTGATGTTAGCAAGATCTGAAATGATAAAATTTTGACAGACCTTTTAGGGTATAGCAAGGTTTGTGCAAAATGGGTCCCAAGCAGACTACAAATGGCAACGGATTGATGCGACCCGCGAATTTCTTCACGCCTACGAAACCGATGGCAAGAAATTCTTGGATTCCATAGTCACTGCGGACGAGACCTGGGTACTCTATACGATACCGGAAACGAAAGAACAATCACGTCATTGGAAACATCCAGAGTCGCCGAAGCAGCGGAAGATCAAACAAACACTGTCTGCCGGCAAAGTCATGGCGTGTTTTGGGACAGGAAGGGGTTATTGTTGTGCGAATTCATGGATACCTTCACAACAATCAATGCTGATCGTTGTTGATCAGAAACACGTAGGTGGGACGCATTTCAGTACCAGAGAGAAACTGAAAGAAAAAGTTTTAAGCTACCTTCGCGGCGCGGCGGGAGAGTTAAAGATGGTTCACTGTATGCAAAAATGCATCGATCTCAACGGCGATTATGTCGACAAATAGAAAAAAGTGTAAGCTTTCCAAAAATATATTATTCAATGCAAATAAACATGTTTTTCATTGTGAAAAATTATTGGGAGCCTTATTTTACGGACAACCCTCGTATATGAACCTAAAATGTTTCTAAGAAACCTTTAAAACCGCCAAAACTTAGTTAAATTGTAAACAAAATATTAATAACTAACATGCTCATTGTATAATATTTGTATAATTTTATCACTTTCGGTTGACAAAGTTAAAATAATCAATGCCCCTGTCTCTAAACAAGAACATGAAGTTTAAGTACATAAGAATATATATGTAATCATAAATCATAGCCTTTACAATGTGTCTTAAAATTTAAAAATATTTAAGTTCACCTGAAGTCAGTGTAGCCTTTTCCAGTGCTCGCGTAATCAATAAGAATGCCTGACAAAGGCGAGCTGATCATTCCACCGATAGCAGCATAAATTCTCTGAAGCCCGTAGTCTCCTTTATGGTTTCTTAAAATTGCTATAACAGCACCTGAAATAATAAAATTGTTTCACAATACAGAATCAAGACATGTCAACAAGAAAATATTGTACTTGAGTTTGCAAACTTTCCCTACAATTTTGTAACTTTGACAATTGTTGTGGAACAAATGAGTGGAAATTTGGATCGGTAAATGTCATGGATTAACATGAAGCGATTGAATCACCGTCATAAAGTTTTTAACAATAACAACTTTAATTGTTATAATTTTAAAAATCTCGGTATTCATGTTTTCAAAATATTTTTTTTTTAATGTTATGTTATGACTTAAAACATTTATTAATGCTCTATTACCTTCATTTTTAAAATTTTGTAGATTTGTTTATTCTGTATAACTAAACATTCTTGTTGATTTTGAACTGATTGCTACAAAAAATGAGGTGCTTCAAAAGGATTTGGGCTTCAGTCCAGCCCGCGGCACTATTTTATGTTTTACTTTTCCCATGAGAATCAACAGTGTTGTGAAACTTTATGTTTAAGATAAATCCCAATTTTGTAAACTGCAGCACATTGTGCAATCTTGGTTTTACAATTTTGGTTTCTTATTTAGTCACATTTTTACAAATTCACAAAATATTTTAATAATCAATATACATCATATACACTCTTTGGAGTATATTATGCAGTACTACAGTGTTATTATATTTTTGAGTACAGTATATATTTGGTCGTATAGTGGATTTATTATGAAAGACTGAAATATTGAACCACTCACTAAACTATTAGATAAACTAACGCAATTTGTTTTATTAAATGTGATTTGTTAATTAAACTACAGTTATTAATTAATGTATAAGGTAAATTTAAGTTAACATTTATAACAAATTCAAATAAATGAAATAATACCGTATGTCCTTATAACTACTCACAAATAAAACAATAACGTACATTGTCAAATTTCCAACTTAGAATAATGTTTCATCCACATCCAGTAAAAAGTTTCTGTAGCATTTCTGAGTAGTGATTAGTTTACTTAGTTGAAGGTTTTACCACTAGCTGTCGCTAGCTTACATTAAGCCAAGCAGTAATACAAAGAATGTTTGTAAGCAGAACATGTTAATTGTAAATATATTGTGATTTGATTACTGCTAGCTACAAAGAAAAAAAATTATGTAAGACTAGCTGAATACCCGTGCTTCGCTACGGTATTTTAAAGAAAATGTAGGAATCACGTTTAACATGTATCGTTAATATCAATACAATATTGAGTTTATGTTAAATCGGACAAACAATATATAAACGCATTCTCTGTGGATAACATAACAGTAATTCAAAAAAACGATAGAGGCCACTTGTAAGTTTCTGTCTGTATTCCCATACACCCATTTACCGTAAGCCCCTGTACCATATTTAAATTATTAATGTGATAAATTAGCACACACACAATTTCTTTTACGACTGAATGTTTAAAAAAACAGTGTGTTACACACACACACACACACACACACACACACACACACACACACACACACACACACACACACACACACACACACACACACACACACACACACACACACACACACACACACCTTTAATCTAATTGTTTAAACTCTAATGTAATCGGTGATTTTTTTATAACTTCTAAATTTAGTGAAACTTCAACTATTGTACAATTTTTCAAACGTTTTCTTAAAATCAATAAAAATAAACAAAAAATCACCGCAAGTGAAAGACTGTATAATGTAACCTATTTATATTTATAATATTTAAGACTGTCAAAAAAAATGTCAAACAGTGACCAAAATGTTATAATAATTGCATGTAATCAATATAATAATACTTATATTTAAACAAGTAAACCTCGACAATTTCCCTCATTACAATATAATTTAACTCTAATACTACTACTCTAAAAACGTCCCATTCTTTACGTGCCACAAAATTTAATATTTCGGAAATAAAACACTGTAAATTCCCTGTTTTTTTAAACGCAAATGAATTTTACCTTCAAACATAGCGAATGCAGTTCCACTGATCATTCCAATAAACACTCGAATAATCAAATAAATCCAGAACGTGAGCCTAATGTCATACTCGACAGTGTTCTCCATGTTGGAGCAGAGTTTTTTCCTTGGAACAGTCACGATACACGATGTTTTGCAGTCCTTGAGGTCCAACAAAGCATCCGTCTCCAGATTGTTCTCTGGGTTTGGAAGCGGCACCAGCACTGACTGTGTGACGACGTCTTCCTGAAATTAATTTTTAAAATACTTTTCGTCATTATATGTTTTATTTCTTATTGCAAAAATATCATTATTTAGATAACAATGTAAGTAATTTTCTAAGGAAAACGTTTACAAGCGTTTTGGTTTGTTGAGAACACTAAACGGTTTTATAACTAATTGCTATAAAGCAATTTTACAAATAAAATGTATTGTTTTAATTAATTTACAACTTTAGAGAGTCTTGATTGAAAAAAGTCTTGACTTTTTAAAAGCTGAATCCAGTGTTGTTAATTGTATTTATAAATACTTTTGTTTTACTACATCATTAGTTTTAGTTTTGTAATTTATGTTTTTATTTATGTTCTAAACTTTGTGTTTTAGTTTTAAAATATTTTGTTCATTTATTTTGTTCCAAATTAACATGTTTATAGCTGGTTGTGATGTTGGTTTTTGCGCGATGCGTGTTATTTTTAACGCGTTGCATATTATTGTATACAAAAACATAATTGTGACTACTTCTAAACAGCTGATTCCGCACAACAGCTGTTGCTTCAATTGAGGTTATGTTAAAAATTCGATTTCTAAATAAAATGGCCAATGAAATTATTCAAAACAATATGTTTTAAATGAAGAACAAAGATTAACAAAAATGAACAAGAAAGACTACAACGATTAGAAAATAAATTAAAACGAAAAATGAAGTTAACGATGAAAATGTTGCAAATAATAAAAGAGTTATGACTGAAGAGCGACATCAAGTAATTAATAACAAAAACGAGAAATCGAAAAAAAACATGATACAGAATTTATATTTTTTGATCGGTAACAGAAATTACTTTTATATTTACATATTGTGTGCATTTCCCATTGTTGGACAATGGTAATTCTTTATTTAGATTAATTTCATTTTGTTTGTGCAGGGATCAGAAAAAAATTTAGATGAGTTCTTTTGTTACGAACAATAGACAAAATCCAAGATTTTTACTTAGCTGTAAAACACGTGATCAGTCAATAGTTACTGTCAATCAATAATTGCAATTAATTAAAATATTGTACGACAATGTTAAAACTGCAACAGCATAGTTATTCCAATATAATATTTTTTTTACTAATATTTTGTATTACTATACACTAATGGATATAAAATGTATTCTCAAATTAAATTACTATTTCCATTGTTCCAATAACACTTAACTTTATTGCAGAACTGGAATCTATTTATTATCTACTGGACCAATGTAAATTTGTACCTGTTAAAGTATTTAGTTCACAATTACGTCTTCAAATTGTTTTAACATAAAACAGCAAAGTTTGTTGATAGTATCTGAAAAAAAATTTCTACAAGAGGACTAAAATTAAGATTGTTAAGTCATATATGATCATTAAAAGCACATGTAATGAAAGATAACAAAGGTAATGACAGTAAGTGTGTATGAGGTAATTGGAACCAAACATTATTACAAAATTAAGTTATTGTAACTGTCTGCAAAAATTATAGAGGGCACATTGCAACTCTAAGGGAGTAAAAGAACAGGAATTACAAAAAATTGAATGGAGATAAAGGGTCAAATACAGTAAGTAAGATAGAGATTGACGATAAGAATTGAGACGATAACAAACTGAAATAATTACTTACTTCCACACTGCATGTTGTGTCCATGAAAGCTTTCTCTGAATCTTCTTTCAAGAGACTTATATCAGTAATATAAAGTGTTTTCACGTTTGCTGGGTTTTTACTAGGTGCTGACTTTATTTTTAAATCCAAAGCTTCAGCCTTTGATGCCACAACAGAAGGAAAATTTCCACTTGATTTTTGTATATTACATAAGTACAGACTGGTAGAATTGCTCTCGTCCTCCGGTTCGCAGGACAGGTTGTACAAGCCACTCGTCGGAAAGAAGTATGTCGTGTCTGTCAGTTTCCTGACGGAAGTTGGGAAATGTTCTTTGTTTACCATTTGTCTCGAGTTTCGTTTATCTTCGTCTTCTGGCCGCGGTGTTCGAAATAACGGAAGGTCATCTGCTTTCAGAGTGTATGTGTATTGATCCAAAGAACTTTTATTGGTGTTTCTAATAATGACTGTGTAGTTACGCGTGCTTAAAATGGCGGTAGACTCAGCTTCTAATGTTTTAGGCCCTTTAGCTCCCTGTAATTAAATTTAAATAATTATAATACAAATTAATAGTAATTTATTTTCTTAAAGCTACTCACAAGTTTTAAGTAAAAAACTCTTGTTTGTATGCTTTTACTTAAATTTGTATTCAAATAAATAGTAGTATTTTTTATAATAGTAAAAGAAACACTAAGTATTTAATATAACCAAATATTTCATACCTTCTCTTATCTAAACCCCCCCATACAAAGAATTTACACTATTTCCAATTGAAAGTGTTTGTGGGTCATTGAACGGATAAAATGACTGTGTTCAGGTACTTTTTATTTTAAATAATACATTGACGTAATTTCATAATTTTGATAAAAATAATTTTTTTGTGTTTAACGTCCGACTATTGTGCACACTTGGGCTAATGCAGACGATGGGATGATTTATAGCGTATGAAAATGCCAAGCCCTAGCCGGGAATCGAACCCGGGTCCTCGGGGTGAAAGCCTAGTACGCTATCCACTGGGCTACCGAGGCGGCTTCCTTATTGAAAAAGAAAACATTGAGAATTAAATTAAATTATCAAAATTAAAAACAAAAATTGCATATTCTTCTATTCTAACAAAATATTGTCTCTATTAAAGATAAGAATAAGTTTGCTAATAAAGTTCACAAACACTTACCCGCTGTTAAAAAAGCCTAAACTATTTAACACCTTTAAAATGCTTCAAGTAAATATATTTCTTATTGGTTTTCACAGTAAACATAAAGCCTCTATCTTTCTTTGCGTTGCTTCAGAGCTCGTGGCTCGTGAGAGGCAGTCTTTCTGCAGCACTGCAAAGAAAGATAGAAACTAAATTATAACGAATGTGCTTATTAAATGCAGAATATGAATTAAGAAAACTAAGTATTCGTTAAAATTTGTTTTATTTGAATAAACTTTTAAGATTTGTTGCGTTACCTGCGGTACGAATTCAGCTGGGTGTCTGGTACAGATAAGACCACAAGCTTCTAGTTGAGCGTTGATCAGCAAAGAGTCGTTGCCGAACTGAGTGTCTGCTATGGAAGGTAAGGTGTTGCATGTGTGCGACTCGGCAAAGGACATACTGAGCAGTCCTGCACAAACACGTCATTTTATTTTTATTATACTTTTTACGAATTACAAAACATGAATAATTAAATGTGGTTGATTTCTTGTCTATGTTAGTAAGTGCGCACGCGCGATGTATAGCCAAATCAATGGCACGAAAAAATGTGAAACAAAAATAGGTGAACATAACCTTAAAGACTTTTTCTTAATTAAATATTTAGATGAAGACTACATCTGACGTTATCTACCATATTTTTAAAACTATTTTAATATTGAAATAAAAAGAGAGTCATTGTAACGTATTATTTAATGTTTATTATTTTTTATATTTGCTAGAATGTGTTTATCAACAGCTTATCATTTAAGACTTGGAAGGTGAAAACGTTTTAATTTCACGTGCATTGTTGTGCGGGTACTGTCAGTAATATATAAAAGTAAAAATTGATCTTTTTAATTTTTTTAAAGGAGTTCTGTACCTGATACACCCATAAAAATCATTACATTTGTACGGGTATTTGCTACAAGATTATCAAAAGCATCATGTTTTAAATACAAAAGTCTGAATCCACTATAAAAACAAATTTTCTGTTGACATAAAAGTAATTGTTAAAAGAACAGTAGACCTTGCAGTATATTCTTAATTAATATACAGAACGCTCCACGACAGCGCTCGTAACGTTTTCCGCTGAATTAACCAGTAACCGAAATATTTACTAAAAACAATTTTTTTAGAAATTTTATTCAATTTCTTCATAAAGCGGTCAAAATTATGATAGGTTTTGCCGTTCACACCCAGTATTACAGGAAATAACCAGCAACAAATTCACTCTTAACGTTGAATCAAAGCAGACATCTTGAAACGGAAACGAATTCGGGAAAATCGTACTCATAAGTCTTCAGGCCTCCTACCAAATTTCGAAACAATAGGCCACAAAAAACACGCAAAACACTTGCGTACACTCGTCATCGTTAAATTAAAGGTCGCCATCTTGAAAGGGAAGTAAATTGGAAAGTGTTACACATACATTATTTGGGTTTTATAAAAGATATCTTCTTACGATATTTCAAAACAAATGGTCAAAGCTGCGCAACAAACAAACACTCAAACAAAATGCCGAACAGTCGAGTTGAAATAAAGACCTTCGCTTCGCTCGGTCAATTAAAACTCTTTTTAAAATAAACTAAGTTTAACAGTTTTTCAAAAAACATTATTTGTGTTTTTCTTAAATACTATACAAATAAAAAATGTTGAACAAGTTAAACTAATATTTGTTTTTAGGGTAATATAGGCCTAATATAATTTACGAATAACTGAGATTTTTACTGTTCTTGTCTAGAAGAAATTTAAAAACCAATTATTGTATTACTAAGAAATATTAAAGTGACACAAACTCTTACAAAAATATTGTTTTTTATGTATCTATTACGTTAGCATGGAATATAATGAAGTGTTATTGAAAATTTTCATTGTTATTTATCTATTTATTGATAACGATAAAATTTTAAAAAACGACATCTTACATCTAGTTCTTTGGTACAAACCTTCTGCATTGTTTGATGGGCAACTTAGAGTTAATATTGTTCTCTCTGGATATGTGAACGTGATTCGCCCCACAGGAACCAGCAGCAGCAGAAGAGAAATAGCTCCACCGAGTCCGTTGAATACTGCTAGTATAAACTGATGCAAACAGAAAATTTATTTGTAAACTCAAAATGTATTTGTACATTTTAATTTTAAAATCAACTCCACCATTTACTTTATTTCGTTTTTTTTTTGATTTATTCGTTAATTTCCCTTACATAAAAGTCGGTACATTTATTTAAAATACAATTTTTTATAAATTATCAAAATCTGATAGATTGATTTTTTTAAATTTCTAATTTCAGTTATTTTTCGCTGAAGATCATAGTTTGAATGCAGCTAAATCTAACAGAAAAGTCTATTTTAGTATTGTGTCAATGTCAAAATACCTCATTAATTTTTACTTTCTCTTATGCTGTATAGAAAGTATGGTGACCAATCATGATGAAATGTGGAAAGTAGGTTTCTCTAAGATTTTAATTGATTTTAAATATTTTGTTTGTTCAAGTACTTTTTGAAGAAAATATTTTTTTATTTCCAAAATGTATTTCTCACATACCAAAACAAAATCTATATACATACCACTATTTCCTGGGAAAATTGTGTTTAGAAAAAAACTGAGTCGACTATATAAAAATTAGTTTATTATATATTGTTTAAGTTTCATTGTTGTACGACGTCTTCTCGTAATGCAGGTCAGTGTACAAATTTTAAGTAACAGTATGATTTTAAGAGTAAATCAAAAAATAAAGGGGAACATATATGTAATCTACTTTTAACATTTTAAACCTGTCCTATTCCAGTTTTACATTTGTTTATTGCTACTGCTAAATTAGACAAATAATAAACTTACTTTGTAGAACATAATTAATCACACAGAATATTAATCAGTCTTTTCTCATAATTAAGTAAACATAACTTTGCTATGGCTAACAATTTTCAATCATTTTCATCAAGTAATATGGAACTATTATTTTGCTAATAAAGCTTATCAATTTAACACTTAAAACTAATGAAAACTTATGTCACGACAATCATACAGCTTCACAACCAATATGATCTTGCCTGGAAATATTACTGAAGCAAAATATAACACTTACGAACCAGTATGACAGAATTATAGTTTAAACCAGTTACGTTTTTATAACATATTAGCTAAATAGTTTTAATTATATATTCAGCTCATTTTAAACACTGAACTAATAGAAGTATAAAATATTTTGTTATTAAAAATAATAATTCAAATCAAAGTTATGAAAATTGTTTAATCCCAGTTCATAATATCACATTCCATCATTTAAAAATCAAATGAATTGTTATGAAATACTTGTGTTAAATAACCAAGATATGAACTACAGATTTACTTCATAATCTGGGAAAGTATTTTAATTAGTACTACTTTTTTCCTATAGTTTTTTTATACTCTACAGTAGCCTATATATGTTACGACTAAAGTGCAGAAATAAGTTTTCTACAGATTATCTATGTAATGTATAGCAGCAGTCTATTATTTTATAGACCTTATATCACCTAGGATAACTAAGCAGTAAAAGCAGCAAACGTTTTGTACGCTTAAATTAACGTAATGTAATTTTATTTATTTTTCGATATCGAAAGAATCAAGTTTTTACAATCAAATAATCGACAAATTATTTGATGGAATCAATCGTCAATAAACACACTTTTGAACTTTAACAATACGGAAGCCGTTAATGCGCACATTACCTGGGTAAAATGCGAAAAACTCTTGATTCCGTACGTCAACTGAGCAAATCACTTAATCTGCGATTGGCCAGGTAATGTGCATATTAACGGCTTTCGAGTTTTACAGATATTTACAGACACATATAGGCTATAGTTTCAATAGGGCTGATAAATTGTGACTTCAAGCTAGAGCTTAAAATTATAACAACCACTGGCCACAAGAAATATATGTCAGCTATATTTAGATTGGAAGAGGAGCAGGATGCACGTAATTTTGTACTCAGACCAATAAGAAGCTTTGATAATTGATTTGATAAAATCAAGGCCTAAGAACCAATAGATGTTGCAATCATGCAATCAGCAAGAAAGAAACAAGTAAATGTTTGATAGATTCTACCGTATATTTATTTATTGCGTTACTAGTACTTTGGTTTTTTTTAACAGTCATTAAAAATGCAGAATGTAAATTGAATTGTCATTAAAGGAAGAAGCCAATGTTGACAGCTTTAAGACGGTTTTATTCCATTGTTATAATTTATACTGAAAATGTTTTTTCCATTATTTTGATGTATAATAATTTTTTCAGGTTGAAAAGCTAACGAAGTCCTACCACATAGTCAATACAGATGATTAACGGTGTTATCCATAAACAAACAGTAGTTAGTCATCAAACATACAAAGAAAACTAACTTCTTTTCGGCTTAAAACTTTCTCCGACGTCTTACGATTCCAAATTTCCATTTTTCCCTATCGTTTCGTAGATCTTGATCCCATCCCCACTCTTCACTTCCTTATCAATTCCTTCTATCTAAGTCTTGGTCTTCCGTTTTTTCTGCGACCATGTAGTTCCATTTTATAATCTGTTCGGGGACCAACGAAAATGCTTTGTCTTAATGCCGTCTACAATTGTGTACTTCGCATCTATGATTTCACGGATTCTTAACTTTTTCATCTGTTCCTGTTCTGACCGACCTGCGGCTCTACGGCAATAGTCTGTTTCTGCAGCTTTGAGACATTTTTATGTTTTTTGTTTCAGTGGCCATACGACACACTGAATGTTTTAGATTCAATAACTTCATTAATTGGTATACAGGTGTCTGTGAGCAAAAAAAAAAAAAAAAAATGTTCCTTTAAACATATTACATACGTTTCTCTCACTAGATATCCACTATTCTGTGTGTGTCTGTGTCTGTGTCTGCATATATATATATATATATATATATATATATATATATATATATATATATATATATATATATATATATATATATATATATATATATATACCCATGGGGTGCAGTCTATCTGCACTTATTGAGAGGGATTAGACGTCCCTCGCGGTACCCGAGTCTAATACACACTTACACTTACAACACTACACTTACGTCTTTAACACTTTACACTCACACTTACATTTAGGGAGGCGATAATAGCCTCAATGTGATTTTCGCCTTAAAATACTAATATACGAGGTGTGTTCAGAAATTAACGAGAATTATAATTTTTTGAACAAAATATTTATTTATTCTTCTACATTGATGTTGTCGCCTTCAAAATAGTCCCCATTGAAGATTATTCACTTGTGCCAGCGCTTCTTCCAATCCTCGAAACACTTCTCAAACTCAATCTTTGAGTTCTTTCAGTGATGCGCTTTTAATGTCATCTACGGTTGTAAAACGTCGGCCCTTTAAGGTGCTCTTTATTTTTGGATATAGGAAAAAATCACACGGTCTGGCGAATATGGAGGCTGGGGCATCGTTACAGTACTGTTTTTGGCCAAAAATTCACGAACAAGCAATGAAGTGTGAGCTGGTGCATTATCGTGGTGCAAAAGCCATGCATTGTTTTTCCACAGAGCCGGGCGTTTTTTCGGATTGCTTCACGAAAACGGCGTTGAACTTGTAGGTAGTACTCCTAGGCCGTTTCACCTGGTGGCAGGAATTCATTATGCACTATGCCATTAATATCGAAGAACACAGTAAGCATAACCTTCACGTTCGAACGCACTTGTCGAGCTTTTTTCGGTCTTGGCGAGCCAGAATGCTTCCACTGGGGTGATTGAGCCATAGTTTCTACGTCATATCCGTAAACCCATGTTTCGTCACCTATTATAATACGTTTAAGTAATTCTGCATCGTCGTTGACTTCATTTAGTGACTCCTGAGCAACTTCCATTCGCCGCTGTTTTTGTTCAAAATTCAACAATTTTGAAATGAATTTTGCTGCCACGCGTTTCATACACAAAACATTGGAAACAATGTCATGACATGATCCAATCGATATTCCAACATCATCAACGACATCATCATTCTCTATTTGTGATTCGACGATTTTTCATTTGTTGCACTTTTTCCATGTTTTCATCGGTTGTTAATGTGCTGGGGCGTCCAGGGCGTTCGTCATCTTCAACGTCTTCACGGTCTTCTTGGAAACGCTTATACCACTCGTAAACTCTTGCTTTACTCACAGCAGACTCACCGTAGGCCTTTGTTATCATTTCACACGCTTTGTTACACTTTATTCCATTTTTTAAGCAAAATTTGATACAAATTCTTTGATCCATTTCTTTTAACAAACGAAAATCGCCGAGCTCATAAAAACACGTCTAACTTTAGTGGCTGTCACAGACAAAGCCAACAATGAAAACAGCTGAACGTTTTATCATATACCCACATAATAAAAAAAAAGTTTGACAATCGGACTCTCCAAGCCCGCGAACTTTACTTTCTGAACACACCATGTATATATATATATATATCGAACTGAACGAAAACTGTTGTATTTGTAGTCATACATGAGGGAATTTCATGGTTATAACTAAACACGAAGAGCAATAGTAACGATTTGACTTGAATGTAGGCTAAATACAAAACAAAATATTTATCTAATACTATAAATGAATCTTAAAAACGTTACAACAAATTGAAGTTTATTTTGATCGTTTCCTAAATTAATTATCGCATCCGATTATTGTTCAACTATTATTATTTGTAAAGAGGTATTGCCGAATGGAATGCCTCATTTTGATTGTTTGATTACATTGATTTACAAGGAAATTGGATCAATGAGGT
Source organism: Callitettix versicolor (assembly GCA_022606455.1). Lineage (NCBI taxonomy): Eukaryota > Metazoa > Arthropoda > Insecta > Hemiptera > Cercopidae > Callitettix > Callitettix versicolor. Next base: position 61,411,351 of record CM040184.1, read on the forward strand.
AAGAATGAACTGTTTAATAGTGCAATTGAGCTAGGTAATGGGTGCATGGATGAGTGGCCACTATAGTCAGTGTCAGCGGCTGCTGTTGTGCAGGTTTCGTCAACAGGATGTCCAAGAGGACACAATGTGCATTCACCACAACCTTCAACGGTGGGAATTAAAATTTGACACCTATCCGTGGAACTTGTTAGTGAGCCTTTATTTTGTTGTTATACATAGTTTATTTCTATATATTTTTTGAAAAACTGTCATAGTACTTTGCACAATCTCGGGAGTGAGATAAGCATGAACATATAATGTAACACTGTCACTCTGAAACATCTGATTTATTAAATAAGGAAAACAAATAAATTGCTGCACGCAGCTGTCTCGCTGACCTTTGAGGAAGTGAATTTATAACACTAGTAGATCAAAGAATAGTAGACTTTGCAGTATATTGTTAATTAATACACAGAGCGCTCCACGACAGCGCTCTGACGCATGCGTAATTTTTTCCGCCATTTCAACCATTAATTCAAATATTTATGAAATATAATACCGGACAGACCTTATATGCTCTTTAATTTTTAATGCTCTTTTCATTTTATGCTCTTTCTCCACAAGGCGCCTATGATAGGTCTTGACATTTAACCAGTATTACAGTCAGCATCTATACTATCATTGTTAAATCAGAACCTGCCATGTTGAAACTGAAGTAAATGAAAAAATCTTACACATAATCTTTTAGACTTTATGCAAGAAAACTTCAAAATTTAAAATAATCGATCAAATCGTTTGGCCAAAACTGTCAATCGTTGGCGTACATTTGTCAACGTAAAATCAGAGGTGGTTATCTTGAAAGCGAAGTAAATAGGAAAAAATCTAACACATACGACTTACATACTTTTTTTAATTTAAGTAAAAATAATATAAATTTTTAAAGATTTGGAATGGTTTTCATTTTCAAACAATTAAACGGATTTTTCTTGGTGATAAACTTGTCTAATATATCAAAATCTATTTTTGGTCGTTTGAATCAAATCAGATCAAAATTGCAAATGATAGTGCTAACATACTTTACATATAGTATGTAAAAACACTGTATGCTCCTCAAAAAACATCTAGAGGTTATGATTAGTGCTCATTTCAAAGTCCAGAGTTTTACAGTGTTGACTGCTCCAATAGCTCATTTTCCAATGGAAATGCGTTAATGAAGTCGAACAAACTGTTAATGACTTTATCCGTCGAACAAATGAGTAAATTAATTAAAGTAATTCAATTACATTAAATTTAGTGTAAATCAATTTGTTTTAAATTTACACAGTTCGACAAAAATTTCTAATTTACCTTAAAATTTCCTATCCTGTCAGCAACCATTCCGGCCAATGGTGGCATGATTATAGCTACAATTGGTGTAACTGCCGACATGATTGCAGCCTCCTCGACATTTATTCCCAACTCTCGCATGTGTATTGTCAGGTATGGATACAGAACGTAAAGTGCTGGAACAGAAGTAATCAAATCAGTGGTATCACAAAGATCTAATGATTCATGCTTCAGATACTTGATTAAGAAAAACATATTAATGGAATACACGTAACAGTTCTTATTAGGTTTGATTTGTTTTATTCTATAGGCCTACACTGTTACTTTTATTTATTTTTAACCAAATTACTCTTAACTACAATGTTTTTGATCAAATTTATAAATTAATTCTCTGGAATTGTTTATTTTTATAAACTAACTGTCTGAATACATGTACTTCGCTACGGAATTTTAAGCGGTAAACAATGAAAAATGTTGAGGTTATGGTAAACTGAATAAACAATAAATAATCGAATGAACTTTAAATACCATAAATCGATATATGGCAACCAGAGAGGGTAGTGTAAGCTTCTGCCGGCCTGCCAGTATATATCAGTACTGGAATATTTCATGCGATAATAAAGCAATTAATCGACGAAATTGACGTCTGAAATAATAAGTCAAAAAACTTTGAGTTATGTATTGAGTTTTATATTATATAAAGTGTATTTACGCAAAATTTCATGACAATCAATGCTAAAGTTTACATTAAATTTCTACTCTGAACAAATATAAATACTTGTTTATAAATATAAATGAACCAGTGGTTCAACAGTAAGGAAGATTAATTTATTTCGTATAACTTAATTAAATATGTTGTAATGATTTTTAAAGTCGAACCGATTAAGAGGTAATATTTAATAGGTTAATGTTTAGATGTATAGAATGTTATTTGTATGTTTTGCTTTGAAAAATACAATATTTGAAGATATAGGCCATAGATAAACCAGTTAAACTGTGATTAATGTAAAAAAAATGGAACACAGAAGACAGATATATGGTTACAATTTTAAAAAAATTGGTGTTGTTCAGAAAATAATAATAACTTTGATAAGTTTAGGTTGATAGGAAACATGGCTAAGTCTAAAAGACTTTTATTTTAGCAAAGCAAACAAATATAAAATAATTGAATAACACTTGAATAAAAAAATTAGGGCCTATCAAGAAATATACATGTTTGGAATGGAATTTTAATTCAAGAATATTAATTATTGGTAAATTTAAAGTAACGTCAATTAGGTTGAGCTGCAAAGAAGGTAGTATGAGTCATACATTTTTTTAATTGTGAGTTTGATTGAGGAGAACGATTCGAGAAACTTTTCTAAATTACAAATTAATAAATTCCAAATTAATTGTAAAAGAAGTATATATAAATTATTTTGTTTCATTTATAAATTATTATTTATGTGTTATTATAACTGTAAATATAAATGTGCCTGGGCTTCGAGAATCAATAACTTAAAATTTATGAGTGATCACAGCGAGTAGAGGTTAAATTAAAAATAAACTAACGTATGTTTAAAAAACTGCATTGCGTTAATGTAAATGTTACAGAAGGGCTGTTCTGAAATAAAAATATAAGAAAAATTATTTACTATTTTAAACTTTATGTTTATAAAGTATTTGGCATGTATACTGTTTTAAATTGAAAGTTAGTTTTCCGAATGATTTTTTTAAATGTTAATTATTTTAAAAATAAATATTTCAAAAACATTTCACAAACTTTCTGACATTCAATTACTTTTTTTAAAATGTCCTGCCCAGAACACACAAAAATTTACATATTTGCATTATAATATGCTAAACATTCGGTACACTTGAAGATTTATAAATAATATTAGTGTGTCAAATTTCGACAGAAAACAAATTTACAAATAATTAAATTTGTAAATAAATATTTACAAATATATTTATTTGTAAATAAATAAATAAATATATTTACAAACCACTGTAAATATATTTGTAAATATATATATTTACAAATACATATATATATTTGTAAACCACTGTATATAAAATATATATACAGTGGTAAATACATATATTGCCACTGTATATATATTTGGCAATATATATACAGTGCCAAATATATATTTGTATTTGTAAACCACTGTAAATACAATTTGTAAACCACTGTATTTGTGGTTTACCAATTTGTAAAACCACTGTAAATAAAAATACCGATAACGGTCAGAGTTTATTTTGATTTGATTTTTTCGATTCGCTCCAGAATTTTAGACTTTATTATAATAACTTTAGTTATAAAACTTCATTTATAACCAGAATTTGAAAAAAATCTATTCAACCAATTTCTCATATTATTTTCAATCGTTCCTTAATTGGATATTTTTGTGTGCTTACAACAGTGCGCATATTCTGAGTGGTAACTTTATGGATTTGAGTCAAATTAGATTTTCAACATGGTTTTGACAAAAAAACTGCTTTTAAAATCGTAATCAGCTTTGATATTTGCATAAATTACATTTTTAATTTTCAAATTTTATTCAAAATATAACAAAACGTATTCGCTCTCGTGATCATTTTAGAATATTTAATAAGTTTTTAAAATCCAAAATGAGAATTTATGTACGGTAAAAAACTTAAAAGATAAACAATTGTGGTTTTATTAAGATTTTCAATGACTGTCATTAAAAACTAGTATGAATGGTAGTAAAATTGTTTAATATATCATTAAATCTTTTTTTTATTTAAGTTTGATACAAATCAACAAAAATAGAAACATCGTTTGAACAACCTCACTGAAGATCATGGTTCACGTTTCATGGTCACGGATCTAGGTCTTACAACAGCTGCAATAGCTCATTATCCAGTAAAATAATGATACGTATATTGTAAACACTGACATGTCAACAATTAGTAAACCTAATTTTATTTTATGTTTGTTTATGCTTTCCTATTATTTGTATTATTACAGGGCACGTTTAAAGTTATAGTTCTCCAATACAATTCTACCTGCAAAGCTGTTCCAAAATACTTAGCGTAAATTATAAAAAAGTTATACAATTTTAAAACTGTCCAAAATCTTATCGTTGGTCCAGTAGTGCAGCACATACCGGATAAAGCAATTCTACAAGTTCAGTCCCGAAATTTAACGGTGATATCAGCAAGTACACTTTATTGGCTGCAATTAATTGTTGGTGAGGCACAGTCTTCCACTGAAATCTCCAACAAAGACACTTTTCACCCACTCAATGATTACTGCTAACTGCAGACATCCTTCTTCGCTCCACTATCACAAGGCAGTGGCAAACATTTACATACTTTTGAAACACCGATCTTAATCGGCCGTGTTACAATTATGCGCTCAATTTGCCAAGTTTCTCGGCGGAACCGGAAAGGTGATTATTTTCTATTATTCTCATCCGTTCTCCTTTTACTACTCCGTCATCTAATAACTTCTCCAATGACAATGTTCTCTGAGCTTGGGAATTAGAGTCGCTAAAAGCAAATATTGTTTTCAATTTAAATTAAAGTGCGCAAAAGCGTTTTATTAACTTTTCTAACAAGATCATAATTTAATTAAATAGCCTTTAAAATCATAATATTTTTTAAAACTGTGTAACAGATTTTGCACAAATTGTGTTTCTATATTCACAAATAAAATCAGTGTAAAATTTTTAAAATAACAAAAATTTAGAAATTTTAACACTGAATTAGTCGGATTTTCAGAAAAAAAACAAATTTGCAAAATCTGATAAACAAATTTTGAGATATAGACCGATTGTGGTTTTTTTTATCGCTTTTTGGAAGGTATGTTTTTGTTTGTTTACTTTAAAACTACTTTTGAGCAAAGTTTAATGAAAATCATTTTAAGAAAATCAGTTTTTTGTTAGTTTTTAGAAGAGTTTTTGAAAAAAAGGTGATTGAAAAATAACTTTTTTAATTCATGAGGTGCTGGCGCACTACACCTGTATGCAAACTGGTAAATGAAATCGATCAATGGGTTTAGTCTTCAACAATATGCAACGATACACATAAATAAGCGAACAGACATCCAAAAAAATCAACTTTTTTATCATAAACAAACCTGTAAACGAATATCTATTAAAATCTCAAAGTTTATTATTTACAATTACCCTATATTCTATTTACTGAGGTAATAAAATTTATTTGTAATAGAATTCTAGTAATTTTCACTATAATTTCAGAGCTTACTTTTTTAAGTTTTTTAAAAATTGTTAATTTCATAAATTCAATAGAATTGTAGTGACGTTTATCGTAATTTCTGAAGTTTACATTTTTTTATTATAGAAAACATTTTTCTCATGTTAAATAAAATTCTAGTAATTTTTCACCATAATTTGTGGGGTTTACAGTTTTAAATGTCAGAAAACAGGGTATATTTCTCAGTTTACAATATAAGTAGTGTTTTGACTATAAGTTCTGAAGTTTAAAATTTCTAAATGATGTGGAAAAAATATATAGTATTTCTCATGTTTAAGATAATTCAAGTAATATTTTGACTACAATTTATGTAGCATAAATTTCTAAATGTCAGGGGAAATGTTTTATTTGTCATGTTTAATGGAATTCTAATGGTTTTATTTACTATAGTTTAATTTCTGAAGTTACAATTTTTAATAAAGTTTTACTTGTATTTTGACTATAATTTCTAAAACTTACAATTTCTAAAAAACATAATACATAGGTCATTTCTCATATTTAGTAGAATCTAGTAATGTTTTGACTGTAATTCCTAAAGCTTATATTTTTTAAATGACAAAACGTTATATATAATTCATGTGTTTTGAATACAATTTCTTGAACTTACAATCGTCTGCATTAGCCCAAGTGTGCACAATAGTCGGACGTTAAACACCAAAAAAATCTTGAACTTACAACTTCTAAATGACAGGTAACATGATTCATTGCTCATAAACAATACAATAAAGCTTACAATTTTTAAACGATAGAAAACCCTTTCATACCAACATCGCAGTTTAGATGCAGGGAAGTTCTCAGTCAATGAACTATTTAACAATAAGTCAGCTTGTTTTAGTATTTAATCTGTCATTTACTTTGTCGGACTCAATCTGTGTTCACTTTGACATAAATAGGTTGCAAATATTTTCAAGCTTCCTTTTCCACTTTAAATTTATGAGCGTTAAATAATAGCTTTGTTTAATGCTGCATCATGGTCGCTAGACAGGCTCAGATATTTAGGAAGGATGAAGTTGACAATATATTTAACAATCAGAACAAACTTGACATTGTGTCGACAAATTTGACAAATCAACATTATTTGAAATCATAATAAATATTTATTTTACTAAAATACTTGTCAAAATGTTTAATTGAATTACCGTTATGTTTAACAAAACTTTGCTTTGCTACGTAAAACTTGAAAGTTTGTGAATAAATTTTTCAATCAGATTTAAGTTTTGTATAGTTAAATATAGGGGTTACAAAACTAATGGAATAAAATTATTATATAATTTCGTCCTTTTATGATTTTAACATAAAAATGTGAACTTAATTTTAAAATAATTATTTAATTATTGTAAAACGTTTTTAAAAATAAAGTTAGTGAAACGTAAAAATATCAATGTTGTTACCAAAATCTATTTTTGCGCCAAATTTGAATCAAATCGGACCAAAATTTCGAAAGTTAGAGAGCAATACAATGCGACTGTATTATATCTAACAAGGTATTAAAAAAATACGGTTTACAGACAGTTATTAGCCAAATTTCATTTCTAACAATAAAATTTTGTTTATAGCAATTCAATAACAAGAAAATTTGTTTATTTATATTTCATGTTATACTGTTCGTAAAAGTACATTATTAACGAAAAATAAAAACGAATAGTGTTGGAAACAAGTATGCTTTGTGAGTTTTAGTCTTTTGAAGCCCTAAATTTTAAAACAAATGTACAGTTTAAGTGACATATGCGGATTAGGCAAACAATTTTCGATATGTTTGTTACCCTAAATGTCCTATTCAGATTCAAGCCAAAAATTCCAAAATTTACAGTTTTTTGCACTTTAAAGGCTAAAATTTATGTTCTTTAATTCTAATGATATATTTGGATTCAGTTAGATTTTTTTTTAATTTGATAACCCATTCGAAATAATCTGTACTTACCCCTTGAAACGTTTCACACCTCCAAATGACTTCGCTCTATCCAAAGCAACTTTTGAACAACAATACTGAAAAACAATAAGATTCTACTCCAAGCAGTTTTGGTTTAGTGTTCTACTTTTTAGATCAATCGCTTGATACTTTATTTAATTATCCTGTTTATAGATTTCGTAACACACAGACAGACACACGAATTTTGAAAGTTCTTTAGAATCGATTCTGAGCATATTTACACAAATAAAATGTCATTTTGAGACATTTAACGAGAATTTTGTCTAATACAAACTATTCGTCCTTAAATTATAGTTTAAAAAGCAACATTGCACAGGGTCCTGAAAGCAACGAACAGGTCTAACAAACATTAAGGTATCAACACATAGAGGGTGTATTAGTTTGCTAGTTTTATTTTACAGCTAACCGATTTTTCATTTTTCGCTAGTCACGTGGTTAAACTGTCCCAGGAAGGTAGTGTCGCAAAACATGATAGTGCTCTTGACAAATCGACTAGGAAAAAAGAACAATATTTTTAAAAATATTAAAAAGAGGGATTTTTTCAACAACCAAACGAATCCGCTCTTCTGTTGAACAATTCAATTACCTAAGTGAATTGTTGAAAAACGAACTATCCAAGAAATTTTAAAACAGAAATCTGTACTATGCAGCGCTTGAAGGAAGAATTGCTATTATATCGACTAGGAAAAAATAACAATATTTTTAAAAATATTAAAAAGAGGGATTATTTCAACAACCAAACGAATCCGCTCTTCTGTTGAACAGTTCAATTACCTAAGTGAATTGTTGAAAAACGAACTATCCAAGAAATTTTAAAACAGAAATCTGTACTATGCAGCGCTTGAAGGAAGAATTGCTATTACATCGACTAGGAAAAAATAACAATATTTTTAAAAATATTAAAAAGAGGGATTTTTTCAACAACCAAACGAATCCGCTCTTCTGTTGAACAGTTCAATTACCTAAGTGAATTGTTGAAAAACGAACTATCCAAGAAATTTTAAAACAGAAATCTGTACTACGCAGCGCTTGAAGGAAGAATTGCTATTATATCGATTATATTGAGGTTATTTTCTTGCGTTATTAATGAAATTCGAATGTAACCCAATATTTTAAGATGAACACTAGTGTAATATATATATATATATATATATATATATATATATATATATATATATATATATATATATATTTATATATATATATATATATATATATATATATATATATATATATATATATATATATATATATATATATATAATATATATATATATATAATTTAGATTTTATACATAAAACGTATTTTAGAGAAATATCGGAACAATGTTTCTAGAAGAAACAATTGTGACAAACGCATATACACGTGTTTTCACATTTTCCATACACGTGTTCATGGATGATTCACATTTTCCATCCATGAATAAATACGTATAAAAATATATCGTGTGTGTGTGTGTGTATATATATATATATATCCACTACAAAATCCACTTAGTTCAGTCTGTCCGTTTACGTACTGTATATTTGTGCACATCACTAAACGAATTAAAGAATTTAGATTAAAAGGCTTCCGATGTTTTATCTTCATTCTGGAAACTTTTTTTAATTCGTCCAAAATTTCAGTAAAAATCTGATGAACTTAATTTGGCCGATTTTCCTGTATATTTTTGACAATATGTTCAGAAGTGGATTTTTCTTTAGAGAAAGATTAGCAATAGTTTAATATGATTTATTTAAACTAACCTCAAAATGAATAATCTAAACGTACTACTTATAACCAACAAAGTTGTTGACTGTAGAAAGCAGAGCCATTTGACACATTGAATTACCACAATTATTGTTAAATTATACAATAAAATGAATAATGTTTGTTTTTATGCACTTACTTGAAGCATGAACAAAAAACAGAAGCTTTAGAGGTAGAAGTTCCTTTTGCCGGAAGTCGGAAGTGATTCTCCTGCAGAAAATACTGAGATAACGCATTTTGGTAAAGTTTAAATGAACGTGTGTAAATAAATGTTCTTTTAGTAAAGTTATCGATCATTTCCTAACACCAAAAACTTGTACTATATTCACTTGGTCTAAGCACATTTTGAAACACAACACCATGTAAACTTTAATCACTTGATTTCACTTACTGTAACTTTATTTTTATTCACTTTAAGTCATTGCGTGTTATTGCTTTTAGTATCGGATGATTAGTTGAACGTAATTAATGGTGATTTTCGTGGAACATTTTTGAAGCTGGACTATCTATCTGAAACAAAAATTTAAAAAACATAATTAGGCCTAAAGCTTCGTTCTGTAGTTATATCAAAATGTATTTTACAATATATCAAAATAAATAAATGAACAATTTAATCTGAAAGTTGTTTTCGAAAAACAAAAATTTGATTGTTACTTTAAAAAATGGGTTATTACCACCATTTTAAGTACAATGTAATAGCTATAACATATTTTCATATTTTTTATAATAATTTTTTTTCTTAATTTTGTAAGGGAAACAAACGAAATTCTTTGGCTCTCTCAAAAAGGATAGTATAACAATTTTAATTTTAATTTTAAAAACTATCTATCTTTGGCTAAATGAAAAGTCTTTGGAGAAAAAAAGTTTTTTTTTTTTTTGCTTAACGTCAATACTTTATGCCAGTTAGACTAAAGAGGACGACGGATCAGCGTTAACGGTAAAGGAAAAGCGACAAGAGTAACTGCGGCTAGAACTAAGAACCTTAAAGAGCGCAGTTCAGAGACGCAGAAGACTGACCGGTGCTTTAGCCATATCGAACACCGAGTGCCCCCTCTAAGTATAAAAAAGTAAAGAAATGCAATGCAAAAAAATAAAAAATAACACTATTACTTTTTTATACAGTTTTTTTTTCACTTGTACTTCAAATTACGTTAAATTTGTTAATAGTTTAATCTTGTTTGTTTATAAATTTAGCAGCAAAGTCCTACATAGATAGGATTTTATTTTTAATCGTGGAACAAGATGGCCGTCACAAATGACAATGACATTACACCCCCAAACAAAAATTGAGGGAGGGTGTATCAGATTTCACAACAAAAAAGTGATAGCGGCACTTTTTCGCTGAAGTGATAAAATAATTTTCAAAAAAAATTCTTGCATTTTTTTAAAAATAATTTATTAGTATTCAATGCTAATTTAAGCAGTTTTAACAGTGATTAGGCCTAAAATTTTTGAAATTATATTTTCAAAAAAGTGTACAATAAAAGAGTAAAGATTTTTTTGAATTTTAAATTACTACCATTTTGAACTGTTAAACAGATTTTGCTGCAAAATAACTTGTACAAGCTTTACCAAAACTAATTTTTTTTACAAAGTTTGAATGAAATAGGCATCGATTTGATTGAAAAAAGTCGATAAATAATTTCGTTTTTGTATTTTCAATGAAAATTAAAAACTTTAAAATACTAATTTATGCAGAATTTAGTGTTGATTACTATTGTGATAGTTTATTTTAAAAACTGTATAAGATTTCAAGTAATTTTTTTTAGATTTGCAACGGCCGCCATTTTGAAACTATTGAAATTTTTGCTGGATAATAAATGTTACTCGATGCTTGTGCTGTTACAATTAAATATGACCAAAAGAGGTAACTCGAAATTGCTATATACGAGTATATAACATATCGTACATATATATATATATATATATATATATATATATATATATATATATATATATAGAGTTTTTTTAGACTTACCTCAGGTACCCGAGTCTAATACACACTTACAACACTACACTTACGAGTTTAACACTTTACACTCACACTTTCATTTAGGAAGCCGATAATAGCCTCAATGTGCTTTTCGCCTTAAAATAACAAACAAACAAACAAGATAATGTTATAAATATAAATAAAATGTAACTCATTGATGCAGTACCCGAAATTAATTAAATGTAATCTTCAGAAAAATAAACACGCACCTTAATTTCGAATTTAAAACAGTCCCCTTTACATTAATAATGTAAACTTTTGTTAAGCACTAAAATTTTGTGAAAAAGTAAAATAAGTCCAGTATTTTTACACTCTATGGCCTAGACGTGTTTTTTAAATTTAGACTCGGATAATGAAAAAATATTTTTGTAACGCGTTGTACTGTAGTATTAAAACTGTTACTGATATAAGCCTGGCATCAATGTTTTATTAAAAGTGACAGGACTTTTGAAAGCGATTACTTCTGAGTGATCTTGAAATTATTGAAAGCACAGATGTTTGAAGCGACAACAATGTAAAGTAAGTGTTGAGTGAGGTAAACTAGGCCAGCTTGCTTTGCAACCTCAGCATTGCGTTTGGTCTACAATACGTTACGGTTGTAGACAACTCCACGGTTTGGCAATTCCGTCTGTTGGCCAATTTCGTAGACACTAATCAGTTGCTACAAGTTACGTGCTGTTTGGTTTTGGTTTTTTCGATTTACTACCTAAACGTAGGGAGCCTTTTATTTCACATTTGTTACACAATACTTTATAAAGCTTAGTATGTAGATAAAATTTTAACAAAATCTGATGAACCGATTTTGAAAAACTATGCTATATTTTTCAATATCTCCGTAACGTTTTATTTGAGTACTTAAACACTACAATTCACCATACTTTTATGAAAATTTCAAACGTTAGGGTGCTAAAACACACACACACACACACACACACACACACACACACACACACACACACACACACACACACACACACACACAATACACTTAATTTCTTCATACTATGTGTATCAATAAAGTGAAAACAATACATAACACCGGCAACACAACACAACATACAAAAGATAAATAAAAAATGCTCGATGCGCACCATTACAAAACCCATAAATCACTGGTTGTTCTAAAACTTTGCATACGTGCTTAAGCTGTCTTATCTTTTGACTAATTAGCAATGACAAAATAAACAAAAATATCAACTGAAAGAAAACCACGGGTCTATAAATTAGGTTGCAGTTAGTGTGACCTCACTTTATGTGAGGTCTTAGGAAACGTTTTGAACAGCATCAACAGGATTTACACAAAACCCTACACGGATAAAAAAACACTATCTACAGCATTTGATAAGTAACAGATACTGAAATTTTCTAGTTTATAATTTTTATCTTAAACAAAAATTGGTTACTGATATTGTTCAACATGTAACGAAAGATATTTAGCTATTTTTGACATTCCTAATTGTAAAAGCTTACTGTCAACCATAAATCGAGTATGCAGTAATTATATCTAGTTAATATGTAAACGAATAAGTTCTATCATTTGTAATAATAGCAATAATAATAATAATAACAATATTAATAACAATAATAATAATAATAATAACAATAATAATAATAATAATAATAATTTTATTTGTAAATATAGTGAAAGAAACAATTTCTTTGATCAATTAAAATATATAACAAGTAGCATAATCTGTCAACAGTCTGTTAAGTTGGCAACACGTAATTAGCCAGCACTTATTTAATACGAAAAGCAATTTGATTTAAACGTAATGAGACAAAATTAAAGTTGTATACCCACGCTCGAGTCATGCTGATCTACACATACAGTGCCATTAATTAAGTAAATATTTAAATATCTCTTGTCGAGTACAATTCGCATTAATAAAAAATTAATTTTTAACGCACACATACAAACACAAACACTCTTACCAATTAACAAAAACTAACCCTGATCAATAATTAATTATAATATTTTCAAAAATTAAACTCTTTTATTTAAGACCAAAGTATAAGGCCATTCTTGTTCAAGATATTTACATAATAAAACCAATGTTGAACATTCAATACTTCCTCAAAATCTGGTTCAGATAAAATTATCTTTTTAAATCCAACTTTTCTGTAATATAGAAATATCGGGCTTTCCATATAAAATTATAAGTCTTCATTTACTTCCATGTTACACGAAGAACATACAAACGTTTTCCCGTCAGTCCAAGGTTTGTAATTTAAATGGATTAGTTCAGCCATGCATTTAAACGCCCATTTTACTTCACGCCATTTAAACGTATTTCAGTATTAAAATATCACTTTTCAACTCGATTAAAATTCAAATTTAAGCAAATTTTGTGAAACTTTCCTAGCTATTAAACAGCTGAATATTCTTTTCATTGTTTATTTTATGAATTAAACACTTTAATTAGTAATTTTTTAACTTCAGTTTCTTCTATCCTACACTATTATTATTTCATGTTCCAGTGAATTAAAATCAAGGAACGCTGTAGCGTTCAGCCCCGCCAAGTAATCTAAGCCTTTGCATTTTAAACGAAATGACGGTTAGCACATTTCAGGTATCCATAACATAAAAAGGAAAACTTCTATATAGTTGGTAGTTTTATTACCCCAAAGGGCATGACGAAGTTGTAAAAATTTGTAGACAATAATTCAAAAATCGCGTAGTTAAAGTGTAGAAAAACTATTTGAAAATGATACTATTAACCACTTCTTTCTTCAATAATCAAAACTACTAAACCAATTTTGATTAATAATTTTTTTTACTTATTTATTATATACATTACAACTGATGATTTACTCATTTAGTAATTTAGTTGATTAATAATGACTCGTTTTATCCGTTCTCTTGTGCAGAATATGCCTTTTGCATTAAAAATCAAAAACTTAGTAGTTTTACTCTTGTAAAATTACAATTAAACCGAAATAATATTAAATATGAACAATTATGTGTCTACAAAATTTTAGCCGCCATTTTGCACTTGGTTACAAGAGTTCCATGCTATCACTCCTTTACTCACTGTAATGCCAAAAGTTACAACTTCCATGTTGTTCCCTACGCTCAGCGTCTTGACAAAGGTGTAAGAGCAGACGTAAAGTCATAATCTATTTAGGATGTATTAATCTTAATCCATTTACGTATTTGGGTTCAGACAATACAATTAATTCCGAAACCAATACCTATTTAAAGCCTTACACTGTGAAGTTCTATCCGTCTTTTAGTAATTCACATAAAATAAATTATATATATATATATATATATATATATATATATATATATATAAAAGTCGCATAAAAACTTTAATTTTTGTTTTTTTGTTATTTTAAGGCGAAAAGCACATTGAGGCTATTATCGCCTCCCTAAATGTGAGTGTAAAATTTTAAAGTCGTAAGTGTTGTGTTGTAAGTGTAAGTGTGTGTTAGACTCGGGTACCACGAAGTACGTCTAAACCCTCTCAATAAGTGCAGCTAGTCTGCAACCCCATGCGGGTTAAAGCTTTAAAATAAAGGATTGCTTGATCCTAACATATTTCAATATTTTCCCAAGTGCAAAGACTGATATTTAATTGTTCAGTAAACTGCGTAAGCAGGCGTATGGTTCTCGACGGAATTCAAAGAAACATTTAATTATAGACTTGGCAGGTAATTTGTACCATTTGGTGGTATTTTAGATTATTATTTCTAAACATATTAAATATTTGTATTTCCTTGTAAAAATATTAAAGAACTCTTTATTTTTATAATATTCTTTAGTTAAAAAAATAAACTCTATTACCGTGAATCTTCTGAACATTGGAAACTTATGATATTCACAATGTAATTATTAATTTTAAAAACTACAAATAAATGTAAATGAAATTAAAACAACATATTATTAGAAAGTACTAACAGATTAAAGATCTAATAAAAATATAACATAAACATGAATCATCACTGACAATACCTAAATTTACCAACGAACGCCTCCAATAACTTTAAAGTTGTTAAAGGTTTCCAATCTTTTATGAACCAAATAGACCAAACTGCTAACAAGTTTAGGATCACTTAGAACCGCCAGGGATCCGCTGACACATGGACGCTAATCTGTATATACAATGGTTTTAAATAAATAAATTATCGCAAAATAGCATCAGTAATGAGTTCTGCCAGGTTTTCAGAAACGATTTTTATGCTAATACGAAATGTAAATATTTCTGGGAATTGTTGCTTGTTTGGAATTTCCTGTTAAAAAGTTAGTGTCGTTAGCGGAGGCCTAACAATTTGAAAGCTATGAAATACGAGAATAAGCAAAAATTCAGTGACTTACAGCAATAATGGTGTCACTCATCTGTTCCGCTGACGCGATAGAAGCGAATTTCCAAAAACCAGTCCAGTTTATATTCGTGTTTACAATGAAGTCGAACAATATTAAATGATAATTTTATACTGATATCAAATACTGGTACAATATAAAAAATGTTAGGCCTAAATTGTCTTTGAAATAATGAATGGCCCGCTATTGTGAAAAGGATGGACGGATTTTTCTAAGTAACGGAAATCCGTTACTCTTTACTCCAGAAACGGAGGCCTAAACAATTCCTCCTTATCCCCGCAGGGGGTGCAGACTAGCTGCACCTATTGAGAGGATGTAAACCGAGTCTAACAAACACTTACACTTACAACACTACACTTACGACTTTAACACTTTACACTCACATTTACATTTAGGCAGGCGATAATAGCCTCAATGTGATTTTCGCCTTAAAATAACAAAAAAAAACCTAAGCAATTCCCAAAAATCAATTTTTGGGCCAAGTTTAAATCATATCTGTCAAAATTACTAACAAGAGGGTACAAGCACACACACACACACACACACACACACACACACACACACACACACACACACACACACACACACACACACACACACACACACACACACACACACACACACACACACACACACACACACACACACACACACACACATATATATATATATATATATATATATATATATATATATAATCTTAAAATTCTATTTATCTCTAATTACATATTATACAAATTTTACATACATTGTTCTTTAATACAGTATCCGTTTTTAATCTTTTGACAAGTATTCAAGTAACAGATTACTCACGTGACTTTACGTGATCGACTTATACGCTGAATGGTATTGTCGTAAATATAAGAGAGTATTTTTCTTTCCATAGAAACATCCATGCACTCTTTTTGAACTTGTTGACACTGTTTGAAGTGTTTCTGTCTCATTTGATGATATGATCGTTTAATTTTCTATTATCAGTGTTTGCTTAGGGTAGCAATTAGTGTCAGATACCATCGCTTATGCTATAAATAAGTCGTGTCCAATGTTTTGTTTCGTCTTGAAGGTTTATTTCATTTTTTATTTCAAATGGTTTTAGTTCAAATTGTTTTACAATGGAAGACTGTTTTAAAAATGTCAAATACCAGAATTAACTACTTTTAATAAACACTGACAGTTAAAACTGTAACGATTATTCACATGATGTCAGGATCAGTATTCATTTCAAGGTTCTTGGGGTCTGGGTCTTACGATGATGACCGCTCTAATAGTTCATATTTCCAATGGAAATTCTGTATAAATCTATAAATAGAAAATGAATTTGGCGGCGGTCAAGGTTTTTTATTGTACAATAGTTTTAGTGTTTATAATGTTTAATTTATTTTTATAAGACTAATGGTAATTAACAATACTGGTCACTTTGCTATTTTTTAAGATCAAATTATGTTTGTATCTCATTTTAAACATCTTGTTGTGGAAATGTGGTTTATATTTTACGTTTATTATTATTTTTTTGTCTTTAAAGATACAGCAAAGATATTTAAGAGCAAAAATATAAATAATGTAAAAAACAGGACACGATAATACTTACAATACCTTTAAGACGAGATATCAAATACAATTAATTTGATTCTCAAAAATGGCGGAGTAATCTGTATCATAAGTCAGTATAAATCGTAACGTTAGTTTTATTTGGAATAGATTCCATATGGTCGACTGACTCTTAATGCTATATGACGAAAACTTAGTAAATAAAATGTCTAGCTTGAAATCAAAATGCCCGCCATTCTAAGTCAAAAAAATCGTAACTTTTGTGAAAATCTGGCTTCAATATAGTAATCACAGTAAAGATATGCAGAAATTAAAATTTAATTACGGTTAAAAAAATAGAAGTTAAAAGAATGAATATGTGGTCATTGTACATTTTCATATTTTGAGTGTAATTTTAAAATTTAATTTTATACAGATTTTAATACTAATTGTGGTGATTAATTCGGATTTTCAAAAGAAGCACGATGAAAAAATATTTTAGGAAATTCGTTTCTATCGTGTCATCAATTATTTCCGTATAACAGTACAGAACTGTTTAAGGGAGTGTTATCAACAACCTGAATCTTTGGTTTAGAGCTTGTATAAAACATTAATGTTTAAGTCCAGCGTACAAAACAAACTGTGCCTGCTGTATGTCGAAATTACTGAGTTAATTGTCTCTTTACAATCTTATCTCGATGCATTGTTCTCGTGGGGTAATTGCTTTGACATTGAGAATTCAAAATGTAAAATTGTTTCTGTTTCAAATGAGGTTTGCATCGAGTACGAAAAAAACTCAAATTATTTCATTTGAAAATCAAAATTCAGTGTCCAAAATTGCATATCAAGAGAATAATACGTGTATGTATGATGATTTAAAAACATTGAAACTGAGACATACAGTATGATTATTTCGGGATTGCTGAGTAATTTTCTTTTAAAATATGTGGATTTGAACAGTACATGTATATGTGGTGTCTGTGTATTTGTGTGTGTGTATATGTGTATATGCGTATGTGTATATCTGCATATATGTGTCTATATACAGGATGTTTCAGGAAGAAACGGAAAGAATTGCGGAGAGTTTTACCAGTGAAAATGATGAAAAAGGTTTATATAAACATGGGTCCGGAAACTCTTTGTCAGAAAGTTACAGCTAGCGAAAAATTTCGCCATGACTCATTTAAAAAGGAAATTTTTAAAACCTAAAATTAAGACGGAATCTTGATGGCATCTTGTGGTTTTTGACCTGACATTGAATAAAACCGGTCCCAGAGCTGTAAGTCAATTAGTTTTTTGAGAAAAACTGTGTGAGACAAAAATTATAGCTAAAACAATACATTTTTTTACATTTGACTACAATAACTCTGTTATTTGCCCAATAAAGAAATAAAATTTGTAAATAAAACTTGTAGAAAATTTATTTCTGAAAAAAATTTTGTAAAGTTAATTACAAAAAAAATAATTAAGAAACGATTTTTTATTAACATCGAAATATTCAAAATATGGCGAGAAAAAGATATTAATTTTCAAACAGAAAATAACTAGTATGATTTGTTTTTAAATAATTAAACATTAAAAAGAAAATATTGTATAGGCCCTAAAAAATAAAATCAACAGAAGTCACTTAAAACACCAGTTCAATTACTTCATTCACAATTTGTTGAAGAAAAGAAATAATAATGTAATAGAATGTGATTTTTTAATTTCTGAAGTTGGCAGTATTAACAGCTGATCAACAATCACAGAATTTGAATAGTTTTATACATTTTAAAAAGTTGTAGTCAAGAGAAGTTGAAGTGTCTGTGTTCCGCATCCTCAAAATCGTGTTGGATTGCCACACAGTACAGTATGGCGAATATTTAACAAAGAAAATCTCTACCAAAAGATAAATGATGGCAATAATTTTCGATGCATTTGAAATTGTAAGAAATAATCCAGAAAAGAGCCACCCAAGGAATTTTAAGACGAGCTCATGACTTGTTAACAGGTGAAGGTGGACATTTTGAACAGTTGTTATAAATGCTTAATATGGTTTTCTAACATTTTAAGAAAATATCACCATTTTTTAATATGATGGTCTGGAATACCCTCAAAAGTGATCAAGAAATGAACACTAAAATGTCCCGAGTTTAGATTTTACAATGATAACCGCCTCTAGAGCTCACTTCCCAATGAAAATAATTTATTAAATCACAAAAGTCACAAAAAAGAACTGACAAGTAATGTTTCTTTATGAGCGCATGTTTACACAAAAGACGTTTGTCAATATGTCCCACTCACGTAGATCTAGACAATAAATCTGAAAGTTACTAGACCTAACCATTGTTTTAAATGTCTAAAACATTAATCTAATAACTTTAGTACATTTTTACGAGCGAATTTCGATTGAATATGAACTATTATATCCGCCATCATAGAAATACCCAGACTGGGAACATAAAATGAGTTCAGCCATGTCATGATAAGTTTTTGTGTGTTCTTAATTTCAGTCGTTTTGAATAAAATCGTTTTGAAATAAATTTAAACATATTCGCGTTATCATTCAGTGCAGACCATTCAAAAACATTTTAAATCGTAACTTCTTGACTGATATTTTGGGAAAAGCTGATTTTAAGCACTTCAAACTTTGAAATCTTATTAAAATGTGAAATCTTATTATCTAAGCAAATTTGTGATTTTTCTTAAGATTTATACATATTATGATTTTATTATTAAGTTATTATGATTATTTATGATTTTTCTTAAGATCATTATTATGATTTTTCTTAAGATTTTAGTAACAACTTTTTTGAAACGAATGAGTTATTTATTGTTTAAACTAAATATAAACTTAGCTAAAACCAAATTTTGTTTTTTGCCTTTCAACTATTCGTTTATGCCACATTATTCAGTGACATTAATTTGAGAAAACACATTTCCATCACGCCAACAAAACAGATTCATATTATCATATTATGAATGTTTAAATAAAAAACGTATTTTATATATTTTAAGAAACAAAACAAATATCTGTCTGTAACATACATTTTGAATTCTTTAAATGCAATACAATAACGACATAGCGAATAAAGTACACCATTTCTATAATTTCAGTGATTAAAAATTTGGAAATAATTATTTTTTATGAATTGTAAATTATTTTCAAAATACTTAGGCCTATAAAGAATGTTTTCAAATTACGCTATATTAAAATAAATTTATCAATAATGATTTTTCTTTCTTGCCTTGTAGAAAATTAACTTTAAGACCTGATGACTTAACACACAACCGTTTTGATGACTCGATGAAAATTAATTTTAAAAAATAACATTGAATAACATCACGTAAACAAAACTTTCTACGCTTATAATCAAATATCGCATTGTTTGTGTAAAATGTCCGTTATTTACCAAAAAAACTCGTTTAATATTTTAATGAAATTTTTTTAATTTTAAATATTTACTTACACATGATAATGGTGAAATTATTTGTAAAGTGTAAGATAAACGTGCTTATTCTGTAACTAAAATTATTTCCACCTTTTTTTCGTCAATCAAATTCATAACAAAAAATGTTTAAAACTTTAAAAAATTGTATGGGATAATTTATTGTTACCGACATTGTATTTGATTATTATACCATTCTTCTCAAACAAATAACTGATTAAGTACACACACTTTTAATTCCTTTATTTGTTAATCAAATTCTGTAAAAATTTTATTCGTTGTTTCAATATTAACACTGTTATCCATCATAATTCTTCTTGATGTCAAGTTTAAATTTCATCTCCGTGTTCAAGGTTCATTTTAGTATTTTTCAATATGGTCGTTTTACAAACAGTAATTTAACATTATTTCATAGCATGAATATTTGCTATCATCACTTCAGCGAGGCAGCTGCGTGTTGTGGCTACTTTACTCCACTGTAGCCATTGTGCATGTAATTATATTTATTTATGTCAATCCATGGCCAGGAACACGGATTATTATCTACTTCATGTAGTAGGCCTAATTACTCCGGGATGCATGAACAATGAATTTCATTTCACGGCTTGTAAACATGAATTATTTACTATTCTTCCATTCTATAGTGGTTTTACGGAATGAAATAGAATTAAAGTGATTTATTGACAATCTGTGTTCATGCGAGATAAAATAAAAACCCGTGTGAAGTCATAACATTTGGAGTTTCAAGGTAATGATTTTGCCTAAATTAATAATTTGTGTTTAAAACTATAAAGTCATAAAGAAAGTTAAAGTTTGTTTCGAAAAAAATTGTATGATGTAATCGCAGGAATTGGAAATCACGTTATCCCAACGTGATGGTTTAAGAACATGAAATTTATAAAAATAGTCAAGGTGAAGTAAAATATTTTAACTTTCGTCTTTCAGTAACAGAATTCGTTTTTGGTTAACTTTTTTCTTTAACGATAGCACATTTTCGCTATCACTTTTATGGAGGAAAACGGTAGTCGCTTTTCGTACAATGGTTACACTGACATTTTTTTCTAGAGGTTGGCAACAATGAGCCGTGAGTTTGTAAATTTGCTTTAAACATTACGAATATGAGAGAGAAAATTGCATTATAGTTAAATATTCACACTGAATTTGCTGTTCAGGTCCAAATATTGTCATTATTTTTTACAATCACAATTAGTTTACGTAGAGGTTTTAGTGTTTTAGTGGGGGAAATAGTGTGACTGAAGATAAAAGGAATTTTAAATATTGCTACTCCTTTACATAAGAATCAATTCAAGCAGTAGTCGTGGACAAACTAGAATTAATTTGTGGAAATAGAACAATTGTGGTCTAAAAAGTGCTTTCACTTCTAGTCAACCAACAATGGTGTGATTACATTTTCTTTGTTAACTACTGAAGTGTAATAAAGAAAATTATTTTATTGGTCAATAATAGACCAGGACGTTTTATTACAAATCTATAAATTAAAAATAAATATTTCACCGTCGAAATCGGCGTCAAAATTTCTATAGTTATCATTTTAATTTTTACTTTTCTCTGAAAATAAGAAAATGAATCCGGCAGTAAATATTTACAGTTCCGTTAACTGTAAACTATGTTTTTTTTTGTAAATTAACTTATCTTACGTCAGCGATACAGCTGCAGGAACAATTTATATTCTTCAGAACTGGTTTCAACAATGCAAAGATACAGCTGAAGCAACAATATATTCTCCTTATTATACTATTTTATATTATCCTTTACTTCCACTTATTCAACAATAGACAGCCTTCTTATACTTCCTTACGTAATAACGCCCTTGAAAAGTTGTACTTATTATAATGTACATTTTCTATTAATAGTAAGTGAATTGATATATGTTTAAATTATATCGTCTATCAAATTTTTAAAACCAATTAATTTAACCGAAAATTACGTAAAATTAATAAAAAAAATTCTGGTTCGTAAAGTAATCTCTTAAAGATGGAAATAAATGCACAAAAGTAATAATTAGCGATAACACTTAACGAAATTTCCAAGTTTATAATTTTCTGAATGACGTTTAGTTGTTGGAAGTGCAATCGGCAGCGTTCCGCCCCGCCAAGTACCTTTAGTCTAAATACAGCAATAGCTTAGTACAGGGGCAAACTGTGGGACAATTTCAGTACGGGTTTTCATGAGTGCACAACTAAGTAATAAAGAATATTCGTTTTTTTATACCCATAATAATGAGCATCAAAAGTAGTTACAAATAAAACATTACTTTCTAAATGAAGGTTATAAAAATGACAATTTTGCATATTTTATATTTTTCTTTTCTCCTTCTCTTACTTCTGATTCTCCTTCTTCTTTTTCTTTTCCTTTTTCTCTTCCTTCTTCTCGCTCTATTTTTTTTTCTCCCTCTTTTCTTTCTTCTCCTTCTTTTTCATCACATCATCTTCTTCTTTTCTTCTTGTTTTATACTTCATCTTGTTAAACGTTAAACCGGCTAAAGCCTAAGCTTTTTAAACAATTTGGGTGTGTGGGACTAATTTTGTTTGTTATTGCAAAGTTACAGGTGAGCCAACAAAATATTCTCTTTATTGTGCTATTTTGTATTATTCTTTCCTTCCATTATTCATCAATAGACCATTTCCTTATACTATAGGTATACTATTTTGTATGTTATAAAAAAAATAGTTTTGCTGGATAAAATATGAAAATATTTTATAAACTACTGAATCGATTTCGACTATTAATTATAGTCTAGTGCAATTAATTATAGTGACAATCTAATTAATTATAACTGTGCATCTTGTTTCAGAAGTTGACATCTAGGAATTATATGAAGTACCTACAGTTAAAAAATGGTTTAAAATATGCTCGCAATAAACATTAAAGTACTAAAATTGAAAATTAAACAAAATTTTACATTAAAAAAATCATTCAGGCTTTAATTCCAAAAAACTAATTTCTATTAGGCCTACTGAACCAAAAATAAAAATCGTGTATCATGTTTTCTCGTCATTATTATTTTAATTACGATAATTTGTTTGAAAACACGATAAATTACCATAGCTAGTTTTTTACAACATAACCTAAAACTTATTATAGCCCATCAGTTGTTCAATGAAATCAGCTGATCATTACGAATTAATATAAAACAACTGATCTTTTACTATAACTACCAATATAAATTTGTGCACTCCCATCAAGTGACAGGCAAAATCCAACATCACGACCAGCCCTAAAGTATAATACATGCTACAAAAATATTAAATCGACTTTGCGAACCTAACAATAACTGTTACCTGTACATGTTAAAAATGTATACTGCAATAATTAACAGATATACTGCCAACCGAAATTAGTTACAAAATTAAATTTTGAAACGCTTAGTGAGAACTATGTTGAGTATAATGATCTGCCTTCCCTAGCTTCGTCTATTCTACTTTTGTTGACGCGTTTCGGAGAACCTCCATCTTCAAAAACTATATCTATACTCAAGTTTTTTGTATAGATATAGTTTTTGAAGATGGAGGTTCTCCGAAACGCGTCAACAAAAGTAGAATTGACGAAGCTAGGGAAGGCAGATCATTATACTCAACATAGTGACAATAATCCTAGCAGAAAAGAAGAAGAATATAAAAAGAATTTTGCTTAGTGAGAACTTAATTATCACAAAAAGGTTTTGTGGTTAAGATGATCGATAATCTCTTACGTTACAAAAGTAAGTCACATAAAAACTTCACAAGTATTAAGTAAAGTATCTACAAATTTAAAAATTTGGAACAGTATTACCTTCGGTAGACCAATCAATTTTGAGAATGTTTACGTTCTTCAAGTTGCAAATATACCTTCCCATACTGTTTACTACGACACGACCTACCTTCACACCAGTTCAATATTGATAAAATAAGTATTGTTGTCGCATTAAAAGACAAAACGTTTTTTTTGATTGAACATAATTTCCAAAATTCGGTAAAGTACAGACGCGAGTTGTATTTGGACTTGGACGCATTGAGATGAGGTCAAGATGCAGAGGACAACGCGCAGTTATTCAGGGCACGCAGACATAAATTGACCACGAGGAGTCGGCCCATCATTGTCTAGCTGGCATTGTGGGGCACAGGAAGTTGCGAAACTCCATTAGGCCTAACTACATTTAGAAAAGTCACGTGATTCGTTCGTCACTGGGTAAAAGTTCAGCAATTGGTTTGCAAAGGCTCAGCTAAAAAAACTTGTGCAGATTTTTTTAAAAGAATAGACAAAATCCTCCTCATTTATATCTTGTTTGATTTAAATCACTACATTAAATTTTTAATATCAATGACCAAAAAAAAATACAGTTAATGTTACTTTTAAGTTTTGTTTTTTGCAAGTTATAACCTATACATAATCAGTTGTATTAGGCTTTTAACATTTTTTGGAAAGTTAATTTCAAAGTAAATATATAGTAAAAATTTTAATATTTTTTGAGTGAGACTTTAACAATTTAGTTTGTTTCTGTAAGATTTGTTTAGTAAAATAACAGAACATTTGAGCAATACTTTTGCACCAATAATGTTAGATAAGCACAAAGTACTACGAAACATACACCCGGAATAGTCCTTTTGGCGTCCGTATATCTATATATAGTGTTTGTATTCGAATCTAAAACTGTTTGATTTACATTAGTATTAAATCAACATATTTTGTTACAATTTAAATTTCTAATAGTAAACATAAATAAAGAATATCATAACTTTTCAAAAATAAGATTCAAAATTACGTTTCTTTGAAATTTTATTATCGAAAATATCTATTTAATAGTAACTTCCACTATAACATCAAAGATATTATCAGTTTTTAAAATATATTGTGAACACATTAACGTTTTTCTTAAATCAATACTAGCTGAATATCTATTATAATTATAAAAACGGTTATTTTGTAGTTTTGCTAATTATTGGATATACATAACTTTTGCATCTTGCTTTTAAAAAGAATTACATTACAGAAGAAATACATTCATAACAAGTACTTACACAAATACTTACTTAACAAATTAAAACTATTTGTAGATTCTTAAGTTCTTGTGTATGTAAAGCAATTTTTGACACACCTATTGTTAATGTGTCAAGGACATCCAATTGTACGTATTTACCGACCTACACCAATTTGAGACTACGATAGCGCTAAATGGAAACACATAGTTTTTGAGAAGTGATAAGTTTTGTATAAATCTGTTCTTAAGTTATTTCAGTATTTCAAAAAACGCAAAGATAGCCTGACATCCTAGGAATTATGGATTTATTTCGACCATTTAAATTTGCACACAAATTCTAGTTCAAAGTTGACATTTTGGATCCTCCATATTGGTAATAAAAAAAAATATGATACCGGTGTTACGGCACGTTATTTAGAACCAGGTTTTTACGTTAAACACAATACTGTAAAGCGTTATCAAAAATCGGTATTTGTTATCGAGAAGGGAATCTGAAGACATACGTACCGGGGGACATTTAAAACGCATTCTGTTTAGAACGTTTTTTTATATACAATGATTATTTGAAGCACTTGTCTTATTTAAAACGTTATGTTCTTGTGACTATTTTATTCGTTGATTTGTAATATCCCTACAAATCAATCCCTAAAATATAAAGTAATGTTTTGTGTTTACAATAAAAGTTTTGATAGTAAACCTTATCCGATACGAGATAAAAATGAAAAATCGTCAAAGCTAGGAAAAACCAATGAAGGTACCGCTACAAAATTAAACATTCTTTGCAGAAATTAAGCAGATTTTATTAGTAAACTAAAATTAGAGTAGAAAAATTCTTTTCAAGTGTAACTTTTAAGGATATACATAAAGTACGAGGATATTTTGAGAAATAAGTAGGAAAAATTGTAATCTAATGTTATATTTAAAATAGCTTGTAACGAAACGTTGATACTTGTAACGAAACGTTGATACTTGTTACGTAACGTTGATACTTGTTACGTAACGTTGATACTTGTTACGTAGATACTTGTTACGTAACGTTGATACTTGTTACGTAACGTTGATACTTGTTACGTAGATACTTGTTACGTAACGTTGATACTTGTTACGTAACGTTGATACTTGTTACGTAACGTTGATACTTGTTACGTAACGTTGATACTTGTTACGTAACGTTGATACTTGTTACGTAACGTTGATACTTGTTACGTAACGTTGATACTTGTTACGTAGATACTTGTTACGTAACGTTGATACTTGTTACGTAACGTTGATACTTGTTACGTAACGTTGATACTTGTTACGTAACGTTGATACTTGTTACGTAACGTTGATACTTGTTACGTAGATACTTGTTACGTAACGTTGATACTTGTTACGTAACGTTGATACTTGTTACGTAACGTTGATACTTGTTACGTAACGTTGATACTTGTTACGTAACGTTGATACTTGTTACGTAGATACTTGTAACGAAACGTTGATACTTGTTACGTAACGTTGATACTTGTTACGTAGATACTTGTAACGAAACGTTGATACTTGTTACGTAACGTTGATACTTGTTACGTAGATACTTGTAACGAAACGTTGATACTTGTTACGTAACGTTGATACTTGTTACGTAGATACTTGTAACGAAACGTTGATACTTGTTACGTAACGTTGATACTTGTTACGTAGATACTTGTAACGAAACGTTGATACTTGTTACGTAACGTTGATACTTGTTACGTAGATACTTGTAACGAAACGTTGATACTTGTTACGTAACGTTGATACTTGTTACGTAGATACTTGTAACGAAACGTTGATACTTGTTACGTAACGTTGATACTTGTTACGTAGATACTTGTTACGTAACGTTGATACTTGTTACGTAGATACTTGTAACGAAACGTTGATACTTGTTACGTAACGTTGATACTTGTTACGTAGATACTTGTAACGAAACGTTGATACTTGTTACGTAACGTTGATACTTGTTACGTAGATACTTGTAACGAAACGTTGATACTTGTTACGTAACGTTGATACTTGTTACGTAGATACTTGTAACGAAACGTAGATACTTGTAACGAAACGTTGATACTTGTTACGTAACGTTGATACTTGTAACGAAACGTTGATACTTGTTACGTAACGTTGATACTTGTTACGTAACGTTGATACTTGTTACGTAGATACTTGTAACGAAACGTTGATACTTGTTACGTAACGTTGATACTTGTTACGTAACGTTGATACTTGTTACGTAACGTTGATACTTGTTACGTAGATACTTGTAACGAAACGTTGATACTTGTTACGTAACGTTGATACTTGTTACGTAGATACTTGTAACGAAACGTTGATACTTGTTACGTAACGTTGATACTTGTTACGTAGATACTTGTAACGAAACGTTGATACTTGTTACGTAACGTTGATACTTGTTACGTAGATACTTGTAACGAAACGTTGATACTTGTTACGTAACGTTGATACTTGTTACGTAATGTTGATACTTGTTACGTAACGTTGATACTTGTTACGTAGATACAACAGTAAACATCAAAGCATTAAGTAGTTTATTTACTTGTTTTTACTATCGTTCTAATAATTTATTAAACATAGACTTCCTATATTCAACAATAAGCTGTAATTTTATAGTTTCGCCGTTTATTCTGTTAAGTGTGATTTAATTTATTTTATGTTAATAGTTCAATAAATAAAATCTGGAGCAGCTCTTTTTTTAACAACGTTTAGATGATGTATAGCTCGTGTCTTTATGCACTAAAAACAATTAAATATTTACATGCAATTCACTTATGGTTTCAAACACAACAATATGTATTAAACAATCACGAATAATTGAATTTACTTAATTATATTTAACTGCATATTTCTCAGCAAAATGGAGGAAACTACTTATATTTCTACGTCTTCAGGGATAAACTTTCACAATAATTTTTGTACGGTGAGGATGGTCTTCCTGCATTAAAACTACATGCTAATATTTTTGACTACTAGAATGGTTGTCCGAAACTTACAGATTTTTGGGGGGGGGTTATTTTAAGGCGAAAAGCACATTGAGATTATTATCGCCTACCTAAATGTAAGTGGGAGTGTAAAGTGTTGAAGTCGTAAGTGTAGTGTTGTAAGTGTGTGTGTTAGACTCGGGTACCGCGAGGGACGTCTAAATCCTCTCAATAGGTGCATCTAGTCTACACCCCCTGCGGGAACTTACAGAAAAATATAACAGTGTTGTGTACTTTCAATTAAATATTCTTTGATCTATCTTCATCCAAAATTTACAAACAATTATCAGATTGTTATAGCTTTGCATTGCGCTTGATTTAATACTAACAAACGTAACAAATTAACAAAAATTTTAAGACGTTTGTATCCAATAAACGCTATTTACGCTAACAACTTATACCAGCAATTCACACAAAAATGCCGAAGAGTTAGATAGTATTATTTAAGTTAACAAAAGTTATAATAGATTTTACAAAAATCGTCACAAAGTTGAAGAATTTGAATGGCGTGTTGTTTATGCTAGCAAAATAAATTCTAAATTTATACAGAAATTTCCGAGAGTTTGAAGCTTTGAATTAGGCTAATAAAAGGTTTTGTCAGAAAGTTGGAAGTCTGAATTACGTAGTAAGGCTAACAGAGGTTCTACCAAATTTACATACAAATATAAGAGCATTTGGTACTTCGAACACGAATTATTTAGACTAACAAATTTGAATGTTGTCACAAATTGAACTACAAATGTCACAGAGAGAATTTCATAGGCTTATGATAACCAAACTTGTCATTTGAATTTGAATTTGATAAATGCACACAAAATTCAGAGCCTTGGTAAATTTAAATTACGAATGCACACAAACCTTGTTAATTCTTAACAAAACTTGTGGAGAACTCATACAAAATTATTTTGTTCCAGATTATTATAAAGCTATGTAGAATTAAAGTATATATGCTGAAATAAGTTGATACTTTAAAGTGACGCACTCGCCTTCAAAATACTCCAGTTATGAAAATAAAATCTTATATCCCTCTAAAAAAATGTGTAAAAGTTTGTTTTTGTTATAAACAATTTACTCTAAAAACGTATCCTTTTGGAATTCGGACAGTTACCGACAGAAGAGAAGCTTTTGTTAATGATATCTTTTCTGAATATACGAGGGTTGATCAAATATAAACGAGACTGATTTTTTTAAAAATTTATTGCTTACTTACAAATTATTCTTGATACAACTTATTTTTCTACATAGTCTCCCGCACGAGTAACACATTTTTCCCACCGGATTGGAAGTTTTTTAATTCCATTTTCGTAAAAAGTTCTCGGGCGTTCATTGAGCCATTGGAGCACGAAGGTCTCCACCGCAGAATCGTCTTCGAAACGCTGGCCTCCAAGCGCCTCTTTGAGTGGCCCAAACAGGTGATAGTCGCAGGGTGATAAGTCTGGACTGTATGGGGGATGTTCCATTGGTTCCCAGCCAATTTGATCGAGTTTAAGCCTCGTAGCGTTCGCCGAATGTGGTCGGGCATTATCGTGAAGAAGAATGACGTTTCTCGCCGGTTTAGATTTCCTTTTCCTACGAAAAGACTGTTTTGCGGCCTCTAAAACATCGCAATAATATTGTGCATTTATTGTACGTCGTTGATGGAGGAAATCGACGTGAAAGGCGCCTTGATTGTCGAAAATACAGTGGCCATTACCTTCCCGGCCGACGATCGTGATTTGGCCTTCAGAGGCGCCCTCTCTCCCCTCTTCCGCCACTCCATACTTGCCTGTTTCGACTCGGGAGTGTAATGGTGAACCCATGTTTCGTCACAGGTGACAATCCGGTTTAATAATGCCTCACCATCTCGTTCAAATTGGGTCAATAGTCGCTGGCAAATCTCCAAACGATTCCGTTTGTGAACGTCGGTCAAAATTCGTGGAACCCACCTTGCAGATACTTTGCTGAGTTCCAGGTTTGATGTAACGATTTTTGAACGCTACCATAGCTCAACTGGAGTTCATCTGCAATAAATCGCAGCGATATACGTCTGTCTTCGTCCAGGAGCTTCCGAACAGCATCAATGTTTTCGTCCGTGACGGAAGTGGTCGGGCGACGATCATGGCTGAGGTTTTCTACTGCTTCCCGTCCTTCGGCGAATTCCTTGTGCCAAGCAAAAACGCGAGCTCTTGACAGGGTCCTGTCCCCGTATTGAGCCGTCAATCTACGAAAGATTTCAGTCGGATTGACCCCCTCCTTGGCCAAAAACTTAATAATAATTCTCTGCTCCACGGAAACGTGCACTTCACTCTCACTCATTGTATAGTTTTATACTGAAGGGTCCGAACGGAAATGTTGCCCGTCTACGCCCGTCCCAAACCTCCCAGGCTACCTGAAACCCCACCCTTTAGAGTTCAATGTCCAACGGAAAAGTTTTTAGAAAGTCAGTCTCGTTTATATTTGATCAACCCTCGTATAATTAGTTTAAAAATATATTTACAAATATCTTGTTTTGTTTAAATAAATAAATCATTGAACTTAGCTTAGATATTATTTACTGTAGTTATAGTAAAAAATCAGTTGTTTTATATTAATTAGTAGCGAACAGCTGATAGCTGATAGGCTATAATTTTCTGGTTATGTTGTTAAAAACTAGCAATATTAACAACGTTTATATAAACGTTATAATTTTATATTAATTTCGAATGTATTACAACGTGCACGTGTTCTTCAACTAAGGAAAAATAATGAAACTAAATCAACACAACGTTTTCATATAATACACGTGTACTGTTATCGGAAAGGAGGAAGAAAACGAAAGAAACAGAAATAGAGAGACGAAATTCGTTTGCTCGTTCGTTCCATATTTCCGTTATATTCTTCTGTTCGGCAGACTTTCTTTCTCTTCACTCCTCTTGCTAAAGCTAATTAAAATCTTCACTTCAAAAATTGAATGTGTTTTTTTTATTGGGATTTTTTTATATTTCTATTATATTTAAATGGTTATATTATTATAATTATATTATATTATTATATTTATATAATAAAAAAAGTGGCAGTCACATGACTGCCGACAGAAGTGACTACTTCTTATCACGGGTTATGGCTATATATTTTATACCACAAAATAAAATTTATAGTCGATTTTCAAAATCATGAGTAAGTTAATTTCAGTTTAATATATTTCTAAATACAATATTATATGATTTTATGGTTTTTTTCCAAGACACTAGAATAGGCTATAACTGACCATAGAAGAAGCGCGGAATCCCAAATGTATTCTTGCTATTCTTAATATCTGACCCGGTGACTTATTAATTGTCATTGTAAACGCCAACTTCAATGAAAACTGCAATATTTTAATTTGGAAAGGCAGGTCGTTTGGAATTATAAGATTATTTCAATTAAAATCATTGCAAATGTAAGCTTATAAACAATAATTTTATAATAAATAATAACAGGGGTTCAGATTTTTAAAACGGGAATACATCTATGTCCATCTCAGGTACCTAAACCATGTTCATTTTAAATTTCATCTCAATCGGTCCAGTAGTTAATGTGTGATTGAATAACAAACAAAAATACACACATAAACTTTCAAATTTAAAATATTATATTAAGAAGTATAAAATATTATTAAAACGTCACTGTTGTAGCCTACAGTTAACACATATCACAAAACTGAATACTAAATAATTCAGTTGCACTGGGTAAGTAGTATAATGGCATTTAAATATTTATTATTCACACACACACACACACACACACACACACACACACACACACACACACACACACACACACACACACACACACACACACACACACACACACACACACACACACACACACACACACACACACACACACACACACACACACACACACACACACACACACACACACACACACACACACACACACACACACACACACACACATATATATATATATATATATATATATATATATATATATACAACAATAGACTCAACAGATGTTGAAGACAAGCACACATACAGGAGAAAGATGCTCGGTTGGAAGGTCCCAGAGAATGAAATCCCAAAGAGAGCAGGGATAAAATGGACGGAGGAGCGGAAGAGGATCCATGGGGACAGGATGAGGGAGGTGTGGAGGATTAGAAGGAACAAGACATGAGTCGGAGTGCTTTGCGTGATCCAACAGGGTCTATGCGCAAATAATAATAATATATATATATATATATATATATATATATATATATACAATAGCGTGATGCGTGATTTTTTTCCCGTGCAAAACATACATCCATACCCCGCCATAGGAAGTATTCACTTCAATAATATAATATAATAATATAAATATATAATATTATTTATGTTATATTATTATATTTATATTATATTAAAACAAAATGCCCACAAACGAGCGCACTTAACGATTATATATTAAAGTATGCCCACTTTTATATGATTTACACCCGTAACCAATCATTAACGTGTCGTTGGACGCTTCTTTTATGTTGAGTACTTTTTAGAATTGTATTCTATCTCTTAATTTAAACATAAATAACGTTAATTTCTGAAATTAGCGACATATTTCAATAATTAGTTACGAAAGCTTCATACATCTCCTGAGAAGCTCAACAAAAATTACAGGAATTACAAAGAATTACTGTTAGGTTGGCATTACGTGAACGTAGTTATTAACATAATGATGTAACAGCAACACAGCCATTGAGCTATTTGTAACAGATTAGACCTACGAAGAAAACAAGCCCTGTATTGTGAGTATCCTTGAATGTATTTTAAAAGAAGTAGCCTATACTATCAACTGAACAATGGCTACCAGGAAACCAAGAGCCAACAATACCGATAATCAAGTCTGATGGTGAAATTAGTTCTACTAGGAGCCAGACTCATTGGTTCGTGAAAGTTAATAACAATTTAAATTTATAAACAGCTTTGAGAAATTCAATCTCTTAAGTTGTCAGCACTGATGGTTTTTTCTGTGTTTTGTTTTAGTTTTGAACCGAAACTTAAAAGTAAGTCATGATTGTGCAATCTCAGGGAAAGTATAGTTTTTCGTACTACTTATTAGGCATTATATGTTTAACACCAGTTAGTTATTAAAAGATAAACAGTAGTACTTATTATTGAACTCAAACGGTCTTTAATCTTCTAAACAATTACTTCTTTTAATAAACTGATTGCGATTGGGATCACAATACTGGATTGGTTTAAAAGTTTGAATTGTTGGAAGAAAACAACAAAAATTTAAGACATTTTTAAAAAAGTAAAAATTAAAAGTAGTTTTAATACTTCTCGTATAGTCGAAACTGGGTACCTCAAGGTTTAGTAACGTTGGCTGTGTTGTTCCTGATAGCCTATAGGTGACATAAAAATTTAATATTAACGGATATATTAGTGTTTTTTACAGTTGATATTGCGTTATTTTATTCTAAAAATGATAAAAAGCTATTAGACAACTCGAATAGACTAACCTTGATTTGTATTCATTAAGAAGTTTGTCAAGGAATAAAAATGAAAAATCACTGTTATCTAAATATATTAACTTTGATTGTGTTGGTTTTGACTTACCTTTCTATGCTGAAACCTGTGATATCAGAGATTTTGAATGTTACTGGATAAAAAGCTTAAAAGACTTAAACGGAAAAATTCACTTTCGAACCACTTTATATTATAAAACCTGTTTTGGTAAGCTTAGATCATCATTTACAAAATTCTACTTTTTAAATTTTTGTAGTTTAACACTCTTACGAACTCTATACTTTGCTTTAATTCCATCGTTCAGTATGGTCTATAGCGCTGAGGTGGTGCTTTTAAAACAATAACTGATATATTGAGGACAACACAAAATTACTTTACGCGTATAATATTTTTAAAAAAAGTATACCTATTACAATTTTTTTATTATTTTTTTTTAAAGTCCGACTATTTTGCACACTTGGGCTAATGCAGACGATGGGATGATTTATAGCGTATGAAAATGCCAAGCCCTCACCGGGAATCGAACCCGGGTCCTCGGGGTGAAAGCCTAGTACGCTATCAACTAGGCCACCGAGGCGGCTTTTTTTTATTAAAAAAATATTTTTATTAGAAGTAAAAATAGAGGGAATTTTAACATAATTTATAGTGCAAGGCGTGCAGTAAAAAGATATATTACAGACTACCCAAAATCAATAAAACATTCAAATATTAATTTCAATTTTCGAGGCCTAAATATTTCAATCACCTTCCCTTCGGTTTAAAAATTACCTCACTTCAAATATTTTTGCAGAAACACATTTTATTGATTTTACACTGAACAAAATATACACCATTAGAAAAATACACTCTTCTAGAAAATTTTATCACCTGAATTTTACACTTGAACTCTTCCAGGCAATTCATTATTTTTGATTTATTTCTATTTTTTTACTGATAATTAAAGTTCACATAATTACTGTTATTAAATATTATAAACCATGTTTTGCAGTTAGTTCGGCGATTAAATTACTTTCCAAGCACGTTTAGACTAAATGTTTGGGCTAAAGTTAGCTAAATATTTTTTCAAACACTATTGAAAAAATTACCAATTTTCAGTTTTATATTTTTCTTATGTAGTATTTTTTTGTTACAGGAAATACAATCAACCATCATTTAACATTATAATTTATTATCAAGTGTGAACATTATTTTATATAGCTACTATTTATACGTTTATAGCTGTTTATAATTTAAACATTTAGAAAATTAGGCTACATCAAAATTGATTTTAAATTTTAATCTTAAATAAAATAATTATTTCTGTACCGTTACTTTTAATGAGATTTTCTGTAAAATTTAATATAAATCCTGTAGACAAAAAGTAGGCTTTAAATTTGACACAAGAATCTGTTTTTTTTTTAAATAAAGTAACATTAAAAGCAGAGCATCTGATTTTGCACAAACGTTAATCATATTTGAACAATCATTTATCAGTTCTTTTTCACAATTTATTGCCTTTGAGTGTAACTATTTTACCTGATATTTGTTGTTTTTTTACTAAAGAAACCCAGTAAAATAAGTAAAATAATTTTATTACAGGACTAGATTTGCAATAGTTTTTCTTGTTGCAAATTGTTATGAAGTGAAAAGCTTGAAATGATAATATTATAACGAATATGTTATATATTTCAACGCTAAAAAAACGTAATTTTACTCGATGTGCTTGTCCAGATTTCCATTTATCCAACAAAATATCGTTAGCAATTAATTAACAGAATTAACGATGTAAAGATATTACACAAACTTTCTTAAATTCAAATATTTTTCTATGTACCAAAGTTGAGTACATAATTTTAGTCATAAATCTTTACACAATCAAAATTGCAGAATCTAGTAGCATGTCGAAGTTTTCGTATTCCAGCAATACTGGAAAATTTCCGGATTATCGGGAAATAATAAATAAATATTCATTATAAGCACATTGTAACAACACTGATCGTCCTTGATTGTCGTAAGATTTATAAGTCACGAATACTGACTTAACGGAGTTTCCATGACTTAATGCCATGGAGTATTATTGGCCAATCTTCTTGTATTTTTATACCTGTAATTGGAATAATATGTACTGTTTTAGGCCTATATCCTGGAATGAAATTGCTATTATTATTAAGATGCTTGCGGAATCTCAGCCGTTGCTACGTGTTCGATGCGCTTACAGCTGTTAATCCGCAAGTTAGGCAACATTCACATAATTAATGTAAACATAACCTGTGAAGTAACTTTACTAACAAACCACTGTTGTCGAAGTCAGTTCTTTGTAGGAGATATAACCAAAACAAATATTTTAATAAAACAGCTGATTTAGTAGTGGTAAAAGAACGTAACTATCTACATCGTGTCTTCGTTAATTTTTCCTAAAAGTACATTTTTATCTGAATACGATTGGGAACTTTTTGGCGCTTTCAGAACCTGATAGAGTAACTTTTT
Source organism: Callitettix versicolor (assembly GCA_022606455.1). Lineage (NCBI taxonomy): Eukaryota > Metazoa > Arthropoda > Insecta > Hemiptera > Cercopidae > Callitettix > Callitettix versicolor. Next base: position 61,447,758 of record CM040184.1, read on the forward strand.
AACCGATTTTTGAATTGTATTGAATAATATATACATTGTTTACGTGAAATAATATTTTTATTTCAAATAAAATGTACTTTTTATCACTTAGCTACACAAATAATACATTTACATTCCGCATATACCAAGTCAGATTTGGTTGTCTTCTAAAAAATTCAAGTTGATTATTTGTTTACAAATATAGTAAGAATAGGGCCTATGTTGTTATCAGACAAGCCTCAAACATAAACATAACCTCAAATATAAAATACTAAAAAACAACTATTGTCGTCAAAAATAGTTGTTTGGAGGAAATAGATCCATATAAAAGAACAAGTTCAGGATAGATAGGGATTGATAAGATCGTGTAACAAGACAGTTATCGCAAAAATCAAAATTCTTGAAAAAAGCTGTAAAATCGACTCATCTTAGCAAAATTAGTTCACCATATATATATATATATAAAAGATATAATAAAATAAACAGTCAAGCACTTCAAATATCTGGGAGAAATTCTTGAACCCACAGGTGGCGAGAAGGCTGCGCAAAGGGTTCGGCTACTGAGAATGAAGAGGGTATAACGCGTGATATCTACAATAAGAAATGTATGTCGACGCACACAAAAATCAGACACTACAGCACAGTCATAAAACCGGAGGCATTATACGCAAGCGGGACGCTAGCAATCCACACAAAAGGTACCATAGAAGACATTTTGAAGGAAGAACGCAAAATCTTGAGTAAGATCCTTGGCCCAAGATTAACAGAAGACGGATACTGGTTCTCCCAGAAGACCACAGAGAAGATATCGAACCTGGCAGCAGATATCAGAAGGAGGATGATCCAATTCTATGGACACATCAGTAGACTCCCAACAACGAGACTTGCCAACAGAATCCTTAAGTATATACAAAGATTCAAATGAACAACGTCGTGGATTACATAAGTCAGAATAGACCTACATGACGCAGAAATAGACTAAACAGACATTGAAAACAGGAACGCATAAAGGAGAAAGATGCTCGGGTGGAAAATCCCAGAGAATGAAATCCCAAAGAGAGCAGGGATAAATGGACGGAGGAGAGGAGGAGGATTCATGGGGATAGGATGAGTGAGGTGTGGAGGATTAGAAGGAACAAGACATGAGTCAGAGTGCTTTGCGTGATCCAACTGGGTTTATACGCAGATAATAATAATAATAATATATAATATACCATCTTCTCGTCGATTAGTTATTGTTATTTATTTACTCTTGATTTTAAATGTCGTACAATCTACAACAAATTTGCTCTACGCCCTGTTTAGGTGTGAATTACTACTCAAAATTTTACCAAAATATAAGTCTAAAACTTTTCGGTTAGTATAAATTTTAAAGTAGAAATTCTACAATGCTTAACCTTTTTAAATTTAGACTACTTGTCACAACTTGTAAAACATGAGTGAAACATTTTTAAATAAACAACCATGGAAATATATACGTTAGGCCTATTTTTAAAGTAAATAATATAAACTAAAAATCGTGGGCATGAAACTTATAATACAATAAAAGTATGTTGAGGCAGGCCACTGGACACTGCAACTAAACATGCAAACCTTGGTAGCCTAACAGCAGAATATTGCCTTAGAAGGCAGGGTTTAGTTCCAGTACAAACTGTTTGTTTTATCGTTCGTTCTACATCGGAATTAAGCAACAGGCCGCGAAGTAATTTTAAAACGTTTAAAAAGTCAAGTAAAATTACGAACATTTTTGTAATAAAAAATTCAGATTTACTATCGTTTCACATTATATTTTATTTATTCAAGCGATTTGGTACAAAATGTAATCAGCTAAGTTATGAGATAATTTACAATTAATTTAACATAAACAAAGTTTAAATTAATGTATACGAATTTTAGATGTAGGCCATTCAAACGAAACAAATCGTACGATAGAAAGACGTCACTAAACAGTTGCTAATCAAGAAAATAAAATAATCAAAACACACATCTGGCTTGATGACATAATGAGAACAGATTTCCCAAAAGTAAAAATATCATAATTGTTCAATTTAATTTGCATGTATTAAAATTTTAATTTTTTTTAATGTAATTCAAGTGCAATTGATGCAGATTTTAAACCTGATCACGATAATGAGTTAGAATTTTCGAAAATTTGTGAGATAAAAATGTGGTAGTTTTTTAAAAATATTTTTGGAGTCCACCATTTTGAAGCTATTGAATAGATTTTGCTGAGTAAAATATATCTCCAAACTATTGCCAAAATATTTTTTTCGCAGAGTTTGAATGAATTTGGATGAAAATTGTGAACGTTCTTTCTCTCTCTCTCTCTCTCTCTCTCTCTCTCTCTCTCTCTCTCTCTCTCTCTCTCTCTCTCTCTCTCTATATATATATATATATATATATATATATATATATATATATATATATATATTAAAGGCCTCTGAAAACTTTATCTATAGGTCAGACAATTATTATAAAGCCCGGGCTTAGATCTTACTATGATGGCCACTCCAACAGTTAATTTTACAATGTAAATTCCCTAAAATATGTTACAAAAATTATACTAAAAGTATTTCATATTCAATCAATTTCTTCAATAATCCAGTTTTAAAGATATTGATGAAATCCGAAAAATCAGTTTAATTTGTCAAAATCGAATTTCGCTCATCAGATTTTAATATTTATATTATATATTTATATTTAATATTTAATTTAGTACGGTCAACTCAGTGTAGCAATTTTTTAAATAAAATAAAATATTCGATTCGAGAGTAACTAAACAAATCCCGTTCAAGGTCAGATGTTATTTTGGTTTTCGCTTTACTTTCCATTTTCTTTAAAACCGTGAAAGTTCCGTAACTGCCCCTGTACAACAAAGTGCAATATTACAGTAACTATCGAAGCATAATCTTCCCGGATAACACGATTATTATAAACAGAATCACTCGAGGTGTTTATTACACTAACCTCGTAAAACTAAAAGACGAACGACCTTGAATTGGAGAGGATATAAGGTACGCTCAACTCAGATTTCCTTCCGTGCTTTTATAGGAAGTGTTTTTCTTCCAAGGATGTTTGTATTTGCGCGCGAAACCTTTACTGTCCGTAACGCAACACTAGCGCCGGTAAGGTAAATCGGAAATTTACGAAACTGTTGGCTCTAACAACCTAGGAAAATACAACGGTTTGTTACTTGTATCCAAGGATCTATGGACCGGAGTAAAAATAAGGTTCCGTCATAAACAGGAAGGCAAGTGTTGTGTCGGTAAATGCAATAAAATTATTATAGCCGCTTTAACGACAAAGGAAGTTCTATTTTACTGCTTATTGTTTCACTTCCTTCTTCTTTTTCTTCAGTAGTAAATACGCTTAAGGAGATAATAACGTTGACAGAACCAACAGTCTAATCCCTCTTATTTGTTAAAGTACACACATTTTGTCTTCAATAAAAAAACACGAGGTCACCATTCGCATTACCATAATTTCAACGAACGGTGTAACGGTGTAACGGTGTAATGGTGTAATGGTGTAAATAGACTTCGACTAACCGAAGCTCAGTTACTGAGTAAGAAAAGTTCTGTAAAACGTTTTCGACTAGACGAAAATTATTTCGTGATAATAAATATGTCAATAATTAATTAAATATCTGTAACTTTTTTTCAACAATAACTTGCATTTCACTTGTGCTAAATTAGGTAGTTAATGCTTGTAAACTGTGTTCCCGCCAGAAGTTAAGATGCTTCTAATATATCAGTGCTTGCCAACATGTTTTCAGTCGCTTTCCCCTTAACTATACTTACATTTTAAATTTACCCTTTTTTTCTCTTAACCACCCTCCTCTTACCCCACACATACTACCGTACGTATTTTATCACAGAAGTAAATCACACACTAAACTGATATATTATATTTGTGGTTTGAAGAGTAAATCGCAATTTAAATCGTTAATAATAAATGGTTACTGTAAAGAGCCAAAATAGAACGGAGGAGCTCCAGAGAATGGAAAGGAGAGTACTCCGAACAATTATTAATAAGAAACATTTGGTGGGAGGACAGTACAGACTATTGCCGAATACGGTCTTGTATCGGAACAACGAGCAGCTCACTAACATTTTTAGGAAAAGAAGATTGGCCTTCTTTGGACACCCAATTCGATTACCAGAGAGTAGACTTACGAAGAGATTACTGAACTACCAACTGAAGTGTAAAGTTAAGAATAACTGGTTGAAGGAGGTGGAACAGGACTTGGAGGAACTAGGAATAACCAGGGAGCAATTGGCAGGAAGAAGGGAAAAAGCGATCTTAAAAAGTCAGGAAACCCAATTACAGTTTAGGGAAAACGTCCACGAAACGTAGTATTATTCGGAAGAACTCAAGACTTCAGAGATCAATAAGATTAAAAAATACTGGGGAAAATGCAGAAAAACCAAAAGACTTAATTAAATTGACTGTGTGTGCTCCAATGTGGGCTTTAAAAAAATGGTTTAAAAAATATCTAAGATAATTGCAAAATAATTATACTGGTCTATATATATATAGCTTAAATCTTCTAAAATCAAACGCACGCCCAAAGCTGATACATTTATAATGATCCTGTTTCAAATATCACACTGTTAAAGTTGATGGAAAAAATCTGGAATTTAATTAATTTGTTCTACACTAGTTGCTGGTTTTTACTACAAAATGTCAAATATGATGAAAAAAGTGTTTATTAAAATATTGAGAAAAATTATTATAAGTTATATAGCTTATAATTTAAAAGCGATAATTCAAATTGATTTTTTTTAAATATTTAATAAATTGTGAAATATAAATAATGTAAATTTATTAATTCTGTACATTAAGGCATCCATTTGTTGTTAATTAATGCATCAATTACTCTGTATTGTTATATCATTTATAGTGTATAAAATTTTTTAATTAAATGAAAACCCTTTCACTGTAATACGAGTACATTATACTATGCGTCTGTTGAACCTGCAGGCCATTTTGAATATATTCCTTATATGACTAATGTCAATCAACGATACATATTATTCCGTTATTTGTTAAGATAAAATTATATTCTGAAAGTCTTGTACATACAAATGTAGTCAGCTTGGTATATGTTGTTTTGCGTTTAAATATCTGTGTTGTATAGTCAAAAGCAAAATATATATTCAAAATGTAAAAACCTGACAATATTCCCACTTACAAAACCTTAAAAATAAAATATCAAACAAAATTTTACCTCTACAAATAGCGAAATAATTTGTATTGTTAATTAATGTTATAGAAAATAGATTCAAAATGGCCGACTAGACTCTTGACATAATCGCAGCTCCGCAGCTGTATCGCTGAAGTGATGGAAAAGAATTGTTTTCATTAATATGTTTTTTATATTTTTTTGAAGCGTTAGCTTCTTATACCGCGTTGTGCACTTTGTATTTGTCACCATGGAGTGGTTCGGTTTCATCGAGAGTAGGCTTACGAAGCGTAAGTAACGCGAGTAGGGGAAGTATTACACAGACCCCCTCCAGTTCTCAGCTCTTCTCCTTTCTTTCGTCTGCCGGTTCCGATTGAGTTGGTCGCGCGTATGTATGTTTTGTGCCTGTATGTACATACAACGTGCATGCTTCTCTCTATCTCTTTCATTTATCTCTCTCTCTCTCTCTCTCTCTCACACACACACACACACACACACACACACACACACACACACACACACACACACACACACACACACACACTCTCTCTCTCTCTCTCTCTCTCTCTCTCTCTCTCTCTCTCTCTCTCTCTCTTTCTCTCCACTTTTCTTCTTCTCATACTCTTGTCGCGCGCGCATGTAATGATGTTATCTACATTGTACATTGTGTATATTGCCAGCAAAAACCGTTCAATGGTATACGGTTTATATTCAGTAATAACACGTGCGTTTGATTTTATTTTTCTTATATTTTCGAGACGATAAATATCTTATATTTATATTTTCTATATTCTCGAGACATTCTATATATATATATATTATTATTATTATTATTATTATTATTTGCGTATAGACCCTGTTGGATCACGCAAAGCACTCCGACTTATGTCTTGTTCCTTCTAATCCTCCACACCTCCTTCATTCTGTCCCCATGGATCCTCTTCCGCTCCTCCGTCCATTTTACCCCTGCTCTCTTTGAGATTTATATATATATATATATATATATATATATATATATATAAAGAAGCTAACGCTTCTGCCGACAGTCCCAATGACTGTACCATTTTTTAATCTTATTTCCCTATTTAATCTATTTCTTATTTAATCTATTTCGTAGATAAAAATCTACGACAGTTATATAAACTTTCAAAGGCAAAGAAAATGCGACAATGCACAATGACATCCATGAAGTTCAATTCCGTATTTTTATTGGAATTTGAAAATTAAAAAAGCCGATTTATGCCGACTTTAACGTAGATTATGTTAGTAAAATTACATTTTTAAAAGATGTGTAGGCCTACTTTAAAAAAATTGTAATGGCTTCAATTTTGAAACAGTCGAACAAATTTTGCTGGAAAACGAAATTGTCTAAACGTTTATTCGATTTTGCACGCTAAATTTGAATTCACGTTTTCCCCTGACGTGCGATTTGCGCGATGGCTTCACATTATTCCACTTGCTTTTCCCCCATTCGCGGTACACTGGCTGGTGCGATCGATCTTGATCGGAACGGATATCCAAACTATTCAGTCACTCCAACAATCCATCTCATTTTCTCCACTCATGGTAGGTCGAGCCGTTTGGGGGATTGGAGCGATCGCCAGTGGCAGGTTTACAGGTCTCAACGTGAAGCGCGGTGATTTCGCACCGGAGACATGACGTTGAAGCTTAGAATGTTTTTCCGTTGAAGAAAAAGTTATAGTTCTACAAAGGAAAAGATTCTGTAAGGAAAATATCTCTAACATTTTGCCTGGTTATTTTTTTTTTTAATTTTAAGGCAGAAAGCACACTGAGGCTATTATAGCCTCCCTAAATGTAAGTGTGAGTGTAAAGTGTTGAAGTCGTAAATGTAGTGTTGTAAGTGTAAGTGTGTGTTAGACTCGGATACCGCGAGGGACGTTTAAATCCTCTCAATAGGTGCAGCTAGTCTGCACCACCTGCGGTATTTGCCTGGTTAATATTTCAATAACACTTGACAACTGTTAAATTCTAGCACCAATAAAACGCACGATATGACAATAACGTTTAGCTTGCAACGTATAACCAGGCGTACTTATATAGGTCAAGTTACGAAACTAGACTTCTCAAGCTTGATGACCTCCCGGTAATACCGGTGTTGACAAACAAGAACCCATTGAGGTTTTCCTATCTAGAGGTAACTTCCTCTTTTCCTTCTTTCGAACAATAATTGCAAAAGTGATTAATTATCTTCAAGGTTTTCTTTACGTGATTCCGTATTTCTGAGTTAAACAAAAAGCAAATATTAATAAATGAAGGTAATACATTAATAAATATTTAGTATACCAAGCAAATATACTAATAACTGAGTTAGTAGGTTAGACTAATGCATATCAAACAAATATTAATGCATCAAGGTTAGTAGTAAAGGACTAAGGTTTACATTTTTGTACAAACAGTTATTTTACGCATCAGAATAATGAAATAATAATAATGTCGTTAACATTATAGAAGCGAATTTCCGAAAGTATGTTTCTTTAGCTTACCCTGTTTGAAATTCTGATTTCACCATCATAATCAACATTACAATCTGTGTATTAGCATGTTAAACTTTCAAATCATATTGGAAATACAAAAACGAACACTGAACGCCGTTAAAAATTTTCTTGAATTCAATTTGCATGTTTCAAGTCTTGTAAAATCTTTCAAAAACAAAAACATTTTTAGTACATATTTGATTTGTGATCAATAGCTTGTAAGTTTTAAACTAGTGTTATTTTAGAAAGAAGAATCTGACTCATTTAATGTGAATATTGCTTATTGTGAATATCATTTCTATAAATTTGTTATATCATTTAAAACATTCGTTATATTTACAAATTTTCAGATATTACTGTGATAATGGCTGTAAGTAAATCCCAAGCTGAAGCGACAGGAAATCTTCAGTCAGCATTAAATCACATAACACAGTGGACAGAAGACTGGAAAATTAAAGTCAACTAACTAAAGTCTACTAAAGTGACATTTTCATTGCGGTACATTGATCCAAGTTATGGGGTGTATCTTAATAATAAACGAATTCCACAGAGCAAATCTGCTAAATATCTTGGAATGCATCTTGAATGTCTTGCGTGGAAACATCATGTATGTAAGAAAGCAGAGCAAATCAAACAAAAACTGCGTGATTTGTATTGGCTGATGGGACGATAATCTCAGTTGGCCTTGTACCACAAGAGATTATTGTACATATCAGTAATTAGGCCTATTTGTACATATGGTGCTGAACTTTGGGGGTGTACAGATTATCCAGCGAGTACAAAATCTTATTATTCGTGCAATGACAAATGCAAGATGGTACCAGAGGAATGATGAACTTCATGCAGACCTAGATTTGAAGTATGTAAAGGAGATAACACAAGACTGCGCCTCTCGGCACGAGAAGAGACTACATCAACATTCGAACGTCGAAGCCATCCAACTCTTAGATGTGGAATTGGACAACAGACGACTTAAGCGTCATAAGCCGCATGATTTAGTTCGCTAAGCCCAATACATGTTAGATCAATGATATGTATTACTTATTTAATCTGTACGATTAATATTGTAATAAATAAATAAATGGGAAAAAATTACATTTACAAAAATTAAAAGAAACTAAAAAGTTAGGAAACATTGTCAGCAGTTTTATTTTAAATGTTTCTACTTTTTAAATTATTACATGAGATGTTACCAGCTTCCGACATTCTTTTATTTTGTACTTATATTAATAACTTAAGCTTGTTTTACAAGGTTTTTTATTTTTACAATAACAAAAATCTCACCGTCAAAGTGTTGTGTAACAATTAATTGTAAATTTAAAAGGTAAATTAAAATCTTTTTTTAATTCCGGAAACCTTTAACCATTTCCAGATCATTTTTCAACAACAATAAAAAACAGAACCAGAAGCGTTGCAGGCTGAGTACAAGGCATCTCAGAGGTTATGTTCAAGTTCACCAGGTACTTTTATAGAATGTATCGTGCATTGCAAACTGGTCAATCACCTTTTCCATCAACTGACCTTGTTCGTTATTACTTGTTGTTTTTAACTGCAAGGATTTTAACACGTTGGCATGAAGAGTATTTATTTTTAAAAGACACTTGTAATGGCATTCTGGTCACATAGCCATTATTAATTCGGTTTAAGCTCTATCAACATCATAATTAAATCGATTTAAAATTCATTTGTTACACATAATGAATTTATAATTCTGAATAATTTTTAAAACTGCTGATAAAAAGAAGTTTTACGATTAAGCACTTTTTTATTTTTATAATTTATTCTTTAGACTCCATTCTTCTTAAACCAACAAATATAATTAAACATAAAGAAAAGTGTTTTAAAGATTTTTATTCAGAACCTTTTCCGTCAGTCCTTCATTGTTAATCACTTGTTAGTAATGTAAAAAGAAATTCGTAAAACCGTAAACGTTTTTAAGTTTGTAACAAAATAAGATTAATTATAATAATTCCCAGCAGGGGTGCAGACTAGCTGCACCTATTGAGAGGATTTAGACGTTCCTCGCGGTACCCGAGTCTAACACACACTTACACTTACGACTTCAACACTTTACACTCACACTTACATTTAGGGAGGCGATAATAGCCTCAATGTGTTTTTAGACTTAAAATAACAAAAAAAATTATTATAAAAATTGTTTTTATTTTTATTATTGTTTTTATTATTATTGAATAAAATTATTGAATAAGATACAAAACAAACAATAAGAAATACACGAACATCAACACAAGCACTCTTTATTAAACCATTAAAAATTAAACAAGAACTATGACAATGCTAACAATGCAAATAAAATTGAACAATGTACATACAGTTAACTAAACGTGATTCTAAATACAATAAATGATTTAATATTTCAGTTTAGCTTCCTTAAACGTTTTAATGGACATAATATCGTTTAAAGTACATACCCGTGTATGAGTAGCTTCGTTCTTCGTAGAAAAGTGAAGCTTCACTACTTATGTGGCTTTAAGCATTAAACAACGTGAATTTATTAGGATATTTCATCCTTGAGACGTAATATAGGTCCTCAGTAAATGCCCTTAGCAGCTGCACAGGAAATACCAGCCTAGAGTTCACTTAAATGCGGCTTTGGATACGTGATTTGAATAACAACAGCTGGAACGTTCATCACGGGAAAGTGCAGAAATGTGTGCGACCAGAGACTGCCAAGTGTACTAAGTGATTTCGCGAGTCTTCCTGTCAGTTAGTGGTAGGTATTGGCAGTGAATGAGTTAATGGTTGTAAGCAATTATCTAATTTGTACTGACTGAAATGTGAGCCGAATACTAGATTAATAAAAAGGGAATGTTAAAGGGGGGGGGGGTTTCGTTAAAATTCCAGTCTCCTGTAAAAGTTAAAATATAACCGCAGTTGTCTTTCAAATATGATTGAAGCAAATTTCTAGAAATAAATATTTTGTTCAGCATTTACTCTTTATAACAATTGTTCTGTTCTAGACTGTCATGAACTTGCATTTTAAAAATGTAATTTACATTTAAAAAATGAACCTTGACCACCGTCAGCTTAATTTTCTTATTTTCAAATGATTTCTTTTTAATTACAAGCTAGTGTGTGCGGATTTCCGCTAGCGACAACTGTAAGATAAGATTTTTAATTTTTAAAACGATTGAACTTATTTTATTGAATAACGAAGTTGTCAAAAATATTACTAAAATCTATTTTTAATCAAATTGGAACAAAATGGCGAAAGCTAAGGTGCTAAAACACAAAAATATAAAAATATTTTATGACATAAAAAAAGTGTCTGGAAAAAGAGGTCTGGAACAGTGCTCAATTTCAAGGCCTCGAGTTCTTGATGACTTCTACCTCATTATCGGTAAGAAATTCGCTAAAAACCATAGCATGCATCTATCTCATTGAGAAGATAAAAGCGAATTTCCATATAGCCGAAATTAATGAAAAAAATAGAAACATTTGTTTGAATGATTATTAAATTTCAAACTTAGCCAGTGACGTAAATGTTTATGTTAACTAAAAACTGAACACTAGGCATCCACTCATCTGACAAATGTAAGGTTACTGGGAAGGAATTTTTTCCACTCGAAATCCTCGAGATTATTAAAAAATAGCAATGAAATTACATATGAGACGCCATATTTGTCAAGTATATCGCACTCTGTTGCCTCTATATTTGTGAAAATCAAAAGATTCAACAACGAATACAACTAAAATTAATTCAATTTACAATTCAATACAATACGACAATAATTCCTCAAGATGCTAACGATAAAAATAAGGAAAATTAGTTTAATTTCACAAAATAGGTACATCAAATTTTCATCATATATGAAGGTTTTTCATATATGACTTTCATCATTTATCAATGATCATATTACAAATTTTCATCATATATCAAAGTTTCATCATATAAAACTCGAATCAGTATACCAGATTTTAAATAAACGAAAAGCATGGTTCGAGAATAAACAGGAAAAAACCAACAGCTGTTAGCACTTTTTTTTCTTTTTTATTTCAACACACTATTTTTATTTCAAATTGGCCAAACTGATTTCAGTTAAATATTTTGATATCAGACAGAAATTTAAGCAAAATCTGATGTTTTGCTAAATGATTACTTTCTCCGACAATTTTAAAATGCTAGTTTTGGGGATGTTATTATAATGCTATTATAATACATGTTTTGTTTGGGTAATTACGGACTGCATTTCATCAGAATTTGAGCAAAATCGTTTAAATTATTTTGAGAAGTTTTGATTTTTAATGATTTTTTAACCAAAAATTAACACAAAAAAACCTTTTTGTTTTGATTTTTTTTTAATTATCCCGCTATTAAAATAATGGAAACTTACATGCCAAATTTAATCTTAATAGGCCAATTAGTTTTTTCTCAAATTTTTTGCAAAAAAAAGAGAGTGGGGAGGAGGGGAGAGAAAGAAAGAGGGAGAGAAAAGAATAGGATAAACGTACGAGGGGAACCTGAAAACAAATAGATTCATAATAACAAGATCAATCAGTTTTTACAATCACCAAATTTACTTTAAACTTCGTATAAAGAAATTAAAAATTAAAACATTATGTCTTCGCTGATGAGTTCAATAAACTCCTGGCCAAGTCGGCCCAGGATGAGGTTAGGTGGGCGAAGAAAGTTAGTTCCAACCTGAACAAAGCCTCGAATGGTATTCAGTTCGGTTCATCAGCTGATCAGCTGAGTAAACTTGGCAAACTGAATACACACTGCTTGTCACCGAGTAAACAGCTGATTTTATTTAGCATACGAATGTGCAACAAAGTATACGCCTAAACTTTAGAGTCCAAAAAGCTGTTTATTTGTTATATTAACGTTAAGCAATATTAATAATTATAATAAATTTGCAGCTGCAAACGTGGCTAGCAGTGCTAGGTCATAATAAATTTGGCACTGATTTCTGTGATTGTGCTTACCCGGAGCTGTTTTAAATATAATATCCATTATAAAATATAAAGTATTTTTTACTAAAATTTATCGTCTTGAACAATTCAATAAAATCTCCTATTGCATCTTTTAAAACAAGGCTTATTACTATAATACAAAAATACTTTTCACTTTAACAATTTGGGTATTGTTTCTTTTTATTTATACGTTATTAATTTTATATCATCGTTAATTTACTAAAATATTTCAAATAAACTTCGGTTCTTGTTATTTTTTATACAGTTTTAATATTTCTAATTCCTGTATCGTACTTCTAAACAAAATGTCTAGCTCGTACCGAGGATTGTTTATTGTTTTCGTAAATTATAATCAGCTGTTCAAATGTAAAAACTGAGATTTTTAAGAACGGATCAGCTGACTTTCGTGTCGTCTGAACTGTGAAATTCAAATGTACCGATTTAAGTGCTTTTTAGAAAACATATTACAAAATTTATTGCCTGAAGGTTACATTGTTTCACCAGTAAGAAATGCACTATCGTAGACAGACAGACGGACACGCGTGCAATATTTATAAGGATCCCTAGTTTTATCTTCGAACTCTAAAAATGGACAATAAAATTATAATCGATGACTCAATAAGAACATTTGGTTTTAAATTGCAAGCTATTGTTACATTGTTGCCATGGAAACATTTTATTTATATCTTTGTTATTCAGTATTTTTTAGGTTAGAGATAATGGAAAGCTTTACAACGGAACAAACATTAATGTGAAAACACATTAAAAATATGGCGTTTTACGCAGAAATTGTGCGGAAGCTTCGGTCATAATGCACCTAATGAGTCAACGGTTCATAGGCTAATGGTAAACTTTGAGGCAACGGGTTCAATTGAAGACATTAGAACACCAGCGCACGCTCGTTCAAGCCGGTGTGATCAGAACATCGCAGTTGTGTGCGACAGTGTTACCGTGAGTCCACAAAAGTCAGTTCACCGTCATTCGCACAGTTGGTCATCTCTAAAAGTTCCTTCTCAAAGGATCTCCATATGCAGGCCTACAAAATTCAATTAACAACTGACCAACAAACCATTGGAGCTTTGCAACGGGGACAGTTTGTTGAATGGATTTTGGAGAAGCAACATTTAGATGATAATTTTGCAAAGACAAAATTTAATGAAATTCTAATCTTCTCCGATGAGGCATTTTTTTATTTAAACAGATACGTTAATAAACAGAACTGTCACGTCTGGGGGAGCAGAAAATCCTTGAGTAACCTATCTCAAGGTAATGTATCTGCAAAGAGTACCTGTGTGGTATGGGTTTTGGGGCTGGTGAGGTCATCGGGTCTTACTTTTTTTAAAAATGAGGACAGAAACGCCATGACAATGAATAGACAACGCTACAAGTAAATAGTTGAAAATTTACCTTAATAATATGAATATTAAGCATTTATATTTCTAATAGGATGGTACTATCTGCTACACCTCACTCGATGCGAGGATGGTACTATCTGCTACACCTCACTCGATGCGAGGATGGTACTATCTGCTACACCTCACTCGATGCGAGGATGGTACTATCTGCTACACCTCACTCGATGCGAGGATGGTACTATCTGCTACACCTCACTCGATGCGAGGATGGTACTATCTGCTACACCTCACTCGATGTGAGGATGGTACTATCTGCTACAACTCACTCGATGCGAGGATGGTACTATCTGCTACACCTCACTCGATGCGAGGATGGTACTATCTGCTACACCTCACTCGATGTGAGGATGGTACTATCTGCTACAACTCACTCGATGCGAGGATGGTACTATCTGCTACAACTCATTCGATACGATAGACTTGTTGAGGAATAAATTTCCGACCCGAGTGCTTTCAAGCAACGGCGATCAGAACTGGCCAGCAAGGTCATGTGGCCTAACATAATGTTAGGTACTCTATTTAAAATCATAAATTTATCTAAATAATCCCAGAATAATACCACAACTAAAGGAAGAGATTCGCAATGCCATAGCCCAAAATCGAATAGAACACTTGTCTGAAGGCTTTGACAAATTTCATTGATCGACTTACAACATGCAGAACAAGTCATGTAGAACATATATCACATGCAATATTTTCATACGTAATGTGTTTGTATGTAATGGCAACATATTTCACAAATTTACCCAAATTATGAATCTCAATAGGCCTAGTTTCAAAACAAACCGGTTTGGCATCGATATGCATTAGATGTGCATTTAAATTAGACATGTATAACCGGTTTGGCGAAAAAAACCATAAAGATGCATTAGTCAATCTAGCGTATTTAAAATAAAATGATTTTGTTTTTTTAACGTCTATACTTTACACAAGGTTGAATTATGAATGAAATTTAAACTAAATAATAATAATATATATGTAATAAATTAATTTTGCACAAATTCGCTAAAAACTTCAGCGAGGCAGTTTCTTCTCAACTGGATGTTTTTTGAGAAATTAACTGAAATTGATAAAAAGACTGTTAATAAGTCTTTGTTATTTTTTCATTGTAAAGGAAAATGTCAATTTTAAAAAAATACTATCATAGCGCGTTTAGGGTAATACAATGTCGTGTTAATTTTATGCATTTGTAATTGGTTTCCTGTGAAAACTGCCATAATTTATAGACAAATCACCGTTTTACATAATTATAAATTAATCCGAAAATACAAGTTGTTTAAAAAACACACCTACAGTAAAATGTTATTGTACAAAATGCACAATATACCAGCTGTATAAGAAAAGTAGGAAAACTAATATAATATAATTTAAATGTTATTTTAATTAACAAAAAATAAATTTACAAAACCGCATTCCAAAGCTATGACACTTGCTAATATAAATTAACCAGATGGGAATCGATGACGACTGCATACAAAACGGAAGGCCATACACATAAAACATAAATGTTTTATTTATTCAAGTATAATTAGGCGCAATTCATGCATACTTTAGAGTGTAATTTGTCTGAAACATGCAATTATTAATAAAAACACTGGATATGTGTTGTTGAAATAGTAAATAAGAAGAAGGAAGGAGAACGTGCGCACTGAATATTTTTTTTATGTGGGGATAAATTCATCATAATAAAATTGTAGTAGATATTATAAAATAATTATCTCTTGTACAATTACCCAACAATGGAAATAATTATATATAAACAAAATAAAATGCAACATTCAAATCAATATATAGTCATAAAAGTGCATATATATATATATATATATATATATATATATATATATGTGTGTGTGTGTGTGTGTGTGTGTGTGTACAAACATTATATATACATATATATACGACTTTTTATTTGAAGTATTTGTTATATAATTATGGATTTTATATGTCGTCTTTTTCAGTTTGAAAAATGAAAAAACATTTAAACACACAAACGCGCATGCACACACATGAATAGATCTACACATACACATACACACGCACGCGCATACACATACACATACATACACACATTCATACATACATACATACATAATCCACACACATTACACATCTATGTATAGCTGGGCACAAATTTTGGTTTATTATCCAGGAAAATTAAATCACAGTTTTTTTTATATGACAATCATTTGAAATATTTTTTAAAAATCATAACATTTGTAGTTTAAATTTTTCAAAACTGTAATTTCACCGTCGTAATTAGCGTTAGGCTACAATCTGCAAAAATAATCATTTGAAATTTTCATATTCCATTGAAAAGGCCGAAGCAATTTCGGTTCATTTCTCTATTTCTTCAAAGTTTAATTTGTTAACTTTCATCGATTTAATTAAAACTTGGCACAAAAATTAATGTTTGTAGTAACTTTGATAAGTTGTTTTTTCGGAAATATTTTATCAAAAAATTATAAGTGTGTGTATGTATAAATATATATATATATATATATATATATATATATATATATATATATATATATATCCACTCCGCAGGGGTGCAGACTAGCTGCACCTATTAAGTGGATTTTTCGCGGTACTTACATTTAGGGATGCGATAATAGCCTCAAAGTGCTTTTCGCCTTAAAATACAAATACATATATATATATATATATATATATATATATATATATATATATATATCAGTATCTGAAGTTATTGCCAAAAATCGAAACTTTGAATCATTAGACTTCGCACGAATTTTAGTCATATATAAATATTGATGTCAATCTCCCTGTATGACCAAATTTTGAGCCAAATCTGATTAAACAATTTGACACATTAAGCCGTTTTTTCAACTTTTAAAGCTCTCGAAAACGATTTTTTGGGATATCGTTTTGTTAGTAATTATAGGCTACATTAAGCAAGATTTGACCGAAATTGTTAGCGTCTATTTTGAGAGGTTTTTATCAAAAAAAATTGTCCCGATCAATGGGCAGACCAGTTTTACTTGCCAAATTTCACAAAAATCTGTAAATGTTTAGTTTCCTGCGATGTACACACGAACGCGCCTACAAACATTTAAGTAAAAAATTCTTTTTGAATTTAGAAGCCCTGAAAAAGTATAGATTCATCAAAATTTTAAATCTAAAAAAATTATTTTTTCATGATCATATAACTTTTGTTATACTTGTTACAGTGGGATAGTAAAAATACTAGTACCTTTATTATAATCAAAATTATCAATCACTTATTTTTGTCAAAACTTTGCAACTAATTCAATAAACTACTAACTAAACACATGATTAAACATTTTCGTTACTTATTTCAAATCAATTACATACAAATAATCAAATTACAGACACTACAAAGTTTTCCTAATGTTCAAATTGTGCACGTTGTCAAACAGTAACAGTCATTAGCGTTTCTAACCTAAGAGTTACAACGAACAGTTAATAATACCTGTTTCTGTACTTTCTTCCTTATTGGAACCGTAAACACAACCGGCTTGCTTAACACTAACTTACTGAACCTAAGCCAACCATAGAACCACTAACCTCTCTCTATATATACAGTAACGTAGCGTGAGTAGCTAGGTGTAAGGTCAAATTTGCTCTTCACTTATTCCGTTACTTCCCGCTCGCAAAGCACACAGGCGAATTAGTTATGTAATACCGTACTTATATCATTGCTAACGAATCAAGAGTTCGTTCAGCAAATGGCTTAGTTCCTTTTGCATAATTTAATGTTTAGAAATACATGCTTTCCTCTTTTTGTACATTTACTTTATAAATATACAAACATAATGTCCAGTAAACAAAGAAAAATTTGTTACGATATTTTGAAGCGGCGTATGAAAATGTTCACTTAAACAGCTGATTTTACATCACAGCTGTTTTTACGATAATACTTTTTTAATTGAGTCATTGATTACTATGAGTATAATAACAACAAATAAATCATTATTAAAAATTTGTGTTTTAATTGTTAGTAATGAAGTGTCCTAATGACGGATTTAATGGGCGACTGCCCCTCCCGAGGCAAAATAAATAAAATAAAAAATGTAAAACATCCTATCTTACTTCCATAAAATAGTGGTGAGTATTCTGGAAAAGGGTAGAGACAACTGAGGGTAGAGAAACCCGTCACATTATTCCCGATCTCAACTTTGAGTGTACATGAAACTTTTCCGTACGTACGTATGCATACGTTTACACACTTGGTAACTCTTATACTGAGGATGAGAACGGGGTAAATCAATTAGATATTTTATGTTGGTTCTTTGTTTTTTTTCGTATGTTAACTGCAACACCAGAAATATCTTTCTCTTGCCTAGAATTGATCAAAACTTTTTTGAAAAATTGTTATAACTGAACTTGCTTTGCTTAAGTTCGTAAAGACATACATGACAAAGAATTTTTGTATGGTAGTTACGCTAATGAAGACGAAAAAAAGTTTTAAAGAACATTTAATTTTTCATTTATTTATTTTCTAATGTTTTTTCCTTTTGTCTGTTTATTTTACATCAGTTTTCACTGACTAATGTATTTCGTCAATGCCAGTTGTTCTACACAATGTTTTATCCCCAGATTATATTTTTTAAGGTGCGATGACAACATAAAGCTTACGGAATCACCACCTAAAGAAAGCCACATTTGCTGGTTTATTCTCGTATTAAAAATCCCACTAATCTCGGTCGAGATCCGATCCCACAACCTACTCTACTAGGTTGTACGAGGCTAACCTAGCTAACCACTACTCTACCAGCACTGACATTTTCCCAATGTTATTTTTAAAATTAAAAATATACAATTAGGAATACACACATAAAAAGAAATTTTTGTCAACCAACAGAATATTATTATAAAAGTTTTTTAATGTCTATTTCCATATTTTATCTTTTAATTTGCTCCAAATTTAATAAAGGGTTATGTACAATTTGTGGTTTATGTTAAAGTTATGTAAATGGAAACAGTATTGCAAAAGTTTTAAAAACTAGGAATCTAAAGAAATTAGGTGATTTTTTTCTAAAATAAGAGTAAATTTTTACACTTATTTTATATCAGTTTTAAACGTCAAAACAGTTCAACAGTGCTGGTTTTTTAAAGCATTATTTCAAACATTTTCATCCCCAGAGAGACTCTCCTGTAAGTTGAATCATCCAACCAACCGCTCCCATAATTGCATCATTGCAACCCAACCCACAAAATTGCATTAATCTGTCAGTGTCGTGTCCTACAATCTACAGCAATTGTTGCAATCAATTGCATTTGAACTGATTAATAATAACTTTGGTAATTTCAGTATATTGTATAAGCTTATTGTTATGCTTGTAGTTGTAGACGAAAAACAGTCTTTTAAAGCCCAGAGATTATCTAAATAATTAGGGCCCAACTGTTATTTAGCGATTTCTAGCGATCATTTTTGTCTGGAAATTTGTTGAATTTTTTATTTGTTACCATAGCAACCAAAATTAAATTGGAACTATTTAAACCTGTTACCATAGTAACCATTTTGCAAGTTAAGTAGTTAGTCCAATTTCACTACCTTAAATACAAACCATAGGAATGAAATCATTATTTTTCTTAATTATCTTATAAGAGACCAGTTCGTTTCAGCTATAAAGCTTTGTAGAAAACGTCAAAAATGTCCTAACTACTTAGCAAATGCCTTGGGTTCTTTTGTATACTTTAATATTTAAAAATATATGCCTTCCTCTTTAATACATTTACTTACTCTAAAAATACAAAACATAATGTATAGTAAATAAAGAGAAAAGTGTTTCCATATTGTGATTTAGTGTATGAAGACGTTCACCTAAACAGCTGATTTCACATCACAGCTGTCCTTTTGATAATACCATTTTATTTGAGGTTATATTAACAGTCATTGTTTACGACAATAACCACTTGTAGGTTTAGTTTTATGCCTCTATTTGAACCATAAACGATGATAATAAACATAGCATTAAAGTTAAAACAACGAAGAAATTATTTTATGTAATCAAGTTGTTTAGTGAAAATACTAATTTTAGGTTGGTATTTTTCTCAAAAATGTTTTTAAAAACAGCTGATATTATAATGGTATTCGTTTAGGCTTCCTTATGTCCTACGAAGACACTATTTACAGTTCATTTTTATGAAAAATAAATTTGAAAATATTGATGTTTAGTTGTGTATAGTTTAAAATACCGTATTGAATAACGATGGAGGGTGAAAAGTGTAAAATAAAATGTTCTAATTTTGAATAACCGTCATTTGAAACGTATGAATGGATTTTGTAAGTAACGAATCGGTCTAAGTTATAATTTCCGCGGTCCAAAGTTTGATTTCCGCGTAGATTAACAAATTGTTCGTTTTGAAAACTAATTTCGATTACGGCCGCGAGACAGTTGCGTGCAGCGATTATTTTTTCCTGTATTATGTGTGTAGAACTAACACTCCTACGGTATGATCCACTAATGCTTACAACACCCTGCTCATCCGGCTACGAGCGTATCTCTTTAACTAGCTATACACTAGAAAATATTTTTTATTATTTAACAGAAATCAAAGTGGCATTAGAAATTTCACAATATTTATTATATATGTACAGGTTTAATAACAACAATAATTTGTATTGGAACTGTGTAAATCCAGTTAATAAATAAAATGATCACGGTACACAACTTTCTTGCTGACGTGAATGAAATACAATTTCAAAAACTAATAACATTATTATCGTAAACTTTGTCTTTCATCGCGATATTTGCTCCTGTACAATATTTTCTAATTCCTGTTAGTAAATTTTTCTATTTCTAAAATCAAAACGTATAGGTCTATAAACATGGAGTTCTCACTGCATAGGAAATTGTGTAACTGAAAATGGAGAACGGTATCTATCAGAAGAGAAATGAACCGTCTCTTTTTAGGTTAGCTTTTGAGACTACAGTTAGGCTATTTGTTAATGTATAAATCACTAATGATATTTAATACATATCTTGAGCAAGTTTAAGATAAATTCATGTCACCAGAACAGCAATTTATAGGCTCAAAAATGGGTAGATAGTATAAAAACGAATCCAGAGCGCTCTGATGTCGGGTTTTGGTACTGCGCGCATTTTACCTTTTATTCTGGCATCCTGATTTTAATATCGGGTGAGAACTCTAAACGTAACACCAAGTTATGTTTATAGCTTGGCTATTATGGTGCTGTGATCGTTTGAGCATTTCCAAGAACAAGCATAACGTAATAAAATACATAAGAATAAAAATAGTTCAAAGTAAAGTTATTAATAAATGTCCAGAGGCCACAAAAACAAAACGTTTCGGACGTTATTTCTCCGAAAATTGTGTTTCAAAAGATATTTACCGAAAACCATAACTAATGGCAGTCAAACTTAACAACTAATGTCTTTTTTCAAACTTAAAACATTGATTTTAGTTATGAATCTTATCCGAATATGATCAAAACTTTTCCAAAACCGGATGAATTTGATCATTGTCAATTGTGGTTTTGTAAAAATTCAATTTTTATCAATAAATGTTCTATAAGCGTTCCATTTAAAACAAATGGGGACCAAATGGTTTCGTTTTGTTTTTCAATGCCTCCTGTGTACAAACCTGCACTTAAAAATGTAAACTGGTTATTTCCTTTAGTCTCCAGTGATATAACAAACACACAGACAGACAAACATCCAAGTTTTTTTTTTGCTTCAAACTAATGTATCCACTAAAATCTCAAAGTTGATTTTTTTTCAAAACCAATCACCATACTTTCACTATATCGTATGATGAAAAAAATAGTCGTTATGACCCAAAAAAAATTTATTAGGAGCTATTGAAGAAATAGAAAAAAATCAGTACCATTTCTCAAAGTCATTTGATCAAATTTTGTTCAAATTTTGGTTACATATTTAACTACTTAACTGAAATCATTGTAACGAAAATTTTAATAAAAAATGCTGTTCAGAAATCAATCGAAAATACCAAAAACAAACTCTGACCGCCCAATTGTTCCAAAAAATAGGTTTCGAACTCTTTTTGTAAAAAAAAACTGTTAATAATACGCCAAAATCGGCTGTACCCAAAAAAAAGACAGGTTGCAATGACGCCAAAATATCCTTTTTAAGGGCTATCGATAAAACTGTCTAATCGAACTAGTTATCTGGATTGTTTTAGTTTTTTTATATTGACTAGTTATAATTCATCATATAGGTGTAGCATTTTGAATTTTCAAAATCCATTGAAATTAACAAATTTAGTTTAACGGCGGTCAGGGTCCATTTTTGTATTTAAAAAAATTGAAAGTTTAATATGTGTGCTGATTACGATGATGACATCAGCGAGACAGTTGCGTGCTACTATCATCTGTAAATAAATTTGTCGCTATATTAGATAGACAATTGCACTTAATAACCTAACTAAAGATTTTTTGAAAATATTTGTCATCGAGACACACCAACAGTAGAACTGCCTAAAATTAAACAGTAATTTTGTTTCCCAGGCATTTGTATTTCTGACTATAAAATCACTGTTGCGTGGAGTGAAAGCAATTGAATTCAAGCAGCAGACCTAACGGAAATTACAAAGAGCCGGAAGCGGATCCGTAAAAAAAACGTGTTTAGAAAGTTATATAATAAAATTCGATTTTTTAAATACGTTTTACTAGTTTTTATTATTAGCATGTTACAATGTTTAGTCTACACGAAATTGTGGGCTTTTAAATCATACATTGTTTTGTAAATGATTGGAGGTAAACTATTTTGTATCCACCGAATATTTTAGTAAAGAAGTCGTGTAAAAACGTTACACAAGTTTTCTCAAGTTCAACGAAAATACCGAGTAAAAAGATACCAAAAAAACAAAAGGAAAACCAGACTAATTTCACGAAATCGGTTCTTCAGATTTACTCAAATTTTGATCATATATGAAGAACCGTAACTCAAGTCAGTATACTAAATTTGTAGTGATATGTTTACCGTTAGAGTTTGATTAAAATAATTATTCCGCCTAGACTAGAGTTTACTTTTTTCGATTGAATAGTATTTTTTTTAATTTCAAATTTGTTACAATGAGGAATGAAATTTGCTTCATATCCTTTGAAAATGAGGCCACATCTATAACAATCTATGTAAAACTCTAAAAACTAAAATTACAAAATTCTTTTTGACTAATAAATTTGTAGATTATTTCTAATACAAGTTTGCAAAGTTATACAATCTAAGTTTTAATAATAAAACTTCAAAATGTGTTTTTTTAAATCATTAGTCTTTGAAAGTCTTGCTATTGAATACTCTTTGTTATTTTTTACTTACATGAGAGAAAGTTAATTCCATTTTCCTAGTGCGTTTGTATTATTTTTCAATAATAAAACTAAAACATAAACTGGACAACCTCGTCCTATATATAGGCAAATGTTTTTTTTTATTATCACTGAAATTATAACCGATCTCTTGGTTTTTATTTTGCTAGGTTAACTCAGTAATCATTTATGTTTGTCACTTTAATTAAGTAGGTCAGTTTACAAATGCGATATATCGATATGTCAGCAATACCGAGTCTCCTGAAGTGACATCTCGACTTACGTCACCGTGTTACGTCTTCAGTAGACAGGCAGGCTACTCGATATTCACATGCGATTGGCCCAACTAAAACTAACCTCAAATAGTCATTTACCTTTGTCTCTAAACTGCAATAAACTGTCTCGTAAAATAGGAAATATTTACTTTTAAAAGTCATACGTGTTTGATTCTCCTATTTGGTTAGCAGAAATTGCAAATTTTACAGTTTTGCAGTAATAACGAGAAGTTTCATTAATAGTTATAAATGATGCAAAAAAAACACTTTTCACACGTAACCATTTTTATTTTTAAAAAACAGGTTTAAACCTATTGACAAAATTTTGTTTAATTTTTCATGACCGGTATATTTTGCTTTGTTTTTTCTATTTACTCTAAAAACCCTAAATCATTTCTAAATGATTTATCAAATTTATTCAAATTTGATATATTGACAAATTACTAGAAATTTCAGACGAATTTGATAATACAACTGTCAGGTTTAGTCCGATTTTCCGGGTTTTCTTGATAGTTCCTGAACAAGATTAATTGGTCAAATTTTTGTTCGATTTTAAGAAAATCCTGTTTTTTACAGTATTTTGGTTTCGAAAAAACTTTTCGCTAAATTAAAAAATGACGTAGATGAACCAGATCTATATGCCAAAGTTTACAAAGTCGGTCAATTTGTTTATTGTTCAGCGATGTATAAAAACACACACAGAGGCACAGACTAAAACGAATACCAATCGAAACCACTATTATGAACTCAGGGACATGAAAACGGATAGATCCATCAAAATCTAAAGATCGATTTTTCAAAATCACCAACTTCTGTATCACTTAATAGGCTACTTTTTACAGTAAAAAGTAAAAAGCACTTTCGAAAAAGTCATAGTAATATAATGGAAAAGCCAATAAAGTTACGTGCAGCGCGCGCGTGTGTGTGTGTGTGTGTGTGTGTGTCAATAACGTTGATTGAAGTACATGACTTGATCGAAGTTAATGACTTGATTGTAGGCATATCACAATACCATAGACTATACAGACTGTTTTTTATTCAGTATTGTCAAATAGTGCATAAAATTGACTATTTTTTTTAAATACAAATATTATAATTTGCCCAATAATCAGAATTCTAATTAAAATGGAGCGCATTTGTACATTTCTGACATTTTCCACTTTTTCTTCTTTTTAACGAAATTTAAAAGTTTAACTTTGCAAATTGTTCCAAATTGCTCACGAAAAACATAAACGTGAAACTTACCCTACCCACTAATTAATACAAAAAGCACTGGGAAAAACAATAAACTACTTCGTACAAAAAATACAGTTTATTAATTCCAGCATGATTTAACAATTCGAAAATTCTAATCGAATTTAAAGCTAAAAAATAAAATAATTACGGATTTATCTCAATATTACACAGCCATAGAATTAGGTTATATTTAGAGCAAGTTTAACATTATTTGTACAATTTATTTTTTTAAATAGATAATTATATTATTAAATAGAAGTTGTACTGATTTAGTGTTAGGCCTACTTTTGAGTGTAAATTAACCAAAATTGTTAGAGTTTAATTTTTAAAAAATAGGTTTTAAAACCAGTTTTTTATCACTATAGGGCTTTAAAATTTTAAGTCAGTCCTATACATTTAATTGTATCAGACCCACAGACAGACAAACATCCAGTATGTTTACTCAAGGGATTTAAAAACTTATCTACCATCAAAATTTGCCTCTGTAAATCCCGCAAATTACACAGTGTAACAAAATATTGTTCCTGCACATTTTTTCTCACGCAAACACACACACGTGCGCGTAATAATATATCTTCATAAAAATTAACTAGTAGTTCAAAGAACAGTAGACCTTGCAAATATATTCTTAATTAATGTACAGAGCGCGCCACGGCAACGTTCGTAAGCTTTTCCGCCAATTTAATTGGTAACGGTAATATTTAAGAAAAAGTTTATAAAACCAATTTTATTGAAAATGTGTAGGGCCTATGCTCTTTCTCCATGAAGCGGTCAAAATTATGATAAGTTTTGCCGTTCGTCTAATTTACTTCATCAAATACCGAATTTGAGTATTTGAAATTACCTATCTTAACTCTCAACATTATACCAGGCCTCTAACAGAAATAAATGAGATAAAATCCATGCATGCGTCTTTTGGGCTTCATACACGGTACATTCGTATCAAATTTGAAAACAATTTGCCAATATGTTTCATCAAAACTGTGTACACTCTTGATCATTAAATTAGAGGCCGCCATCTTTAAATAAAAGTAACTGAGAAAAAATCTTACACATATGGCTTTATACACGGTACCTTCCTATCAAAAAGTCGGTCAATCCGTTTGGCTAAAACTGCATAACAAACGTACAAACAAACACACAACCAAATGCGAAACGGTTAAAACATATCCTAGTCACATTTACTGATAAAGTATATAAACATAATGTCAAACATAATATTTTTAAGGTAAAATATGAACAGCTGATTTTAAGTCCCTATTCAATATCCTTATAAAAAGTTGTACTTAAGTGAAGCTGCGGTAGGCCCTTACAAAACCTTTTCTCGATTTTTTCAAGTACAGTGATACACACACACACACACACACACACACACACACACACACACACACACACACACACACACACACACACACACACACACACACACACACACACACACACACACACACACACACACACACACACACACACACACACACACACACACACACACACACACACACACACACACACACACACACACACACACACACACACACACATATATATATATATATATATATATATATTAAGAACTAAAGAGCTTTAAATTGACAACTAAAACGTTAAAATCAATTCAGTGGATGATGTCAGGCGACTTTTACCTAATCATTACAAATCTTTACTAACATGCATATTCAAATAGAAGTAACCTATTGTGACCATGAAAAATTCGATGTTTTCATGTTCCATAAATTCAAAAAAGTTGTTTTAACAGGATATCTGTGTTTATGTATTTGTTCGCCTGTGGTAGGTGCAAATATGATTTAATTAAATTTGAAACCTAATCAAGCCTGCGCATATCTCATGATCATATTTTTGTTTTAAAAAAAAGAAGATTTTAAAGCACCTTTATGGTCACAGGTCAAAACGTTTTCTTAGATAGATATTATCTTAAGCAATTTTGATTAAATTTTGCCTAAATGTAGTTCATTAGCACCCAAACAAAACGTATTTGTCGTTACATTTTCAAAAATTATGGTTTGGTAACTCTTGAAAAATATACTCTCAAAATTTCTTCACTATATTTACTCAATTTTAAGCCTTATAAGAACACATATGAGTAGAGCTAGTGCAGTAATTTTGAAAATAAAATATTTTTTGTTTAGGATTAAATTTAAAACAACAAAATAAACCATTTTTGTGGTTTATTTTGTTTTGTCAATTTGCTCTTGATCTGTAAATTCTTTTAAGTTATTTGTGATGAAATTCGATCAGTTATGATCGACCGATTTTGAGAAGTTAGACTGATTTTTCGCAGGTCGTTATTAATGTAAAATAGTCAATAATCTTACTTTATAATATTGCTCTTTCCGAAATAGGTACTTTATTTTAAATATTTCTGGGGTTTCCAAAATTTAATCAAATATGTGCTTCTAGGCTTCACTAGGCGTTCTTAAAAATAAATTTCACCAAATTTGATCTATTTATGTACATATAAATAGATATAGGCTTAAATCAAAATGTGCAATCAAATAAATCAATGTAGGCTACATTTCAGTAAAACGTACTCTTCAATTTAATGAACATTTTAAATAAATTTGGTTTTTTTTAGAATAGAGACTAACAAATAATTTGCACAAGCTTATAGAGTTTATCATGTTAAATTTCAAACACAATTTTTTAGGTTTTTATTGTTTATCTTATAGTTTATTTTACATCATACGTTTATAATCCTGTCGCCTACATTTTGGGATAACATAAGAGCTAAAAGGTAGCGAATATCTTAGAAATAATATTTTCTTTGCAAAAAAAATGGAAGAAATATATTCAATTTTGTAACTGTAATTTTCTATTACTTCAATTTACACTGAAACGCTAATTTGAGTCATGATTTATTTCGGCAAAACTGGCAGACCGATTCTCAGTATCTGGACTAGACTGTTACGATTGCCAATTTTTTCTGGAAAGTTCCAAAACATAATTTTCTAAGAGATAGCTTACAATAGGCCTAAATGTTATTTATTTCTCTTATGACTGCAGTTGATCAAATCGTCAGAACAATTTTTGAAAGAATTTTTAATTATAATTTTTTTATAGCTATCCTTAATTTTATCACTTTTAAGTTTCATCAAAATC
The DNA here is from genome assembly GCA_022606455.1 of Callitettix versicolor. Classification (NCBI taxonomy): domain Eukaryota; kingdom Metazoa; phylum Arthropoda; class Insecta; order Hemiptera; family Cercopidae; genus Callitettix; species Callitettix versicolor. Next base: position 61,475,669 of record CM040184.1, read on the forward strand.
AGATAAGTAGTTTCTGGGCTAGGATACACACATAGACGAACAGTAGTTGTGAAACTTAAAAAATAAGTTGGAACTGACAACGAATTTTTAATGTTTGTAATACTTTCTCTCCTACGAGTAGCGAAAACATAGAGGCAATTTGTCACTACGTGTAAATAATAAATATTATTTTAAAACTAATTAACTATTAGAAATATATTTAATAATATCTACATTAATTAGGAAACCAGAAAAATAACTAAATAAAATCACAAATAATTATTATTCAATAAACAAGCACGTGATAATTAATTATTCAATAGCAGTTATTTATTTCACCAAAAACCTGTTCATGATTAATGTACTCACTTAGTTTTAGATATCCGATGCGATCAGCTGAGCGAGAGTTGTGTTCACTACCACACTTTGCAGTGTTATTGGGAACAAGGTGTAGGCTATAATGTACAGTACGGCTGCCAGCTGACAGAGAGAGGTTATGGATGGTGAGAGGCACCCCCACTCAAGTACAAGGTAGAGTTAGGATGTTCTTTGCCTACACCAACTCTACTATCGATGCTAATATGTAGCCTACTGTATCATATTGTAGGACTTTGAATATGAAATGCCTTCTTGATCATTATACTTGCAGATTTCACAAGTTTAATTACACATATTAACCTTTTAACTTTCCCACAAAGTATGCAGAAAGTATGTGGATTGCGAACAAATTATTTGTAGACATTGACTTGTATATTTCCTCTTCAAATTTTAGTATTTTTATTTTTCAATGTTTCCGTATTTTTGATCACTTTTTCAGTTAAAACCCTTTTTAAAATAATACATTGAATTTTCAAAAAAACAACACTATTTTGGAAAAACCTGTTAGCAGCTATCGATAAAAACACGAAAAATCAACTTAATTTTTCAAAATTTGTTCATCATAATTTGTTGAAATTTTAGGTCACATATGAACTAAAATGTAAATGTGATTTATAACTTACATGTAGCAAATTTGGAATTAAAGAAGTTTACGGTTTGAGAGAACCTCACTGCGGTCAGGGATTTTTCTGGTTTACTTCCGAACAGCAAATTTCGATTACTTCAAATTTACTATCTTCTGGCTTATGATGGTATTTTATTATTTATATGATTAAAATTTTAACGAAATTCGAGTAACCCTCTTTTTAAGGCCCATAAATACAAAAATACTCCTTCCTAATGATAAACAACTTCCTAATTTTGTTGAGTAAATATATCTGCCTTTCTTAGTTTCAAAAATTTTGTATTTGTTGACGCGTTCGGAATATTTTCATTATCAACACTTTTACTCCAAAAACTGTGAGAACAGCAAAACATTTTGAGAACGGAAGTATTCCGAAACGCGTCAATAAATGTAAACTGTTTGAAGCTAGTAAAATGTGTTCAGTAAAATAACATTTCTAGCGTAAACACAGATGATTAAATTAAGAATTTCAACACCTTCCATGTTCTGATAAAAACTATGCATATACATTTTTCTGACTAACATGTCGAAATTAGAGGGGAACACGAAAACTTAAATTTTTGGATAGTTCTAGAGTCTTTAAGTATAAATTTATCTTTAAAGCACAATTTTCTACTAAATATTTTTTTCCGTCAACCGCTGAATTTGAGCCGCTACAAGGACCATTTTTGCCAAATTTTCTAATAATCAGTCACCTAGTTTACAATTAAAAATTGCTTTCTATATCTTCAGATTTTAATCTTTACTGATACAGATAACATATTATGCAGGTACTGTCATTTACTCATAATTTTGTTTTTGTCAAATAACTTGTGAACCGAATCGGACTGTGTTATTTTGGAGAAAAAGAGATCCATGCTATTTGGGAATATTTGAGGCTTATCTTTGAGCTAAAAGGAATCACAAATACTCTAAATCTATCAAGAATCTTAAACTATATTTCATCACAGTCAAAATATTTATTATCTACAAACTTCAGGAAGAAAGAAAGTAAAATAGGCTATATATTTTCTAAAATTTTACTAATTTCACCTTTTGCATTTTAGTAAAATTTTACTAAAGGAATGCAGTGTGTCAAAACATTCCTTCCTTAAAATTACTGCAAGGGCTCTGTGGTTTATGTGGCTGACACCGGTCAGTCTGCTGGGTTTCTGAACTGCTCACCTCGAAGTCGTGGGTTCAAGATGCAGTTACTACCTTAAGCGTAACCCTTTTCGTTAAAGTCGATTCTTCGACTTTATTAACCTAACTGACACAGTACAGACGTTAAGAAAAGAAGAAAAAAATATGAATACTGCAATTTATGTAATTTCCAAGTAAGTACGTTTTTCAGTGCTTGGCAAACAGTTGACCTTGAAACGTTTCAACAATGTTAAATTGCGTTCAACTTCAAATTACGGCAAAGTTTGAGAATAATTTTGAAAAAATAATCAAGGCAAGCTGTAATTTTCGTATAACGTAAAACAATAGAACTTAAAATGACAATGTCGACAAAGATGACACGTTCAAGGCAAGACTTGAATCTCGACTCCTATAGCTCGATGCAATGTTGCTTCCAAGGTGCGAGGAAGTGATGTAGCCTTCAACGAATCCTGTGGCCTACCTCAAGAACATCTTTGCAACTTTTCACTTCGCATTTTAAAGCATGCAAAAAAACTTTCTCCCCTTTCATTAAGTTAATTATAAAGCGTTAAAATTAGTTCTTAAACGCCAAAAAACGAATGTGTTTCTTGACTGAAATCCAGTTCGGAAGTTTCCGACAAGAAAACAATAATCACTGCACGCAACTGTCTCGCCGACGTGATGAAAGCGGATTTCCAAGAAGAGTTTCTTTATTTTTTCTGAACTTCAATTTCACCATCACAATTGGCATTAAAATTAATGCATTAGCATTTTAAATTGCACTGGAAATAAGATAATGAACCCTGACCGCCGAAAGGTCAAAAACGTAATGCATACAGCTTTAACACTGATTAAGATTGTTCAATCAGATTTTTACAAAAAATGACTGTTTTTAAAGACTGTTAATGGCCGCCATTGTTCAATTGACTTTTTGACGTATGTCGCTGATTAACGAATTTGTCCAAGCTATTACCAAAATCGATTTTTGTTTTAGGGAGTTTAGAGGGCTAAAATATATACACGCGCACGCGCGCACGCACGCACGCACGTGTGATTTAGGTTAGGAATCACCTTGGAATTCTTCCAAGATATCGGGTCTTGTCTTTACCATGATGACCTATAATTCAGTAGAGGTTATCTAAACATGTCAAAGTATATCGAAATATATTGAAGGATATAAAATGTATGGAGACATAAAGAAATATATCTTAATATATCAAAGTACAATACTTCAAAATACATTATAAATAACGTTGGAGTATTATTATATTATTATATTGTTGACCATATGAACGGTAGTGAGTAAAAGAAAAGAGCCGCCTCTGTGGCCTAGTGGATAGCGTACTAGGCTTTCACCACTAGGACCCGGGTTCGATTCCCGGACAGGGCTTGGCATTTTCATACGCTATAAATTATCCCATCGTCTGCATTAGCCCAAGTGTGCACAATAGTCGAACGTTCAAAAAAAAAAGTAAAAGAAAAGCATCTCAAGAAATGTAAAAGGAAAAGTAAAAATGATCTCAAGATATGAGCAAATCTACATTACAAATTTACTCAAAATCATTTAATTTGTTAATGTCTACATTGGCGCCCAGGTAGTCTAAAGAGATGCACAGACATCCATGTAAAATACGTTTTTCTCGAAGGATACTTCACATAATTAGAAAGTAAAATTAAACTCAGAATAGCTTTGTTTTTCTCAACAAGTATTGTATCAAACTATCATCTTTTTATTTCTCCACACAGCACAACCTTGATCATTCTTAAGTTGTAATAATTTTCTATGTCAAAACATTGCCATAACTTTATGCGCTAAGTCAATCACGATCATTCTAAAATCACGTTTTCAGTAACCTTCACGTTTTATAGTAATTTTTTAATAACTTTTAAATGCATCGCATACAATTACGTTAAAGTAAGTCCGTTATAAATGTGTCCAGCCTACATATTTTCATCTATTTTCCATGCCTAAATCTATTAATACAAAAACTTTTAAATTTCCCTAAAAAAATTTAAAGTCTGATTAATTTAACAGAATTGTTTTATCAGGTTTCGCTAAAATGTTGGAGAATAAATGGTAAAAAGAATCGTGGAATGTAGCATAATAAAAAGTTAACTTAGGATAAACTTGGCACCTCAGTTTATCCTTCTGGTATAAGTATGTTGTACGTAGTTTTGTGGTTTTTGTAGTTTTCCTCAAATTTAAAAAGTAATAAAAATATATATATATTTTAAACTACAGTAGTTCCAAAAATATTATTTGTTTTATTGAAAAATCATTAATTTTTCTTTATTAATACCTTTAATCTATAATACACACAGCTCTCACCCAGTGTTAAAATCAAGATGCCAGAATGAAAGGTAAGTGCACACGTAGTACCAAAACCCGACATCAGAGCGCTCTGTACTCGTTTTTCTACTACCTGCCCATGCGTGAGTCAATAAATTGGCTGCAGTGACGTTAATTTATCTTCACTTGATTAAGATGTGTAATTAATATCATTAGAGATTCATACAGTAAAAAAAAACCTAATTGTAGTATCAAAAGATAACCTAATTACATTGTTCATTTAGCTTTTCATAGATAGCGTTCTCCATTTTTCAGTCACACAATTTCTTATTCAGTGAGATCTCTATGTAGTATAGACTGAAGGCGTTAAGGTAACAGGAGTTTAATGATCATTTATAAAAGTTGAAAGAGGATTTTTTTATATCAAAATTTGTTTTACCACTCATAAAAATATCTTGTTTTGGTGACCGTCTGTCCGTTTACAATAAATTCTACGAACGTACATTCTCCAGTTTTAATTATTATGTTGTTATAATATTTATTGTATTTGCAGTTCATTGTAATAATGGTCTTAAATACTATTGAGCTCAATCAGTCAAAAAACTGACAGATTTTTCTGTCCTGAAACCATTCTTTAGCTCTGAAGGTTCATTGTTTGAGACACTCTTCAACACCAGAACAATGAGGGCTACCACAAACCTTTTGATTTTTAGAGAAAATAGAATAATATACAGCGATCTAACACAAACGATGTTCACATTTGTTTGTTGCTCCTTGTCTGTTGATCTGATCTGGAAGTATGTAGACTCGCCCAGACACTTACTCTCTACCCGGACTGTCTGGTCCGAAGTTTGGACGGAAAGTGTTTGTAAAACGCTTTAACACCAAAAAAACGTAATACCCATTTTGAGTATTATAATCCCTATATTGTGATATAAGTTGTCACGCTGATATGTTGAATATACTTTGTTTTTTGACATTAAAATAACACTTTTACTTAAATCGCTATCACCTTCGCAATCAGCATTAAAATCTGCATAAATTTTTATATTAAGTTTTCAAAATCCATTGAATTTACGACCGTCAATAATTTTAAAGTTTAAAATGCTAATTTGTGCAAACTTTAAAGCTGTTTATGAATGTGAACAGATTTTTAAAAAGTTAAAGATCGACAATATTTTTTGTGAATTCGCTTAATCACGTCAGCTGTATGTTGTGAATATTTTTAAGTGTAAGTTAAAAACGTTATGATTTCTTACAAATATTTTGAATAAGCGCCATTTTGTGAACATTGAACCCATTTCACTGGGTAACGCGGACTTGTCCGAATTTCGTTAATAAAGTCAAACTAAAATTACAACCACTTTAACGATCCTTCATAGTGTTTCTGAAGTCAAGCTGGTGTGCCTTACCGTGCTAACAACACCCAACATATGAATGGGAAAACCACTGCTACTTAGAGTTGTTCTTCGATAAACAGGTGTCACACGTGTAATTAAGTATGTTGGCAGCACTGCTAGTTAATCATAATAATTACGAATAAATGGCATGTTATTTTAATGACCTTCGCGAAATCACACGTTTTCCATAAAAAATAGTTATTACAATATTTCTCTTAAACTAATTACCTACAAGTTTCGCTATTCTACGTATTTTGTAATTCTGGCACAAATATTTGGTACAAAAACACGGTAAAGCCAATATAAAAATTTGAACATATAGGTTACTCCTTCCCCATGGAACAGTTCATTTCAAATGTATCTGTTAATGTATCTGTTAATTCCTAAACAATGCTGGTATGAATGTGCGAATTGTGAGCGAAGTCAGACTAGTAGTTGATCACACATGTGCTTTTGGACATTCAAGTTTGGTATTCACAACAGCTTCATATAAAATTTGCCTATTCGTTTCATACTGTTCCCTAATATAACGGACTCGGTGGTCGATGAGGCTAAAGCACCTGTCAGTCTTCGTATCTGCTGCGTCTCTGAAATCATCCTCGTCCTCATTAGTCTGGCATTAAAGTACTGACGTTAAGCAACAAAACAAAATCTTCCCTAAATATAAATAAATACGACACGCAACTGACTTACTGACGTGATAAAAGCAACTAATTAAAAAACTAACAGTACATAACCTAAAATTTTGGTAAGCAAACAAAATACAGAATAAATCTACGGTTAAACGAATTTTAATGAGTAACGAAGTTCTCAATTACTAAAATTATTAAAACAATGGCTGTACGATGCTGTCTCACTGACTTGATGGAATATAACGTTCAAAAAGTAGATTGTTTTGATAAAACTTCTTTATCTTGCAGTTTTTCAATCTCATTTTTACTTCAAAATCTTTGCACAATTTACCTTTTTAATTCTTTTGGAAATTTTAAATGGTTATTTATGCAGATTTTAATGATGATGTCAAATTTTTAAAGTTTAAGGTTAACAAAACGTTATTGTAATATGATGTGTTACTTTTTAAAATTTCACTTTCAGTTTTAGCATCAATTGTATTAGTATATAAGCATACTTTATAACTTTTAGCTTTACTATGTCTGAAGATGCCTTAGGCCTACAGTGAAACACATGTCACTGAATAAAAAAATAATTTTTTGAACTATATGTGTTCTGATTTCCCTGGATGTCATGGAGTTTCATCAAGTACTGACTGTGCGTTCAATAATTTATAACAGGTTAGATTTCGTCAATAGGGGAACTAAAAAGTAAATTGACGAATGCTTGAGCAGAAAGTTTGTAACAAGTTTTAAATAAATGCAATAATGCTTTGTGAAGTGTTTAGGCGGAGTAACGCAGAATGGCCTAACTAGGTTCGCCAAATATACAACGCAGCGAGACAGGTGCGTCCGCGATTATTTAATTTTATACAGCGTGAGTTATGTGTATTTCCCGATACTTTGTCCAACATTTCTCCAGATATAGTTAGTGTTTCGCCGCCATCTTGTAAATATTTTTTTTTTTTCAAAACCAAATGTCATTTTACGACACAAGATTTAGGACAAGTTTTTTTAAAGCTGTACAAAATGTCGCAACTGTTTTAGAAAATAGTTATTTATTTCAAGATATGTGTAGTCTTTGCGTTAAATTTTACAAAATTTCCAAAATATTCGTAAATTATAAAATTTTGTGAACTGTTCACAGCAGTGTTCAGCGTAAACAAGTGATAGGCTATCGTGTTCAATAATACTATATCGTATTTGAAAAAATAAGTTAATTCCAAAATGGCGATCAAAAATACTAACAACAGTTGTTTGGAAGTACTGTCTGAAGAAATGTACGATAAGGAAAAAAGTATAGTAGAGACTAAAAAAAAATATTTCAATACGTAGTTCACAGTATTGATAATTGCACCAACTGACTTGATAGTTTTTCGAACTGGCTAATAGATCAAAATATCTATTAGAAATTAACAAAAATCTGATGTACAGAATTTGATCGAACTTGGCTCAAATATAACTTTTCAATACCCAAACATAAAGCATGATCGTTATCTCTGTAAAATGTTTCAATTCAAGAACTGTTGATAAAACAAAAAAGTTTACCCAATTTCTCAAAATAAATTTATCAAAGTTCGCTCATAAATAAAAACTTAAAACTGTAATCAATGTATAAAATTTAATTTTTTTTAAAATCCGTCGATTTGCTTTTACTAATAGCTCTCAAATGTATCTACAAAGATAAGTAAAAGCTTTAGGACCGTCAAATATCACGGATCTACATGATAACATAAGATATGATATACAAAGTAAATAAAAAATGTGTTAATTGTGAAAATAAATTATTTTAAGATTTTTCAAGTTTTTCTGTGAGACCAAAAAGTGGGTTTAACTTGAATATTTTATTGTTTTTGCATATCGTCGGAGACTAGACATATTTGTAAGTCGTTTACAGCCGATTTTGTACTTTCAACAATGGGGAAATGCTGCTGCATATTGAAAAAATATTCATATTTTTCAAATTTGATCGAAATCTGCCTCGCATTTTTATTTTAAAATGAATTCATGAACAGATTTCGTTATTAACGAAAAGACCGTTTCGTCGGAAAAGACTGTCTGAGTCTCAGAGAGGTTAAACAAAAATATCTTCAACTAACATCGAATTTACCGACTAATCACAAAAACTCTCCTTAAATAATCTCAGACTTAACTGAACTGATGTATTAAGTATTGAGAAAATGTAGCCCAAAAGTCATAATTATGCGACAGACCTATTGTAGAGGAGGAGCGCAAGCGAGGACAAGAGTTAGAGAGCTTAGGCCGTGAGAAGCCACGGATTGAATGCAGTGATTATACAATCAGCAGTGCCATTGTATATTTGGCGAACCTAGCTAGGCCACTCTGCGTCAGTCCGCCTGTACACTTCTGTTTTACAAAGCATTATTGCATTTATTCCAAACTTGTTTACAAACTTTCTGGACAATCATTCGTCAATTTACGTATTTTTAGTTCATACGTAAATAAATATGTACTATTAAAGAGATATGTCCTATAATTATAAATTAATCAAGGCACGCAGCTGTTTCGCTGTGTGATAGAAGCAAATTTCCAACAATATCTTCTTTATTTTAAACTTTTTTGAAATTATGATTTCACTATCATAATCTATATTAATATTTGCGAAAAACTGAAATTTGTAAACTTTAAAATTATATTAACAGTAAGAAAATAAATACGTTTGTCAATCATTTTCGTAATTTCAATGGAAGTTGAAAATTTTAAATGCCTATTTTAAGCAGCTAATTACAATTTCAAAAGTGTGATAAAAAGCTATTTTTCTTAAGATTTTGAAAGGCGGCCATTTTGAAAATGGTGAATGAATTTTGCTTCGTAACGGACTCATCTAAGCTATCACCAAAACCAAAACCAATTTGTGTGTTGTTTGAATAAAATCTGGCCAAAGGAAATTCGACCTTAGCTAATACGTGTAGTAATGCTTGGGAATCTCGGTAACATTATTTCTTTCTTAACAAGCAGTTGACTCTCGGACAAGACGTTGTTATCTATTATTATTAACGTTGAGTTTCTTTTGGTTCTCATTGTTTTAGAAAAGTATTGGCTAACAAAGAATGTCAAGAAATGTTGTTATGAACAAATAAGAAGGCATATTTTTACAGTGATGGAAATTAAAAAAAAAAAACTTTACTACATATTTCTTACTTAATTTTGTTTTATAAAAAAAAACATTAACATATTAACATATAACGACGAACAATAATTTAGTTAGCACTTTACAGCTGTGCTTTATTTTATAGTCTGTTTGCTTCTTTCTTGAAAATATGCAATAATTGCACGCAAGAAGTTCAGGAAGGAAGTACAGTAACAGCAATGGTTGTCCTACAAGTTAAACTTGGCCTACAAACGCTGTTTGAGCAGTTGGACCACGTATAGGCCTGCTAGGCGGCAAATGTAACTTGCGTTTGATCGTTTGCAAAATACGCGTAGCCTTCCCTTGAAAACAACTCCAAAATTATGTGCTAAAATTTTCATTAAAGTCACGTACCTATTTTCGTCTTAGTAAAGCCTGTTGAAAAAGTACAGAAAGAAAACATTCTTATATCAAAGTTAGTAGGTTCACTTATATTTATACAGGTTATACAACTGCGTGCTTTTGATTTAGTGTTGTTCAAATCATGTCTTTTTATATGATTATTAAGGGAAGAGTATATTCATTTTTAGGGCAAGATTTTCCACCATAGTTCTTTTAAACACAGTTACCTATTTTAACTAAACTTAGTTTATGTTTTTTTTCAATCGTTATTGAAACTACATTTTACTAATTTCAGTCAAAGTTTAAGTTGGTACACCTGCTTCCAAAGTTTTTGCACAGGAAAATCTACATACCGAAATGTATAAATGAACATTTTTAATCAAACTTTGGTTCTAAGAATAATTATTTCATAAATCAATAAATAAAGTTACGGCACATTACGGCGATTATGTAAAAATCGTTACAGCAGATTTTATGTTATTAACAAAAATGAGAAAATGCCGCTACTTATTGAAAAAATATTAATTTTTATTGAATTTGGTCAAAATGTGCCTAGCAGTTTTATCTGAAAATGAATGCAAAACAGATTGCATACTCTATCTCTTCTTAGCTTTATTATTCTTGCAAACTTGTACTTGCTAGGTTTCAGATTATTATTTCAGAACTTATTATTATAGTCAGTAAATATGTTTTGATAATGGAGATAATCCAAAAAATAGCCATCAATTTAACTTGACTAGTTTAAAATATTAAACATACTGACAGTTGTTACACATACTGCAAGACCACTACTAATTTAACATAGTAGGGTTATATATGATAAAATTATTAATTTGTATCCATCGGTGTGAAGCTGCCATAAGTTGCTATCAGCTTCATACGCCTTTCTATTCTGGTATTCAAATTCAGAGTTTTTAGCATATCTGTACCAGTTTTTGAAGTTTTTTTTTTTAGGTGAAAAGCACATTGAGGCTATTATCGCCTCCCTAAATGTAAGTGTGAGTGTAAAGTGTTAAAGTCGTAAGTGTAGTGTTGTAAATGTGTGTGTTAGACTCTGGTACCGCAAGAGACTATTCTAATCCTCTCTAGAGGACCTAGAGACGTCTAAATAGGTGCAGCTAGTCTGTACCCCCCTGTGGAGGCTAGTTTTTACAGATAGATATAAGCTGTAGTAACTTATAAACTATTTGAGTTTAAAACAAAATACAAATTTAAATGTTAGATTATTTCAAAAGTTGTATTTAATTGTTTAAAATAAATAACTTGCGTGAGAATATCCATGGTATAAGTCCACGTACAATACCAGTGAAAAAATTAATAAATATGTTTAGAATAAACTGAAAAGTAAGTTAACTTCATTTGGTTGCAGGCCTACTCTTGCAATCTATTTTGACAACTTGTCACTGGACTCCTCTTCACCACCAGCTCGCTGCCGAGTTAGCTCTAGCAGTCGCACTCATCTGCACGTTTATGTAGCACGTTTTGTCAGACAATGAGTCAAGTTACAAAAGTACCTCACTCATGGGTTGAGTTAAAATTTGAAAAAAATTCAAGCTGGCTTAGGGCGTAAGTTTATCAGTAAAAGTACTTAAAACAATTGAACGTTTCTGAAAACCAGGCATTAGTAAAAATAAAGTATTTATCATTTCAATTCTTAGGAGAACCAAATTCTCCAAGGTTTTTGTACGTTTTTGAAGTATTAGAACTGATACTATAATGCTGGTTTGTTAATGAATAAGGAAATGATAACTTCAATATAGTTCAGGTAGGATAACTAATAATGTCTCTAATCCAGATCAAATATTTTACTTAACTTTGAATTATTTACACAGTTTTTCTTATATTAGTTATAGTAGCGGTTTTTATTTTAACACAAATAACTTGATAATATTTAATGTGAATGGAGAGTTAATTAAAAATAGACAATATTATTAATACAGCATAATGAATAACTAAGGAACGTAGAACTTCATTTCAGTACAGTTAGTGTCAAATAACTTACTAAGGTTAATCTCCTGGAGTGAGTTGAGTCAGCTGTTAAACGGGTACACTGGGCAAAGGCCCAGAGGCGCAGATTTGGGGGCGCAAACCAGAAAAGCAAATGAAAAATAAATATGCAAGTACTATACAGTAACATTTCGAGACACGACCTGTACCTTAACTTAGTATCATCATCACTTTAATATATCATTTTTGATATTTTTTATTTTTATTTAAATTACAGCAAAGGATTGTAAATGAATATGAAAAATATCAAGTGAACAAGACAGAACTATTCCATCAAGAAAAATAAGTTAGAAAGTACTTTCTTGGATTTAGAAGACGCAATGAGAATTTGTTTGATTCTTCCTCTTACAAACTGTATGGCAGAAGGAAGTTTGTCAGCACACATGAGAATAAAGTCTAGAAATATATCAACAATGGATAATGAAAAATTAGAGTTTTTTGTTGCTATCCATACAAGTGACATAAAAATGAAACTTCATAAAGATTTGATTGACAATTTTTCAATAGCCAAGGTTAGAAAGAAGCCAATTAAGGTAAGAAATAAAGGCATGAGATGAGGATCTAAACATATTTAGAGTGACACATACCTCCTATGATGTGTACATAGTAAAACTTCCGTGGTGTATTGTCACTATATAAAATATAAATGCAATAGGGTGGGTGGGAGGTCCATTTTGAAATAAGAAATGAGTGTGTGACCACTATGTCGTGACTACAAATTATGAAAAAGATAGTCATTTCTTTTGGCTGCTGGTTGCTAGTCCAGGATCTAGATGGTGGATAATGGAAAGACATTCTGAAGGAGAGTTAAGGGGAAATCTTTCCTGAACCAAAACTGGCAAGTCAATAACTGAAGTTGAGCTCAATGGATGGGCAGGCACTTCATCACGGAGTGTCCAGGGCACCTAAATTGGCCATAAGATTAGTATTATCAGGGAGCCAAGTGATCTGAAGCTCTTAGTACTGAACTGGATCGTTTCAGTGAGCTGATCTAACTGACCCAAGTAATCCATACTTCATGCTCATTACTAAATCAATATTTAAGGTCTACAACACAATTACAGTGAAACGTCCATTAATGTACACTTCCAAATAGCAAACTCTTCTTGTTAACACACTTCTGAATTCCCTGACTGAGATGAAGCTAGTCAAAGCTTAAACAAAAATCTAAATAGCAAAAATTCTCAGAAATGGATAAGGACATTAAATCAATGGTCTATGGAATTGTTCGAACTTCTTAATACCAGACTGAAATGACACTTTTTTGTATACATATGATACTTTTTTCTTGGAAATTATTGATGTATAGGCGAAAACTAAACTACTGTTCAGGACTTTCCTGGTAGATCACCTTAATGGAAACGAGTTTGGGAAGAACACATGCAGCAGGGGGGCTGAAATGATCCTATGTTGCATATGTGTGGCACAAAAGTGGCAAGGTAACGATTATTGCACATCTTTTTTGGGACAGTATAAAAAAAGAACAAACTATGATTGTCTCACCACCTTAAACTTAAGTGCTTCAAAGACTATAAGAGACTTCTTTTCTGCATAGTTTCAGTATAATTCCAGTGAGGAGAACAGTTTAGCACTCTTTGTTAACTCATAGTCAAGTCATGGACAAGTCAACATGGGGCGATCATGAAAGTTCAATTGTTAGCTATTATTTATGCACAGGACCAATCTACACATTTTTTTCATTTAAACTTCTCTTCTGTATACCTATGTTTAAACTGCTTAACAATCTAAACAGAATTGCCAACTTTCCAGAAACTGACCACATGAAGTCAACAGGTGCACAGCACAAAACAGATGGTTTGTTATGCCTAGCTCGGTTATGAATGATTCTACTGTAATGCAAATAAAAAAAAAAAATCATTTACCTTAAAAAATTGTGTTTTTATCTAAAATTATTGTTATAAAAAAAAGTTAATTTTTGTAGGCTTATTGTCTTAAAAAAACATTTGCTTTTAAATGCCCATTTAACAGTTTGCCATAGTAATCAGCTAGCCTATATACAAAAGACTAACTCTATTCCTCCCAACAGTGGGCACTTCACAACAAAAGACATTTTATATGGTCTGAGCTGTGTTTGTTGTGGGAAGTTTCACTGTAATTGCATTGCTTAAGACTTCCATTGTTGTTCCTGTACTTAGAATGCCTACAATTAACACCAAAGATTTCTGTTGAGTTTTGTCAAATTATTGAGATGAACATTTATGTTTTAGGCAAAGCCAGTAAACATGCTTAAGAAATATACTCGATTTGTTTATTTATATAACTTACATCCTTTTTATTCTTACTCTATAACATTTTTATAATATCAATGTTGTGATGGAAATTACAGGGTTTTTTTCTAAATGTTGCTGCCCATCCATAATTATTGGCAAAATATATGTTTAAATAAGTAAACAACTAAATTAAAAACAATTTAAGTTGCATGACTTGTGTTGCATGAGTAACCCAAATAAGATAGAAAATACATGCTGTCTATTGTTGCAATGAGTTATGATTCATACACTTTTATATGCCTTCACTTGCATCTTGTTGCAAGCCTCATATTGCATGAAAAAAGGCACCATGTAAACATAACTTAAACAGTCTTTTGACAGTTAGAAGAGGTAATGTTATGTTTATAAAACAGCCATTTTTACCAGCAGATGTTTCTTCACTATGTTATCTTTGAGGTTATTATTATAAATAACATGGGCATTAGGCCACAATTAATGAATAAAATAAAAGTAACAACTTAATTGTGTATAAAATTTATTAAAAAATATGTACATACAATAAATTAAATCAGTTTACAATTAAATAAGAACACATTTATCAATATCATTAATTTTCATAGCTATTAATGCAGAAAAATAGTTCATATTTTCTATTTAAATATTTTTTTATAAAATTGAAAAAATATTAAAGAACATTCCTTTTCCTTTAAATTAGGTTATAAATAATTCAATTGAAACATTAAGGCAAGAAAATTAGTTCTGTTACCAATTAAAATATTTTACTCACTATTTTAGAACAAATAGTGTTTTGCATTATAATTTGATTTGTACAAATTTCATAACCTCCAATCAGAAAGTAAAAATAAATATTTATCTTTTTGTTGTATTCTTTCAGCAAGTCAATAGCTTGAAGAAATATTCCACCTACAAACAAAACAATAATAAATCAAAAGTGCTGAAATCACATAAATATTAAGTTATATTTACAGCCACTATACAACAAATTTGTTTGATATAGTAGCATAACCCTTTCACCATGTGCTATAAATGGAGGGTGACCTTTGTAAGTTTTAATTCTGTTATTATATCTTTTTCATTCAAACATTTTACTTATTTAAAATAATCATTATAAATTTAGTTACACTCTAAAAAATAATTATTTTAAAACAACTGTGTTTTAACCTAACCTTTCACAAAAAATATTTATTACTTCCAATTCTGTATAACAGTAAC
The DNA here is from genome assembly GCA_022606455.1 of Callitettix versicolor. Lineage (NCBI taxonomy): Eukaryota > Metazoa > Arthropoda > Insecta > Hemiptera > Cercopidae > Callitettix > Callitettix versicolor. The sequence continues at coordinate 61,491,038 of CM040184.1, forward strand.
ATTCATTTAATGAAATATTAATGTTATTCCATTTATTTAATTTAGATTTAGATTCGACTGAAGAAATCATTTCATCATACTTATTGGCCTTCTTCACAATATGTTGCACAAATCACGATCTACAATAATATTTCATGTCAGAATGTGTTGATTTTTTTTTTGACATTACTTAGTAAAACTCTGGAATTAGAACTATTGGAATCACAATTTTGTGATTCATTATTTTGTAATAAAAAGTCATTATTTTGCACTGCGAAATGATGGATTCAATAATAATGAATAGGTAATGGGGTACATTTTCATTGGTATTCATTCATACAACCTCAACATTGTGGTAAAATAGTTTGTCATTCACACTATTATTATCATCATCACTAGCTTCATCATTATCACTACCTTCACTATATCATTCTACATCAGTAATGTACTCCTTATTTCTTTAATTTCTTTATCACCTGGAATTTTAATACTCTTATGAAAATAAATAACACATTATAAATAACACTGCAGATAATAACTCGCAAAGTCACACTAGCATTAAGGCCAGCCACAGTAAAGTTATTGTGATTATTCCTGTACACAGTTTAATCAGAGATCAAAAAATTACAATACTGTCTAATAATGTCAATATTTAGTATTGACTAAATATTGGAAAGCTATTTCATACTACACATAACTGATAGCAGCACTCCTAACACAATACCATAAATAAACATCTGTACTGGTTAAAATAAAAGTTCAAAACATAAATATATACGAGTGTACTGCCATAGATTAGTCTTATGCGAGCGTAAATGTACAAGGAAAATAGGTTAAGCTTGGTCAAACTTTAACACGTCTACTCAAGTGAAAATAAAGAAACTGATTGCTGCAACAATGATAATTTTTTCTGATTAACTGAAATTGGTCATTTAATCATTTAGTCTCAGACACACACAAATGGACCAACGTTAAAATAAAACTCACTTTTTGGAGTACAGCCCTGAGTCTCCACCTGTGAATATATCCACTAAAACCACAAAATTAATTTTTGTATACACTCACCATACTTTGTGTAACGAGAAAGAAAAACTTAATTTCTGTCTCTCTTTCTCTCCTTTGGGCTGTTCCCATTTCATAAATAAAAATGTACTTAAAGAACTTTTATGCATGGTATAATTATTACTTTATAATATTCTATATTATCAAATAAAAAAAATATTGTAAACCCTAACTTATAAACTACAACTACCTGACACAACAGGCTAATGTGAGCAAAGAAGTGTAAAAGAAAAACTAAAGGCATGGCCCATGAACATTTAGTGGTGTTACAGCTAGAAGAATTATTATAACCCCATTTCTTACCTCGAGCAGGGCATCTTCAAACAAGTCGGTTACGTGAACAGCATTCTCTATTTTATTCTTTCCAAAACATGCTCTTATTGAATTAGGTCTTAATCGTCGAGCCATTTCCTGATAATCAAGCATTTATTTACATTACTAACAATATAATTAATTAATCATTACATATGCTGATAAATCACAAAATGTTAGCTAATAAGCTACAAAAATTTGAAATACGTAAAAGAATTAACAGTTTTGTGCAAATAAAACATTCAACATTGAATAAATTTGTATTGTTAAATGATTAAAAATACATACACAATTTAAAGAGTTTTAAAACAATACTATTAGTTGTTATAACAAAATTTAGTTTTTTTTTTGTTTATATAGTTTTTTTTAAACAGCCTTTACCTCTTCTGTCAAATGTTCAGATTCTGTCAAAGTCAGAATGATGTACAACATCATTTTATAGGGTTAAAAACTGCCATCATTTATATATAAGAATTGTGTTATTCTAAAACAGATACTTATGCACAAATAAAGGTTTGATTGGAATATAACCACAATCCCAAAAAACAAACTGCAAACATTCAAAACATTTAAGTTTTTTCTGAAAAAAATGATAGCTCACCAAAAAGTAACGTGAGTAATGGAATAAGAAAACTTAAAGGAAAATATTTTTTTACTACATACATAAGCCAAACAATCTTTTAATTTAGTCTCTATTAAAACTAAGACACTTGTCATTATATGTAGTCATCTGGAGCAAGATCCATATTGTACAGCAAGTGACTAAAGACTTTCTACCCAAAACCATAAAAGAGCACGAAAAGTCAATTGCCATGTGTGGGTAGGAATAGTCTTTAAAAACATCTTGGAACTAACTTTCCCAATGTTTATTATTGTCTTGAATTGCTTTTTTTAACTTATCTAATAGTTTACCATTTCTATCAGCAGTTACATCTTGTCCTACATAAAAAAAAGGTTTTTATGATCTTTTTATTTATGTATGTAAACATTTCATTTCCTTGGTCTCTGAGAGACAGACTGTTATTTTGTTACCCAATTCAAGAGTTGGTCAACATGGTCAAAAAGTAAAACATCATTTTTATTTTAGACTTCACATTTATTTATTTTCTGACACATTTTTGGAAAAAACTCAGCACAAAACTTATGGTAGGCTAGCTTTTGTGTTATAACATTTTTTACAACTTTTAAAACTTTTAACAAATTTGTCAAACTTTAGAAAACTCAAGTTAAAGCTACATAATTACAAAGTAGCAAGTTTTTCCATTGATTTTTGCCATCAACGTAATTTAGTTTAAACAACTAAATTGTTTACATACTACGTTGATGGCAAAAAACTTATGTTATCGCTGATTGCACGCTTCACAACTCACAAGATATTGAAATGACTGCAGCACATGTTTTAAACACAGCAGAAAAGCAACACAAACCGCACACTAATACTGATGCATACTGAGCAAGTACTCTAACAACAAGACAGTGGCAGGCCTACTAGCTTTGCCCTTTTGTGGTAAGGGGTTTTTCTTATTTTATTTGTCTGTTACACAGTACTCCTGTATAATATTTTTAGTATGTTTCTACATGTTGCTTGTGTACAGAAAGCAAAGAAAGTAAGTCAAAAGTACAAATATTATTATCACAAACTAAAATAATGAATAAAAATAACAAAATACAACTAAATATATTTTGACAATTTGTTATTACTATAGAAGTTTTAAATAATTTAAATAACTCGGTACTACTCTTAACTGAAGTTACTGAAAGTATTCTGATTATAATTTTGTTTAAATCCATTCAGTTTCTTTTTACTGACCAAGATATTTGGAAGTAAATAATTGGCACACATTAAAGGTTCCTCTGGCTCTGTTATGTTCCCAGAGACTAAGCTTCAGGTATGAATATCACAGATGGTGGTACTAATCATAGCCAGAGGCAGTATCACAATTCTGATAGGTTGTTACATAACTGAGGCATAGACAACCTTAAAAGACAACCTCTTAAATGGAAATGAAAGTTTTTTTTTATTGTTCAAGATCAACAACTTCGAAAAAAATATATAAATAAGTTACAATCTGTAGGCATGTGTAATTTAATTAGAGGAATGCTTTCATGTGTAATTTGTGTATAGAGGAAGGAATCAAACAATATTTCTAGAAATATTTTTGAATGAAATTCTCTGGTAAGACAGAAAAAAGTTGTTTTACATAATCCTTGAAAATATCAGTAATTAACAACTTTAAGTGAAAAGGCAGAAGCAGCCACATATAATTGTGAATCTTTTTTTTGGAAATACTTACTGGATCAGCAGGGCCAACAAGCTCTCGAAAATGAATAGGTGTTTCTTTGTTTTCGCCAGTCACTTCAAGGGCAACACATGGACCAGATGTTAGCTGCTGAATCATCATCTGTAAAAACATAACTTTGAGAAATGTGTTTTTATTTACAGTCACATTTTAGATTAAAGAAAAGATTTGATACACACTTCAGTCACAGGATATGTTTACAAACATTCATATTAATACATAAACCAATAAAAAATCATATGTATTGTAGGGTTGTTTTATGACTGGTTCATTAAAAGCAACCAAATAATTGTTGCACACAAATTTTCCAACAGTTCTTATGTAAAATTAGAATGGGTGAGAACCATCTAACATCCAGCTGTCATTCTAACTAATCTTAGACACTAGTGAACAAATTTTTAATCAATTTTAGATCAAAATTTGTGAAATTTGTTTTTAGAATGAACAGTAGAAGACATCGCAAAAGTCTTGAAGATACATTTACTTTTAATTCCAACTGCAGTCATTGTTATATTTTTCACCAATTGTATCTGTATATTTATAAAAGTTCAGAGAAAGTTTACAACAGACTCCTGAATTGATTCCAACAAGGAAAAACACTGTTTCATTGGAATAGTGGCAAGTGTTGAAATATTAGCCCAATCATTACACTTCTGAATCAGAAATTTTAGCTATGGAATGGCAATGGAGTAAACTTCACTCTATAAAAGCCAAAACAAGTCTTTCAGCTTGGAAGTCCATTATAGTTCATTAATTTTCTACACGAACATCAGATTGTGAATGCCGCATATTACTACCAACTCCTGGGTAGCGCAAAACCTGCTTACAGGAACAAAAGATGCAACCAACCAATTAATTAAATTAGATTTTGTTGCTTGACAACACTATACCTTGCACAACTCAAAATGATCTGGATTAAATTCATTGGGAAACTACAACCTTTTCACACTAACATCCAGACTTATCTCTATGCATTTTTCAACTGAAACAATAAAAGAAGCACTAGATCAGGGGTCTCCAAACTTTCCAGCCTTAGGGCCATACTGATTACTCCAGTAAGTTCCGAGGGCCAAAACCATATTATCATTGTTGCCGGTGGTAAAAAGTGAAATAGTCCACTGATGAAAAAAAATCTCCGCGGGCCGGATGTGGCCCTCGGGCCGTAGTTTGGAGACCCCTGCACTAGATGAACATCATCTTAAGAATAACAAAGAAATATTTGTTTGTGTACAACTTTTTATGAATATGGAAGCCATAACCTCACCACGAGGTGCACAAATTTGTAAAAGTTGGACATTATATAGAAAAGCAGTAAACTTGTTTCGTATTTTTATTTAAATCAAATAAATTATTAAAAATAAAGTCCAATTTATATTTGACTTCACCCATGTATTTACTTGTTATTATAAATTTTAAATCTGTAATTTACTGGCACCTGTTCCACAGATTTGTAATGTAGACATAGCTAAGTTTTTGCCACAGATATATGTGCCACAAATGTTACTCTTTTATACATTTTTAATTGAATAACTTCTGCTCTATTATCCAACTACCACCTGTTGATATCAATAGTACAGTTCATACACAATTATTAGCTTTTATATTAATAGATTTTATCATAGCTATATATTAATGTTAAAAAATAAATCATGATTGTCCAAAATATCAACAAGAATGAAAGAACCATTGCCAAACTGTACAGAGATGCAAACTTTTAAAATAACATAGATTAACTTACACTTGCCATATTAAAAAAAACAAAAGAAAGAAATGTTTATTCCACATACAGTATAAGCAAAAATTATACAGCCATACAAAGGCAAGAAAATAAATTGATAAAAATGCATATTAATAAATTGTAAAACTAAATTCCCTTACATAATTATTGTATTTCATATAGTAATCACAAATCATAGATACCTACTGACAAGTTTCTATTTTTCAACTAAAGCCTATACATATTTTTTATAATTTTCAATTTTGAAAAAGATCAATATGAAAGAAGAAATAGTTTTAGAACATATAAACTGTCCAGTTTAAAACTTTAGTATTTTTTCAACTTTTTCAGAGCATAAAAAAGTAACAGTATGCTCAGCTTCCAAAATCTATGGGATTTGGTGGCGTAAAGGCCACAAATAACCAAAATTCACAGATAACTCACGTAGCGAAAAAATTTAAAAACCCATAAAAAAACCATTATTTCAAAACAAATACTGTATGTCCAGTATTTAAGCTAAAACAACATATACAAATTAATTAGAAGAAAAATAATAATAAACTGTTCAAATGAAAAAGAATTATTTATAATACTGAGAGGCATGACTCATCTGCTTGGCAAGCTAAGAGACAAACAAACAACCCTAACACTGTTTATTTATTTACTGTCTCAGCTATCACTGACTTGTCTAATTTCCTTACAATATATGAAATACATAAGAAATTTAATACTGATTATTTATCATGAACAACAAACTTAATCCTATATATTATAACATGTTCAGGTATAGTGGACACTTACTACCCACTAAAAAACCACCAAAAGTATTCCTCTTCTGCAAACTATTCTATGGAACGGCAGCCAGACATTACTTCACAGGAAGGTGGACTCGCTGTCCGTCTATCTGTTAACAGCATTGACTCTCCTTTTTTGATCTTCAATCCTTAGCCCTTTCAGACCAGTGCGGCATATCCTGCAACAGCCCTCCAGTTAGCCTCTGAAGTCATCATTGTCGCAACCAGATTTTCCAGTGTAATGCTGCCTTGCAGATATGTTTGCAGGTTCAACTAGTCATTGTCGAATTTCTGTCAGCAGAAAAATATATGCTCCGCATCTTCCTCCACTGCTGGAAGACAGAGGGGACATGCCAATTCTGTTTCCAGGAGGAAATGGAACAGATAAGCTGTGTGTGTGTGTGTGTGTGTGTCGTTTAACAGTTTTATTTAAAATTATCTTATTTTAAACCTAAATTGTTTTTGAAAATAACTGATTTTTTTTTTTGAAAACAAAGTATAAGCTACGTTTTGTTTGTTTCTCTGTACAAAAAAAATTAATCTTTGTTGCCGGTGATAAGCTGCTTTGCAGGTAATTGTGAGTTTACTGTATTTCCAAAATTGTAACACAGCTAGTTAAGAAAAATTGACAGTAAGTAAGAATATAATAAATTTAAGTAATTATCTAATAAAATAAATAACTAAAATTTCTTATTTAACGTAGGCACCTACAGACCTGATACTCTGGAACTACTCCTTTATAAATTTCTAAAAATTCTTCTGCATTGACCTGGTCCAAATAGAATAATTCCATCGCAGTTACCTCATACTTATTTTCTTCGATCATTGACACTATTTCTCCAAGTTTGCCTGCAACATAACAGCGTAACAATTAAAAGGAACATATTTAATTGTACTTATTTAGTTGGTCCTCCTGTAGGAAACTAATTCATAGACGTCAATGTCTTTTATGTAATGAAAGTCTGTTATATCAAAATTCAAGTACACATGACTTTTTTTTTTAACATCCGACTATTATGTACACTTGGGCTAATGCAGACGAAGGGATGATTAATAGCGGTATGAAAATGCCAAGCCCTGGCCGGGAATCGAACCCGGGTCCTCGGAGTGAATGCCCAGTACGCTATCAACTAGGCCACCGAGGCGGCCACATGACAAGGAAGCAACACTTTTTTGCATTTGTGAATAGCAAAAATCAATAACTTTCATTTTAATTTAATGAACTTCAGACTTTTTTTATTAAAAATCAATGGAAAACACAATTTACATTTTATTTTTAATAAGTTCATTAAACTTAGTTATTAAACCTTGTACATGCCTCAGAAGGGGTGTACATCAACACTGAACTGAAGCATGTTCATAAAACAGTACGACTGTAAACTTGCTGTGTTCAGATATATCTACACAGCAGATATATCTCTGAATCAGCATTTATCAAATCATGTAACTCTGAGAGGTCACAAGAACTAAATTACAATTAACTAAATTACATTAGTAGAAATGAAAACTAACCTGTACAGTAACGTAGGTAGGGAAAAATTCTGTTGTACTTTTAAACACTGTACATTTACACAATAACAAATATTGTTTACAATTATATTAACAGTGTTTATCAGATTTTGTCTGTACATTTCAGTATGACAGTTTGGTGGCAAATACATTGGGCCTAAGCGTGTGAATGATGAAACCAAAATATTGATATTAGTTACGCTTTTTCATTATATATGTTCATTAGTAAAAATTAAATGCCCTTTTTTATGTAGTTATCTAGTGGTCCTCAGATCGAGTCCATTATATATAAAGTCTGTTTTAGTGAGGACTGATTGAACAGCAAACTTTCTAGAATAGTTTAGATTTGCTTAGACCATGTAGCTTTGCTTAGAACTTATGTATTTTTGTAAATGTGGTAGTATTTGACTGCTCACCAATCAGTTGAGAAAACTCCTCCACTCATCTACAAACCACTCATATATATATATATACCATATTTTACGGATTATAAGACGCACTTTTTTCTTCGAAAAACTGCCTCCAAAATTCAGATGCATCTTATACTCAAAATTAATGTAAAAATTTCAGTGTTTGATTTACAATTCCCGCTAGTCTTAAAAATGGCCATATATTCAATGCCGAGGGAAACCTATCTGTATCTGGTAACATTGGATTCAACTGGCAGCAGCAGTACACAGATGCGACGAACATGAGTTGTGGGGATTAACAACCTTGCTAACACTGTCTCCCTCCCATCCCACTATCACAAATCCAGAACACTGTCTAGCCTATGATGCGTCATTGCAGTCTATGGTGCCAGAGAACTTGAATTTAAAATGATTTCTCTTATCATTTGCAAACTGCAAACATGCAAACTGAACTTCCACCTCTCCTTCAATGACACATTCACACTCAAATTCTCCATAAATATAGTAAAATATATACAATAATTTCAGTACTACACACTCAGTAAATATTAACAATAATGACAAAATTTATGAAAACTGAAATAAAATGCCAAAATAGTCCCTAGACTATTCAGACTGAAAACATACACATGTATATTTGTTTATACAAGTTTATATTTTGATATAAAAATAAAGCACAACACAAGAAGCTTGGATTCTCAAGAAGGCGGATCCAATTTCATCACAAGAACAAGTTAACAAAATCCTCATTTGCAGATGGATTGTAAAACTATTTATTGACAAATATATCATCAAAGTAAAAGCAAAGCAAAGTATATGATGGTGACTAACAGGTTAACATGAAAAAATATATCTTTAAAAATTGCCTACCTTCCTGAAAAGCATGAGGTTTGACAATGCAACAAGTAGAGTTTACAAATTTTGCATTTGCTTTTGGTGTAAACAAAGATCCTGCAGGTTTCAGTGGAAAGAATAATTCACATTCCTAGAGCAAAAACATAAATAAATGTTTTGTGTTACTGCATATATCATTATACAAGTTATAACTTAGGCTTTAAAATTTAATAAGTAAATACAAAGGTACACTTAATAAACTCACTGAAAAATTACAATTAATACTGTTTTTGTAGTTTTAAATTTCTTACAGACAATTTTATATGGTCTTCCAATAACAAAACATTACCTTTTTCAATTGACCAAACAAACCCAAATTCAAAAAAATTAAAGATTACCGAATTTAAGTAATAATAAGAAAAAAAAATCACAATCATATATGACTGTCAAAAATTAGAGGATGGACCAGGGATCCCTATCTGAAAAAAAGTTTAAAGTGAGTTCTGAACTTAGCAGATATACCATAGCCAGGATCTATCCTCTACACTCCACCTGACACATTCTCTGGAATGGAATCTTTAGTGCTTCAAGCTACACAATTTTTTTTTTTTTTTTTTTTTTTTTTTTTTTGACTATTGAGCACACTTGGGCTAATGCAGACGATGGGATGATTTATAGCATATGATGAGGCGGCTTTACACAAAAATATTATACGACATTATCACTCATCAGGGTTTGGTATATGTTTTATACTAACTGTCACTGATTAAAAGTAAAAATATTACCCTTTCCACATGTTTTGTTGACTTAGCAGCATGGACCGTATTGTTTGTTAAATCTTTGCCGAAGAGAGCTCTGATACTATTTGGTGCTTCTGTTTTGGCTACAACTGGATCTGTGGGTCCGACTAACTCTAGGTATTTCTCTATTCCATTCTTTGCCATCATCTCTATTGCTATCACTGGTGCCGATGTCAAGGCATCTAATACAAAACTATGACATTTAGATGTTAGAGTATTGTTTCATTTTCAACACCCATTGTCAGTGATATTAATATAATTATACTTACGGCAGATATGGCTGTCCTTTGTGTTCATCATATAAATTTAAAACTTGTTCTTTATTCATATTCACCATTTTTAGCCTTGCTATTTTGAACCCATTGGTAATTAAAATATGTAAAATCTTGCCTTTTTCATTAAGGCCATCAGGTTTGATTAACCCAAATGTCCTGTAACAGAAATAATATCAATAGCGTTAACTTCTTCTTTATATTAGATTAAAAACAATTTTACTTTGCCTAGTTTCTTACAAAATGTTAACGTTTTCATTAGTCTTAGCATGCTCAAGACCTAGTTTACACCGAGTGCTCAGAATTAAATGACAACTCGATCTGTACATTTAAACAACACTATCAAACAATTACATTTTATTTATTAAACACATAATGAGTGTTTGCAATTAACACTTATTGATGTATATTTTGAGTACATTTTTGCAATTAACACACAAAGGCTCAGTAGTCAATCCACAAAGTCTCAGCAGCTAATTGGTCAGTCTGCTGCCTTTATGAACTGAGCACCTCAAGGTTCGTAGTTCGAGCCACAGTTACTCCCACTGCTTTACCCTTTTACTCTTAATGTTAACACTGATCCCTCATCCTCATTAGTTCTTTGAGTTTTTTAACTTTTTTCTTTTTTGAAGTTAAACAAAAAAATAAAATTAAAACCTATGTTTACACTCAAAACATTCAAAGTTTACTGATCCAGGCAATAAGTTTATAGATTTTTTTTTTTTAAATTAAATTTATCGCATTTTAAAGAAAATAGCATAGCAAAGTGGCCTAACATTCTGACAAATTTACTGAACATAATTCTATAATTTTAATTTTACATGTACAAGAGTAAATTTTCAACTCGTCAGAGTAAAAAATTTTAAATTATCGCAAGTAACAGTTTACAAAAAATCATAGAAAAAAATCAATCTGCTAGCAATCAACAGTTCTTAGTAATTAAACAAAATTGTATGAACTAACAAACCCTACGTATACTCAATTTGGGTAATAACAATTATTTATGATCAAATTTTACTTACATGTAGTCTGTAAGTAAAATATATAAAAAATATGTATAAGTTGCTATCTTCAAGAAAAAATTGGTTTGTGATAGCTAAAAAAAAAAAAATGGAAAATCAACCTAATTTCTTGAAACAGATTATCAAAATTGCAAGAAATTTTGATCATATTTGAAAATTCATAACTGAAGTCTAAGTTGCAATTTTTCTACAAAAGCAATTTAAGGTATGGAAGGTAATCAAAATAAAATCCTGACTTTTGATGGAACTGTTTTTTTTTTTTTTTTTTATTTCAAATTTGTTACATCAATTTCATTTATAGATTATCACATAACACTAAAATTTAAGTAAATTCAGACAAACATATTTAAAAATTAGGTTGATATTTTTTTTAATATGTAAATTTAGAACCATGTTTGGGGAAATGGGAAATAGCAACATGAACGTTGCTATTGGAATAACATAATTTGCAGCTTATGTGAAAATGATACATATAAAATATATATGTGAAAATAATACTTACTTTTGCATAACGTGTTCCATTCGTTTTCTAGTAGCTTCATCAGCGTAACCATTTATAATTATTTGTCTGGCAAATACTGTAATTGTATTACCAACATAAATATGTTCATAGTTAACTCCTTCACAGTGTGTCCTCTTCAGAAATATCTTTTTTGTTTTTGTATCAAACTGTAAAATAAAAAATTGTATTTTTTATAATATGCATTCAATTGAATATTAAAAATATCACATATTATTTCATAAGTAAACTAACAATCTGAAAACAGTATAAAGTTCATGTTTACTGATATATAAATATGAAATTCCTTTAGTTTGTCTTCTTGTATGATGTTATTTAATTCACACTGTTTAGTCATTTCAATATAGTAAACATTTTTTTTACAAAAATTCCAATTAAAAAAGCTTGAATCCAAAAAGCCACATACAATGTTTTCTCCAGTCTATTCAATGGTAACTTTTTTTATCACCAAACTGGCATTTAATTTTCCTGACAATTTTTTTTAAGCATGACATAATTGCTAAGTAATTTTTCTTCTATTTTATTAACAATTGATCTAAGAGAAAACAGATCAAAAGTTGTTTACAACAACAATCAGGGGTTGTATTTTCTCAACTACAATTTGTTTCCTTGATAAAAGGCGATGGGTAAATATTGCCCAAAATAAACATAAGAATATAGGGCCACTTAACAATGTTTACAATTATTCTTAGTTAATTAAGTCTTCCCCAATAAACAACCAAAACCCACAGAAAAAATAATTATAACTCTCTTATAACCTAAAAACACCAGCACATCACCATTCAAGTAACATTCCTAAATTAAACCAATCTAATAATAAACTTGAGATATAAAACAGAATAATGATACTCTTTTTACACTAATTCCCTCATTTAGTCATCATAATACAAAAATGTTTCCCAAAGATGACTTAGAGATCAAATTTTTAAAAAAACAAAATAAAACTAAAATTACACCAATTATTTATAGGCCTATAATACATTGTAACTAACTGTTTTTACAATAAGTTACAGTATTTTACATAAAGCTAAAAAGTCTAATAGTTCAATTATAGGTTTATCTGAGAAAAACATATAAATAAGGTTTTTTTATTCATTAAGAGTAATTTTTAAGGATTCCTAGTGTTTTTTGCAATTTTTGTACTAAATGAAAACAATCAAATTAATTTTTTTATAAGAATCTGCCCATTTCTTAGAAAACTTATAAAAATGCATTGTTACATAGATTGGCAACAGTCCACTGAAAGAAATGCATGGAACTTTACAGAACACTTGAACAACAGAAACAGATGGTGATATCTCCACTTAACTTTAGACTGAAAGAAAATGTTCGGATGAGCTAGTATATAAGAAATTTAATAGGATAAACTTACCAATCCTAGAGTATTATCAGAAACAAAATAAAATAAAATAAATTTCTTTAGTAGAGATGATTCTACATCATACCATTCAGCAGTAAATGATAAACGATCTGTTTTACTTATCTCTGCCTGAAACATACATAAACATACATGAGTTTTTTTAACTCATTAAAATTGTTTAAAGAACTCTTCAGAGCTTAAGTCAAGCGAGCAAGGCAGTCGATATAATTTTAAACAATTTAAATGACTTAACAATATAATATTTAGTTCTTAGTGGAAATTTTTGCTTTTACTAACATTCATTTTTATAATATTTAACATAAATTCATCTTAATGTTAATTACCATATAAAATGTTATAGCTAATTATTTACATTATTTTGAAAAAGTTGTAGGTAAGGGGACAAAGCAACTTGAACCCTCGCCCCAGGTTTAGTTGACCCTGGATTTTGTTAAATGTCAACTCCATTGATATACAGATATATACATTGGCAAATATGAAGTGCTCACTGCATGAAATAAATATTAGTCATTTCTCGAATCGTATTTATAATCTTTATAGTATACAAATCTACTCTATATTTGGTTACTTTACTTGGTATCCCTCTCAAAATATAAAAATACAGAAAAAAGGGAAGTTGGAAAAAATTAAAAATAAAAGTGACATAAAAAGTATATATGTCATACTTTTTTTTTAATTATTCATACTTTGTGCCAGTTAGACTAATGAGGATGAGGGATCAACATTAATGGCCGCATAAGGCATTAATGGTCAGCATAAGACAACAAGAATAACTGCGGCTGGAAAAGTTGTGCAGTTCAGAGAAGCAGCAGACTACCTGATGCCTCAGGCACATCAACCATCAAGTCCCGATACAGTACTCAATTTTGGGACTCAAAACTACTATTGCACCAAAGTTGATAACATGCTTTTCATAGCAAAAATTATTCATTAAATGTTGTATTATTAATAATGAAAACTACAGAAATATTTTTTTTTTAAATATGACTTAAGAACTGAATTTATATGGGTGCATGTGAAAAACCTAACACAATTTTATGAACAAATGTAGCCTTTTCCTTGTGACATACAAAAGTACACTGGTTGCATCACCAAATTAATGCACATGAGCAGTAAAATTAGATAATACAGTGAATGGTCTTGGCGTAGTAAATCTAGCATGCTTTATGCAAAGTAAACAGCAATGATGCAACAACATGGTTAACCCGCAGGAGGGGGGGTGTAATCTATTGAGAGGATTACACGTCCCTTGCATACCTGAGTCTAACACACACTTACACTTACGACTTTAACACTTTCCACTCACACTTACATTTAGGAAGGCAATAATAGCCTCAATGTGCTATTCGCCTTAAAAAAAAATTAAAAATAGCTTAAAATCATAACTTTTCATAATAAATTTAATCTTCTGCTGGTGAATATCTCTTAATTCAATAATAAGTACATAATAAAAAAAATATAAACAATCACTACTCTAGTAAAACTTGCGAAAATTCAGATGTAACACAATCCATATTATACATTAATAGCAACTACAACTCAAAAAGCTAATATTGGGTATGTTGCCTATCCTGGCAGCAACTTGGTCACAATTTTATTAACTAACATGCAATTTCAGTACAGTAATTGTAAACAGTTATAATCTCAAAAAAATTTATAATTAATTACTGTATTTCAAAATGCAGACATGTAAATATGCAGTGTAGCCTATCCTCAATTTTTATCCTACTTCTCATGGTTTCTGAGCTTTTAATTTTTGGATTATTGCTTTTGGGCATGTAATAGTGTTTTAGTAAAACAAATATTGAAAAATCCAGGATAGGCTACACTGTTTATTTACCTGTACACATTTAGTCACAGTAAAAACAAAATAGCCTAATATTTCATTAATGTAATTTTAGTATTATAAAATTACCATTTCTTTTTTTTATTCGGAAGGTTTAGGGCCCAATGTGTAGACAAAATGTAATTTTATTTCATTTCAAAATATTAATTCCAAACATAAAACATATGGCCTGAACTTTAAAAAGCAATTTCCGTTATCACTTGGCACTTATTAAAATTAATGGTATTAACATTATTGGATAACAGTATTACATAACATACTGATAATTCTGTAATATATTTAGATAAATAAATATTTTGAAATTATTCTAAATAATTGGAATGTCTACGTTTAACCTATAAAATTAACAATATTTAAATGTTTTAAAGTTTACTACTAGTCCCTATTAGCACATTAAATTTGACGTAGTGCTAGTAGTTATTAGTAGTTATGTTAATTTAGATTAAATTATAAATTAATTTTCATAACTTTTATATAGAACAAAAAACAACAAATCTCTTCGTTTAAAAACTTATTTACTATTTCAAAAAAAGATTAAAATTAAGAAAATAAAATTAATAATTACAAATTATGACTTAACCTCACTTAACACTCTAAACAGCAAAATACACCTTAAATATACTATATCGTTTAGCATGGAATTCTGTTATTCTACTTACAGTGCTGTACAGTATGTTTTGATATTCACGTGCAGGGCTGTATTTTCCATTCGGCCAACTAGGCTCGTGCCTAGCGCGTAATTTTTTCATAGATACAAACAGAAAAAAAATTATTTAAGAAAAGAAAATAATTTTTAAAAGTTTAAAAGGCTCGGGAAATAAAGGTACCTATAAATAATCTATTTTTATATATCCAGCAAAAGCTTCGCTTCTGTTGGTAACTCCCCACACGTGTACTTTTTTATAATATTTAGCTTACAGAAATTGATAATTATTGATTCACATCAAATAGGAGCCATTCTACAAAAAAAATTAGTTATTTCAATTTGAAGTATTAGTCTCTTTTTCAGGTTCAAATATTATCACTGTGATTATTATTTATGAATCATCATGACATTGTCAAAGCTTTATGCCTCCAAAAAAGTTGTATAATTGTATAAGTGTCTACAAGTGCCGAGCATCTAAATGCGGCCCTATTAACTAGTTGTTTCAGGACCGCACAGAAAACTTAATCATGACCATAGATAAAGATAAAGAGCCACATAAATTTATTTTATTTCTTAAGAAGTATGTATCTTGTAATATATACAATAACTTGTATTATAATTATATAGCAAAGTTGCTTCAAATTTTTATATTATACCATATTAATATTTAAAGACTGTGAAATCACGTTCGTTTGTATTTTAACCTATTATTCCGATACTATTGATTCAATCCTCTAAACTATCGATTCCATTCTGTACGAGGAATCGATATTGTACATTTAATAATAAGAATAATAATAATCTACTTCTGCATTCTGCACTCTGTAGTTTGTAGCACGTGTCAATAAATGTCTAATTTTTCAACAAAACAGAACTAACATCGCTTTGTTTTAAAGCAGTCATTTATTGCATTAGCAGTTGGTTCAATTTTTGCAAGATCTAGTACTTGAATAAACATGCCTCTTTACAACTTCAAGAAAATTGCTGTAGTACCAACAGCCAAGGTTTGTGTTTGTAAAACAAAATCATAACCTGCAATATTTATAAAACCAAAAATGTTTTTAAAAATTGTTGCTTTAATAATTATTATTGTTTTTTTTTTAGGATTTCATCGATATCATCCTTTCAAAAACACAAAGGAAGACTCCAACAGTGATACATAAAAATTATAAGATATCTAGAATCAGATCTTTTTATATGAGGAAGATTAAATTTACACAATCAAATTTTCATGACAGATTATCACAAATTATACAAGACTTCCCAAAACTTGATGTACGGTAATTATATTTTAAAGTAGGTTTATGTAGTATTAATCTATATTTGTGTAGCCAAAGAAAACCATTCTCGGTTTTTTTTTGCAACATGGATGGTGAAACAAATGTTTTGGTACTCAATAGCTGTCAATTTTTTTTTTTTTTTTTTTTAATTGAAAATTTGGAAATTATAGTTAGACAAAACAAAAGTGATTAGGAAGGTTATTTAAGCAGTAGCAAAACCACTTATTTACATGATTTTAAAGTATATTTTCTTCTTTTACATACTTTATTATTTTTTACTTGTATGTATGTCTTCTTATCAAAAGACTAAAAAGAAACCATTACTTCCTATAAGTAATTATCCTACTGACCTATGTTAGCATTACAACATTAAATATAATATATATTTAATATAAGTAAATGTAAGAATTCAAAGTATCGTTTCATGGGAATTATAAAATTAGCGCTTATTATTGCTTAGCATTGAACATGAATATTATTGTTTAGAAATGTTGTGATGTATAAAAAAATCGACAGGATAACCGTAAGCCCAATCTGAACTGACAAAAAAGTTCTCAAATAATGGATACCATGGTTTAACGAAGTTTTCACTACAGGAAGTAGCAAGATAAAAACTGACTTATTAAAATGTAATGCGCAGGAACTTTGTAATGTACCTCGGTGGGGAACTTTAATAAATAAATAAATTTAGCATGCTCTATGCAAAGTAAACAGTAATGACATCACAATATAGTTGCGTTTAAAATGGCATAAAATCACAACTTATTATAATAAATTTAATGGTCTGTGGTTTTATATATCTTAATTTAATAATAAAGTATGTAATAAAACAAAAACAAAAAATTTACCTACTTTAGTAAAACTAGTGAAAATTCAGAAATACCTTTTTTTAATTGTTTTCGATCTGTCAGTAATTTAATACATTTTAATATTACAGCTTATAGCCTATGAATTAAATTAAGCATTTTTGTGAGATAAAACACAAGTTAATAACTCTTGTGCAATAGCAGCTATTAGGTTATGTTAGGTTTTTTTTTGATAATTTTCTGTTTTACATTTTTTATTACAAATAGGCATTAAAAAAAACAAAAAATAGTGGTATCCGTTTAATTTGTATTTGCGATATTTTTTTGTCCTATTACCAATTTTGTTATTAAATTAAGTGATATTAATCTGCAGAAGATTTTATTTCTTATAAGATACAATTCTGTATAATTTATAACAGAACAATTTTGTGATACTATTTCTTTTTTTTACATTTTTTATTTTTTTTCCAAAATGCCTTTCTATTAAATATATAAGAATCCAAAGTAACGTTTGCTACAAAATATCAAGACAAAAACCTAACCATTACTGTAATTTTTTTTTATTACTGTAATCCTACTGACCTAAGTTAGCATTACAATATTTAATATAAATAAAAGTAAGACTGCAAAGTATCGTTTTGTGAAAATTATTATAAAATTAGCGCTTATTATTGCTTAGCGTCCATACTTTGTCAGTTATACTAATAAGGGTAAGAAGGGATCAGGTAAAGGTAAAGCATCAGGAATAACTGCAGCTCAAAGTAAGAACCTTGAGGTGCGTAGTTCAAACTGCAGCAGAACCAGAGAGTTTACCAGTGCAGTTCAGAGACACAGCAGACTGACCAGTACTTCAACCACATTGACCACCTAGTTACTGACCTAATTAACATCCAGATGTTGAACATAATGCAGCTGCTGCTTTGCACTGACTAATAGTAATAATAATGATGTGTGGATTTGGTGTAAAATACTTAGTCATTCCGAATATCAATTTACTCAGAATGTTTAATTGTTGAATTCATTCACTCTTTATATGCTATAAGGATTCACAATTGGAAGCAAAGAATCTGTATAAAATATTCTTTATTAACAATGAGTTCATTCTGCACAGCTGATTTCAAGTTATTATTACGAATTTTTTATGTTGTCAAGTTTTTGTCATGTTCCATAAAGTGTAATCTGTAATGTTGTCACAAAATAGTTTAATTTAGTTGACTAATGTTTTATTCAGAAAAGTAATCAGTTGAGAATGTAGGCTAGGTTTTTGTGATATAATGGTCATCATGAACTTAACTGTTACTGTTTAAAATTTTTTTGGTTTGTCTAGCATTGATAAAATATCCATGGCCAGTTGGATGTGTTTTATAGCAGATCATTGCTATCCATTTACTCTATGAGGCAGTCTGATTACATGCTGGGGGATTAAATCTTATTTTCTAAAAACTTGCATGTTCAGTTAGGCCTGGATGTGTATTTTACAACATGTTTTTAGTAAAGAGTATCAATAGTATTTTTTTTTTAATATTAGTGAAATTATGTATGAAATAACATTAATTTGTCTACATTAACTAGTTAATTTACCTACTAGTTTTATTTATGTTTTTAATATATTGTGAAACTTCTTTCAGAACATTCATCCTTTTTACGCAGATCTGATGAATGTACTTTATGATAAAGACCATTACAAATTGGGATTGGGACAGTTGAATCAAGCAAGACATTTAATTGACAAGTGAGTAATAATATTTATGATTTTAGCTTTTAAATCTGTAGGTAAAACATTAGGGCCTACAGATTAGCTACGTCATTTTTGTTGTTTTTTTTTTTTTTCAAAATATTGTATTGAAGCTATTTTATAAGATTTTGAAAACAAAAGCTAGTAGACGCTAAAAAACTGGAGTAAAAGATAGAGTAAACAAAAGCTTAAAAAACTAGTTTATCTGTCAACCTTATAGGCGAATATTAGACTTTGTAAGCAGCTACTTTTGTAGGAGTGATATACAGGGCTTGTTTGAAAAGTAGTTGGACTAGACTAATTAAATTTTAAAAAAATGACTTAATAGTCTTCGAAGTAGCATCCATGACACATAGCACCTCCAGAGGTTCTACCACTTTTGGTAGCCATATTTAATACAACTGGAATGCTATTCAGTACCCTTATCATAGTCTGTTGTAAATGTCTAGTTTTTGTTATGGCAACAGAGGAAGATATTAACGATAACATCTATAAATAGTAAGATGTTTGGATATGGGATCCACCCCATTTTACCGGAAATTTTCATGGCCAATTTTGAAAAATTATTATTTAACAACAATCCTTTGCTGAACAAAGTTATGTGCTGAACTGGCATATGTATGTGGCTGATATCGTATGTTAAGTCTGATAATACTAATATATTTTATTATTTTACGTATCAGTGTAGTTAAGACACTAGTAAGCTATTCATTTCTAATCTAAATTAATACAGTAATTATTAAATGTTATCCAATGGTAAACATGTAGTCCAGAATATTTAGTTGCACTATTAATGTGGCATAATAACTACACCAGTTCAAATGGTTTTACTCTTTTCAATCTTCGGACTAAACCATTGTTGTTGAGCTGCTGGAGACGGCTTCAACATTGACATGTTGATGTAGTTTTTGTTTGTGGCTTCGAGTGAATTTTCTGACTTCATTATCAACAGTTGAAATTTAAAGATCTTTATACAAATTGTCATTATGGATGTACCAAGGCGCATCAACGATACCACGAAATACTTTATTTTGAAAATATTGTATAATATTTCTATTACTTTGACTGGCACAATTAAATATTGTAAGTCCATACTGTTTTAAGAACCGTCTGATAAAGCATCAACTTTTTGAATACTGATAAGGAAGAACGACCTATTAATGTACATCTTTCTGTATTTTATTTTCAACTCTTCTTGTTTTTTTTTGTTTTTTTTTTTTTTTTTTTTGTAATATGCGGCTTTTGTCTAAGTTTGGCATCTAATGTCGTGCCAAGATATTTGGCTATAATCTAATATGGAACCACTTGATAGTTAATAAATACAGGTTTATGCTTAGTGCACTTATTGGTGAAATTGACATGCACAGATTTGCTTTCATTCAGTTTAATTCTCCACTTCTTAGTCTAGCTTTGTATATCATCTACAGCAGTTTTCTGATGGACTTATTGTTACTGTGACTAACAGCTAAGATAGCTGTGTTGTAAGCAAATTTAGTAACAATATTATGTTCACATGTTGGTAAATCACTAGTATATAGAAGATATAGTGTTTGCCCCAATACACTAGTCTGTGACACTCCTGCTTGGATTTTCTTCAGCTCAGAATGTGCCTCTTTCTTCTTGCTTAATCTTAAAATATCTTTCTTAAATTTAGGATTCTAGTATCTTTTAATATTGAAGAGGAAGGAGCAGTTTAATCTTACGATTCAGTCCTTCGTGCCAAACCTTGTCGAAGGCCTGGGAAACGTCTTAAGAACAATTCTAAGCAAATTTTCATCTTTTTCAATGATTGTTCAGTTACATTAGTAATTTGATTGATAATCCAGGATGAGTTTTTTTTTTATTTTCCATGATACGTTTATTCTTTTTAACAAAAGTCTCTCGAACAATTTTGACATATTTGACAAAAGTGATTTTGGTGGATGAAATGTTGTGTCGTGTTTATTATTAGTTTATAGTTATAGTTATAAATTATAGTTATTATTTACATGCCTTAATAAATGTTTCAGCATATTTACAGTTTATATTAAGTCCAGATTGTGGAACTTTATTGTAAAGTATTAAAACATGCAATGAATTTACCTTCTGCTTGTCTTGGATTGCATTATTGTCTTTAAAAAAGTGCATTGTATAATTTTTAATTTTTTTCTTTTAGTGTGTCCAAAGATTATCTTCGCCTTCTTAAGTTTGGAGATTCTCTATACAGATGTAAGCAACTGAAAAAAGCTGCACTTGGTCGGTAAGTAAACAAGTTAAAATTTAACTATTTTACTAAACATCCTTAATTTTTTTTAAAGACAGTCGGCCTCCAGGTAAACTAGTGCTGTGAAATTGAAAATTCAAACTCGGTATTCCATACTATTAACTACCCTGCTAAATTTATTGCTATGTTAATTGCTTGCAACTTGTCCTTGGTTATTTCCTTTTTTCATTATTGTAGTACACTTCAAATTTGACACACTTTAAAATTAACGAGAACAAGTTATTTGTCATATAAAAACCGTGTAAAAGTTTACATTAATATATTTCTTAAAATGAATGTACTATACTGCTGCACTCAATCACGGATGGAAGCCATTTCCTTGAGTGTTCAGGACTGGATAAGGACCAATAAAAAGAAGAGAACATTGCCAAGCTGTCCTGGGATGCCAGAGTTGTAATGCTAAAGAGATAATTCCCCTAAATTCTACCATAAGAATAACGATTTCTAAAATTCTAAATTTTCCATCTTGATGCCACTGAGTTTTACTTTCTCATTATTCGAAGTATAAAAAAAAAACGTTTGGTGATCATGAAAAAAAATCTCCAGATTTTGATGGGCATATTCATTTTGAGGTCTCAAATGGTTTTTACATGAAGTCTGTGAAGGGGGCGGGTGTCCATGTACGTGCATGAGCATGCGTACACATCAGTGGAGACTGAAGTAATTGATGAAGGTTAACAAAATTTGACATGTAGGTTTGATCTGCTAAAATCTCAGGACAATATTTAATTTTCAAAGAAAAAATTTTGAAGCTCGTTTTGGAAAAAAAATTATATTTTCTCATCTGTCCATAAGTACTCATACAAAAATTATGGATTGCTAGGCTCTACATCCAAAAAGAAAAAAAACAGATCGCAGCTAAAAAGCCATGAAAATTGGCCTAGTCTCTCAAAATCAGTTCATCACATTATAAATCATCAGTATAACAAATTTGAAGTAACAGAAAACAAAATTAATAATAGTCAGGGTCATTCTTGTATTTACTATTGAATAATTTTCTTTTATTTAAAATTTGATATGCTGACTTGATTTCTTTATCGATATTCGTTATATGTGATCAAAATTTAAACAGATGAACTGATCTTGAGAAATTATTCCAATTTTCTACTTTGGTTTCCAATAGCATCTTAATTTTGATTTCTTGGAGGCGTAATTAAAAGAGACAATTTGTACAATAATGTTGTAAATTATAGAGTTAAATTGTTGGCCAACCGAATTTTTTTAAAATATTATAACATTTAGACTTCCTTAATGTTAGTAGAGATTTGATATTTTTGCTGGTAGTATTGTTGTATAGTATTTGCTACCAATATACAAGATGTGTTCAGAAAGTAATGAGAACTTTAATTTTTTGAACAAAATATTTATTCTTCTACATTGATGTTGTCGCCTTTCAAATAGTCCCCATTGGAGATTATACACTTGTACCAGCGCTTCTTCCAATCCTCGAAACACTTCTCAAACTCGATCTTTGAGATAGCCTTTAGTTCTTTCAGTGATGCGCTTTTAATATCATCTACGGCTGTAAGACGGTCCTTTAAGGTTCTCTTTATTTTTGAAAATAGGGAAAAGTCGCAACGGAGCCATGTCTGGTGAATATGGAGGCTGGGGCATCATTACAGTACTGTTTTTGGCCAAAAATTCACGAACAAGCAATGAAGTGTGAGCTGGTGCATTATTGTGGTGCAAAAGCCATGAATTGTTTTTCCACAGATCCGGGCATTTTTTTTTCGGATTGCTTCATACAAATGGCGTTGAACTTGTAGGTAGTACTCCTTATTGACCGTTTCATCTGGTGGCAGGAATTCATGATATACTATACTATTAATATTGAAGAACACAGTGAGCATAACCTTCACGTTCGATCGCACTTGTCGAGCCTTTTTCGGTCTTGACGATCCAGAATGCCTCCACTGAAATGATTGAGCCTTAGTTTTTGATGTCATATCTGTAAACCCATGTTTTGTCACCTGTTATAATACGTTTAAGTAATTCTGCATCGTTGTTGACTTCATTTAGTGACTCCTGAGCAACTTCCATTCGCCGCTGTTTTTGTTCAAAATTCAACAATTTTGGAACGAATTTTGCTGCCACGCGTTTCATACACAAAACATTGGAAACAATGTCATGACATGATCTAATCGATATGCCAACATCATCAGCGACCTTTCTAATTGTGATTCGGTGATTGTTCATAACCATTTCTTTCACTTTTTCCACATTTTCATCGGATGTTGATGTGCTGGGGCGTCCAGGGCGTTCGTCATCTTCAAAATCTTCACGGCCTTCTTGGAAACGCTTATATCATTCGTAAACTCTTGCTTTATTCATAGCAGACTCACCATAGGCCTTCGTTAATATTTCACATACTTTGTTACACTTTATTCCATTTTTTACGCAAAATGTGATACAAATTCTTTGATCCATTTCTTTTAATAACGAAAATCGCCGAGCTCATAAAAACACATCTAACCTTAGTGGCTGTCACAAAGTCAACAATGGAAACAGCTGAAAGTTTTATCATACTTCAAGGGCATGTATGCAAACATAGTAAAAAAAAAAAATGTTTGACAATTGGACTCTCCAAGCCAAGCCCTCGTACATTATTTCTGAACATACCTCGTACATTATAAATATTTACCGTGTGCTTGTAACTGCTCTGTACAACTAATAATATTAATTGGAAAAATTATGTATTAAATAATACAAATTTAATGTTCCTTAGGTAGTACTTTTTTATTATTATTATTACTATTACACTTTACATAGTAATAATATACAAACAATGACTAATTTGTATTAATTTTATTTTTTTAGAATGGCAACAATTATGAAACGTCAAGCTTCTAATTTACAGTACTTGGAACAGGTTAGGCAGCATTTAGCTAGGCTTCCATCTATTGATCCTTATACTCGTACTATAATCATCTGTGGATTTCCAAATGTGGGAAAATCTAGTTTCATTAACAAGGTGAGTTTTTTTTATTTTTTGTAATTGGAAAAAAAATCACTGTTGGCTAACAATAATTACAATAAATTTTAATTAATATTAAAATCATTTTCTAACTAGTGTGCTGTTTTTCAACAATTTTTTAAAAAATTTTATAAATAACCTATATTTTTGCAAGCTGAAAAATTTGCAATTGATTTTTATTAGCAGTCTCAAGAAACTTTTTCCACATTGAGAAACTGTTTGTTTTTGCTTTCTAACAACATATTGACATTCTTAAAGAGTCTGGATCAACACAGTATAGCTTGTCAAGGCATATAAAATAATTAGATGATTTGGCGCTGTGCAGTTCTCATTACGCACGGCCCCTCCCACTTGCACACTCTAAACTTGTCTTTTTCTTACAATGACAGCTAATGCATAACTTTGATAGTAGGCTAATTAATCTAAACGCAGGAAATTTATTGTCTCCACTACGAATTATTTTTATAAAATAGTTTGTTATACTCATACAGTTTACACAAAAAAGAAAAAAAATAATAACAGTAAGTAATTACTTTTTCATCACTAACTTGTAATACAAGTTTATATTGTGCAAAAACAGGAATTTTTGACTTTAAAGTAAAATTTGTTTTAAATGTTTATAAAAATATTACCTTAGTATGGCGTAGTTAATCTGAATTTGAGTCAATACTGCAATCTGAATTATTTTCTGAGTTCAGATGTAAGCTTATTACGAAGTCACCATCTAAAATTCCATTGTTTTTTATTATTCTTTTTCAATCCTCTTCACATGTTCACAATATTTCATCCACTGTTCTTTTGTGTATTCAGAAAAAAGTTTTTCACACAGTTTTCTTTTCTTCAAGCGAGTCTGATAAGTCTTCTCTTATTCTTTCTTTTACATATCCCCAAACAAGTTCAATTGGATTTAAGTCACAATATGGGGGCAGCCGTTGAACAGTGTGCTGGGAATCCAGTAGGAGTTTATCTACTTCGAAACTTTTAGTAAACGGTACATTTTTTACCAAAGGAAGCAGTTCTGGGTTTGTCATTGTTTCGCTAAAGGAGACGTTGATTTTGAGCCAATTTTTAATACTTTGTTTAAGCGATGTGACATTTGGTCTTTTATTTAACTGTGTACAATTGTAGCTTGCATTGTCCATAACTATTTCACTTTGTGGGGGTAAATTTGGAATCAATCGTAATTTAATTCATTTCAAAAAGTTTGTATTGTTCATATCATTGTGATAATCGCCGGTTTTACACCCAAATTGAAAAATTAACAATGCATTATTTACAAATCCATTTTCCCCTCCAGCATGAGCTATAATTAATCTCTGGCCTTTACTTACTGGTTCGAACAATCTGACACATCATCAGATAGCCAACAAGCTGTAGCAGAATGTATGAACATAACTATCATCTAAATATACTATATTTTTATTTAATCACCTATATTCTGGAATTACACATTGGTAACAAAACCTCCATGCAGCTATATCTGACTTTTCTATAAGAATTTTATGCCTTGATTGAAACTTTTTCCAAAGAAACCCTAATAATCTCAAAAGTTGATGTAAATATTCTACACTGCAGCCTACCAAGTCATCATCTGATAGTACCCGTTTAAGTTTTCGTAAAGTAGGGATATTTTTTCTTACACAATAAAATTCTTGGACTTTTCTTTGTATAGTCGCTTTTTGGAAACGTCAATAATTATTTTTTTGTAGGATGGTTTTGCTTACCAGTAGGAGTAGAAAAAATTAATTCTCCTTTAGCCTTGGATGCTCTTCCTTCTTTTAAAATTTTATAAGTCGTGAAAGCAAAGAAAGAATGTTTCTGCGAACTCCAGACCATGCCTAGACAAGCTATAATAAGGGTGAAAATCCTATAATGTTCAACGAATATGGCGTAAAGTGTGTGTTACGGCAGTCGAAAACATTAATTCCTAAACCACCTGACTGAATTTATCATTCACTTTTGTTGTACTAACAATTATAGGTCAGTTGATCGCAGTGCCTGGGGTTGAACAAATCCCTTCCTTTAGAATTATATAATCTAACAACCTATTAATGTGTTTAAAAAGTCAAAACACAAGTAAAACTGACAAATGTACTTTATTTGATGTATACCATGTTAGTTAGGTTAGCAAGAATTTGCTATTTAAAGAGGTTAGAGAAGACATGTTCTAGTTAACATAGTATGTGTGGAAAGTACATTTTTCACTGTTTCTAGTTTTTAACATTAAGTATTAACATGACGTGTTAATCTATTGTTAGCAATCAACAATGAATTGGAAACTACATGTGTACTTCCACACATACTATATTAGATTAGTTACTTTATCAAGACTAGCATAAACTAACTAAAATAACATGGTATGCGTGGAAAGAAAGTAAGTCTTTCACCTTTTTTTGTTTTTTCAACTTTTAAAACATGTAAATTTGTTATTAGAAAGCACACAAAAAATTAATGACTATACGAGGCCTGTCTAAAAAGTATTTGACCTTGAATTTTCCCACGCACAGTAGTGTTGGGCAGCACCACTGTGCACAGTGAAAGGAGACAGCTTAATGTGCGTACTTGAATATCTTCACCTTGATTGATTGTACCAGTCGTTGCTTGCTGAGCGATGTGTTGTTATAAGTGTTTGTCGGATTTTTGATTTCTCAAGATGACTGAACGAGTTGAGCAAAGATACTGCATCAGATTTTGTCAAAAGCTTTGTTTTTTATTCAAAGCGAAACAATTTATAAGATTCAGCTGGTATTTGGAGACGATGCTATGGGGATAACACAAGTTAAGGAGTGGTTCATCTGATTTAAAAATAGCCACACATTGGTCAAGAGTGAACAGCATTCTGAGAAATTGGTTTACTTTTGTAATCTAGCCACGGATTGTGTTATCCATTGTGCCCATGCCATCCGTTCCTGCGGATAATCGAGATTGCTTAGTTAAAAAACTATTACATTATAAAAATATTTCAGTAGGCTGTACAACAAGTGTTGTAAATACAGCTCATTTATTAGTAATTCTGCTAGTCAGTAAACCCGTTTAATCTAAGCCAAAAAATGTAAAAAATTTGGTAATAAAATCTAGATAAAGGAAGTTAAGACAACAAAACTGTGATGTAAAAAACAGTCTAAATTACATGAGTAGATGTTAAAAGTTCTTAACAATGTCAGTGTTGTTATTACTGAAAATAAAATACAGTAGTGTTCAGTTTTATCCGAAAATCTAATTAAATAAAACTGTAATGCACAATAATGTTCTGAACATAACAAGTACAACTTACTCCTCAACTAAACTGAAAATACAGTGCGGTATAATAGCTCCACTTGAGAAAAAATACAAAAGTAAGTAGAGCAATTTTATAAGGTTAAGTTCAAGCAATGAGCAAGAATGACAGCTGTTTCTGTCATGGAAATGATCTTCAGGAGGTGATGTTATGTTGAAGACCTACTTAGCAAACATACTATTTGCAAACTAATATCAGTACTATTCTCTATGCCTGAATATACTTTTTTACAACTCTGTATTTAAAATATCTGTACGCATTAACTTAACAAAGAATTACATACATTTTTAAATAAAAAAAGATTTATGTGTGAGTACATAATTTGTAATACAAATTTTAATCTCATTTACATAGGTGTGTAAAGAACATACAGTTACAGTACGTCAGTAACCAACATATTGAAATGTTACATTCACAGAGTGATGACTTTACTGTAAAACTAGCCATAAAAAATATATTCTGAAAGTACACAAACTGTCTTTAGTACAACCTCGGAAAATCTATTTAAAGTTTTGGAAGAGCTTATGGGAATAGGCCACTGCTTATGAACTGATGCTGAAAAATACTGAAACTGGAATTTATGTAACAGTAATAATTGTAAATCCACATATATCCTACATTCTACCAATATGTTAGTGCTTTTAATCCTAACAGCATAATCTGTTATTAAGGCGAATACAGCAAGTAATGTTAGCACTTAAAACAAATTGAAATGGACAAGTACAAAGCCATCCTGTAGTTTTTATTTTATAATTTACATTCATATACAAAATAAAATATTAAAAATACCCAGTCACATTATTTCACTTTTAGTTTCTACTATTGTCCATTTATACCAATTTTAAAAATATATATGTCATCATTTCATAGAAATTAAATTGACCAAATAAGAAGGTTTCAAAAGTATAATGTAATAATTATTATGATTGCTGGCTTGTTCTTTGTACATTGTCTTTCTAACGTACATTTTCAAAAAAAATTTTTAATGAGAATGTAATTTTACATGTATTTATTAATACAATGTTTTTAGATTACAAGAGCCGACGTAGAGGTACAGCCTTATGCATTCACGACAAAGTCATTATATGTCGGCCACACTGACTATAAATATCTTAGATGGCAAGTAATTGACACTCCAGGTATCCTTGATCATCCTCTGGAAGAGAGAAATGTAATTGAAATGCAAGCTGTTACAGCTTTAGCCCATCTTAGAGCCGCTGTCCTTTACTTCATAGATGTCTCAGAACAATGTGGCCATACTTTAGAGGAACAAGTCACTCTTTATGAAAGCATTAAACCTCTTTTCAATAATAAGGTAAGCGTAAAACTTGTATACTTTTTAAAATCAAGAACCATGGATATAACGGCTGCCATAAGTTCTTCATTAGAAGTAGGCTAATGAAAAGTGGAAGTCATTGTTTTTGTGTCTGTTCCTAGGAAACAAGCAACACTCACTGTGTCTAACATCATGGCATTTCCTACGCGACTAAAAGTTTTTCCAAATGTTATTTCTATGAAAATTTATTACTTTCAAAACATTATGAAATTATGTAAACATAAGTTGTGTAATACTTTATTTTAACACAGCATATTCAGACATTTCTGAACGGTTATATGCCTAATGCAAGAAAGAAGCA
This sequence comes from Callitettix versicolor, assembly GCA_022606455.1. Lineage (NCBI taxonomy): Eukaryota > Metazoa > Arthropoda > Insecta > Hemiptera > Cercopidae > Callitettix > Callitettix versicolor. The sequence continues at coordinate 61,520,414 of CM040184.1, forward strand.
TAGCCCAAATTTCCTAGTACTACAGTAAAAATCGTTTTTGCCTGAGGTTCTACTGTGCTTTTGAAAAACCTGTTCTTTTGCATACACAACATTAATTAATAATGTGAAAGTATTATTACAGTTCATTCCGTATTAGTTCAGAGTAGACTTAAATACAGATAAGGGGCACATAAATAGTCCATTTCATCCTAAGTACTACTGAAGCCTACCTGTTGCACTTCATACATACTAGTTATTGATATTCTTGCCATCAGTTTTTACAATATACTGTATTAACATTTAAATCTATAGCACAGAATCAACGAGTATTTAGACAAGACTCATTACATGGTTTTTATTAAATGTAATTATTTTTGTTGTAGCCTCTATCAGTAGTTTGCAATAAAGTTGATGTAGTTGCTGTTAACGACCTTCCTCCAAGTAAAAGAGAAGTTCTTAAAGTTTTTGAAGAGAGTGGAGTGCCTCTCATGTCAATGAGCACACTTACTGAACAAGGTGTAGCAGAAGTTAAACAACAGGTAAACTATATATTAATTTCTGTACATTTCGAATATCACTGTTAAATTTAATATATTAACACGCACGCGTGTGCTCGCACACACACACACACACACACACACATATACAAAATGTTCTCTAAGATGGCATAACAGTATATATTGTACAAATTTTTTGAATTTGTTTTCGTTTTTTCAATCTATACTCAAGCTAAAAAATTTCTTTTCTTTCATATTTACTTGGCATAGGCCTTGATTTTTTATATAGGTCCCATGATTAAAATTTAAATGATCTCTTACATTTTATTTTGATACTCTTAAAAACTATATTTTGGCTAAACTTCATGAAATGTTTAAGAGCCAATTTTGAAAAATCATGGTTTGGTTTACTTGCAGGTTTTTTGATTAAAAAAGGCATATTTTTTTTTAAATAGACCGAGATATGGGAAAACTGTATCTCGCATATCGAGTTTTATTAAAATTACAATACAATAATACAATATTGTATTAAAAAATACAAATATCTAACATTTTTTGAGCTCATGGAAATTGTAAAGTATTTAAATAATGTTTTAAATATTTTAACAAATTTTAGTTTCTAGACAGCGAATAAAAATTTTCATTTATTGTTGTGGCAGGCTTGTGAAACGCTATTAGCATATCGAGTGGAAAATAAAATCCATGCAAAGAAACTGGATTCTGTATTAAATCGATTACATGTTGCAGTGCCCAAGCAAAGAGATGCAAAGGACAGACCACCTTGTATTCCAGGCAAGTTAAGATTTAAACATTAGTAAGGCCTCCTTCTGACACTTGGTGCCAGTTTTATCTTGGTCAAATTATTTACCTGTTAAATGAAGCTGACGTGGAATGCCCATCTTGACCATGTTATTTTAAAGTTTTTATCTTATTTTCAGAGAGTGTAGTAGCAAAGAAACTAGCCGCACAAAATAGAAAACGCAAATTGGAACGTGATATAGAAGAAGAGATGGGAGATGATTATGTACTCGACTTACAAAAGAACTACGATATACCGGAAGAGTATAAATATGATGTTATTCCTGAGATCTGGGAAGGACATAATATTGCAGATTACATTGATCCAGATATATTTAAGGTTTGAGGAATTTATTAATTCAACAAAGTAATAAAATATGAATTTTAACATTCATATATGCTAAGTAGTAATGACATAAACATTGAATCTTAAATATATAAAATTAATTGTATGCATTTACTCCCATTCTTATAACCCATTTTAGCCTATTATTTATGTACATTGAATGTATGCTGTATATAATGTAAACCAGTTTTAATTAAATATTGTTTATGAATTATGTGTTCAAATAGGACACACTTTTAGTACTATCATGTAAATATCGCCAATATAATTTTTGTACGATCGAGTGCTACACTCTGTTGGTTTCAAAAAGAACTAGTTACAATCTGTATGTTTCGGGTATAACCTAACCTCACTTACATTTCTAAAATGGTTTTAGAATTAATTACATTAATAACGAACGGCGTTCTAAAATGGTTTTAGAATTAATTACATTAATAACGAACGGCGAAGTTTGTCAATTAAAACACTGTAAATGTTTTTTTAGAAACTAGAAGAATTAGAGCAAGAAGAGCTACTTAGAGAAGAGGCTGGTTTATATGCTGTTCCTAAAATTGAGATGGATGAAACACTTAGAGAAATAAGAGAACTGGCTTCACAAATACGAGAGAGAAAGGCCATTATAAAACAAGATGCAAAGATTTTGAAGCAGTCGACAAAACCAGTAATACCGAGAACTTCAACAGCTAAAGTTAGGGAAAGAAGTGTTAGTCGCCTACAACAACAGATGTCTGAATTAGGCGTTGAAGTAGAAAATTCAGATGAGGTAAGCTTAGATAATATATACTTATTTAAATCAAATAAACTGAAATGTTGGGAAACACTGTTCTACTGTATTTTGCATCATGTTCAAAATTAAATTTGTTTTTTTAATTTTAATACTTACATGATCATTATTGTTGACTGTATTAAATATCATGTTAACCATCCTAGTTTTATTTCTGTGTCTAAAGCAATTTCAATGCCTTAACTACCATTCTGTTGCCATATAACATTGAAAGCGACTGTTGTAAAGCAAAAATTTCAAAAGAAAATCAAAAATGTGTTGTCCATTGGTGGGAGTAATATTCCTTATTATGGGAAAACTATGTTTTGAACGATCATATATTTAGATAAATAAACTTATTAAGGAAAATTGAGTTCAAGAAAGTTATTTTTAGGGGAAAATCCATTTTTATTTTTCATAAAGGTCTGAGGGATGAATAGCAAGATATTTTCAGAGATCCCAATTGCAAGGTAATGTTTTTTATTTTGAGATGTATACAGTGTCATACCATTCAATAAAAATGCTTGTATCTATCCATGATTTTTTTTTAATTTCTTTTAATCACCATATTTTTAGATATGCATATGATTAGCCTGTGCATTTTTGTAATATTTTCAGTATCATTGCAGTAACAAAAGATTTACTGGGCTTAAAACTAGAGGCTTGCTCCTTTCTAATATACTTTATAAAAAGATTGTTTGAGCTGTTCAACTGCTTCATTATCAGCCAACACTTTTTTGTCTTGGATTCCATATCTAATTAGGAATTAAGCCAGCTGGTAGGTGTTTTAAAATTAGTGTCACCTCTTCATTTCTTTTTCACAAATCAAAAAAACAGTAAGTATTGGTTGATCTTGGCTACATACCTGCCATGAACCATGGATGCACTACAAAGAATAAATCCTGGTTTTCACCATTTTCATTGTTTTTCTAAGCAGACTTTCATCTGTACTGTCAAGTACACTCACATTTTATAAAAGTATTACTGTTATATAGTAATGCAAAATAATATTACAACTTTTTTGTGTTTACTTATTTAGGCACATTTCAAGAGAACCCGAGGTCGCTCTAAATCACTGTCACGACCACCAAACAAGAGGATGCGTATGGATGTAGATGTATCACAGAGTAGAGTAAGAAGTTTGTCTAAGCCTCCAAGAGACCAGTCAGGAGTTAGGGACCCTCTCGTAAGTATTGTACTGTGTAATTATATATTGTAATGAGAACATATCACAGATAAATAAACTGTGAAAATTAAAAATAAAAATACTGTAACATTATTATAATACTTGAAAATAAAATTTAATACTGATTAGTCATGGTATGGCTTTGTGCCCAAGGGACTTAAGAAGGCTTGTTTGTGGTAATCCACTATTACCACAAATAATAATAAGTATATAGATTAAATATACTAATCCACTAATAAGTAATTATTATTACTTATAAATATTTAAAATACTTATAAATATTTTGCAATCTTATAAAATGGTATATAAGATTAAAGTGCTTATATACCACTTATGAAATGTAAAATACTTACCATTAAGTATTTTTTAAAAAAACAGTTATACAGTAATAATTTTTAAATTGTTTTTCTTTATTGTGTAATGTAATTCCTGACAATCACTTTGTGTTGTCTTTTCAGGTGAGGAAGAAGCTTAAGAAGGTAGCGCATAAAGCGATTGCTAAGAAAGTGGGTAAGAAAGGCCTTAAAGGTGAAGCAGACAGATTTATTGGAACAAAAATGCCGAGACATCTTTTTACTGGTAAACGAGGTGTTGGTAAAACTGACAGGAGGTAGAATGTGTCAAATTAAGTTACATTTCTGTGTCAAATTAAGTCAGATATTGTTAAATATATATATGTTTAAAGGTTTATGTTCTTGTACATATCTTTAAAATGGTTCTTGAGCAGTATCATTGATTTTTGAAACTTCAGAGTAAAAAATTAAGTTACAATTTTTCATGATTCTTTAATTCTCCTGGTGTTCAAACTTATTTTAATTTATATTTAAAGAAAACCTTAGTATTATTCTTTTGTTATTCAATACTGATTTATATGGTATGATGACCAAATATTAGAAAATTCAGAGTTTTCAATTTTAAGATTAGATAGGAGGAGGATATAAAGAATTTTGTTTTATAATCAGGAATTATTCAATAAGTAATTATTTGACACCCTAACAAAAAACTTCTTTAATTCACTAGCAAAAAATAATAGTTAATCTTTAACTATTAAAACATAAGTACAGACCTTTGGTGATTGTACCTATACGGGGGAGGGGGCCTTTTCAATGTGGGGAATTTCCAGTAGTTTTTTAATTGTAAACAAAGAGTAGAATGCAGAAAAAATGAGAAACAGGCTTCGTTTAACTCATGAGCACATTCTCCTACAATTATCACAAATTGGCAAACTGCTGCTTAGTACAATTTTGATGCTGTATTTATTTTTGTAATTCAGTAAAATGAGAAGGGTGTTATAAAAAGTTAAAAATAAAATATTAATTCATAAAAACAAATTTCACTACACAATAGTTAATCTTGTTGATATTGATTATTGAACAAGTAGTAAAATATTAAGTTATTTAACTGTTAAAAAAAAAGATATTTATTTATAGCAACTTACGAGATCTAACACTTGTATAAGTTTCCAAGCTCACTGACCATCGCTTGGCATTGTATGATTTTATAAGCTTATTAGATATTGACTTATATTCACTGTTTTTAATTAAGACACTGAATTTAGTTCAGCTACAGAATATTGCATTGAGACAAGGCATAAATAAATAAATTGAGAGTTCCCCATACTATTAGAAGTAGTTTTTATGCAAAAAAAATACAATTTATTTATAATATTTTATAATAACCTATTTTGTATAATTTATACGTATTAAGAAATATGTACCCTGAACAATTGTTAAACGTATACTATACAGTATTAATAATATAAATAATGTTAATTAAGTACTTAAATATAAATAATACTGTTATGGTTGATAATATTCAAATTAGTTTAACTGTCATAACTCTGCTAAAATGTTTTCAAACATTTTCACAACGTTTTCAATTCCAGATAAATAATTAGAATCTATTTTATCATTAGCAGGTACACAATGAGCAAAATCTATTAGTGCAACTCGAACAAAATTACTGTTTGCCAAATACTCATCGTTGATTCTTAGATTATAGTTGTCCGTAGCTTGCAAATTCAGTAAATATTGGGCATCATAAGAAATAAGAATGGAACTAGAATAAATATGAATTAAACGTTGACTTTTCCACCAGTCCTGTATTTCGTATAACTGCTGCAGAATCTGCTTTGTTAAGGGAGCACTTCCTTCAATTCCTGCGTTTAGAAATATTTTCACTGCTGCAAGAAAAATCATTTGCAGTCATAAATACTTAAATTACAAAGTTAATATTATATATTAAACATTTTTATTTAAAGAAATCTGTACAATAAGAAAATTCATTTTATTATTTATAGTTAAGAATTTTATATAGCAATTATGATAAATGAAAAAGTGTCGTTCGTTTGTTAATCACAAAACTAATAAAAGATTTTCATTTAAAAACCAATAAAAAAATTCAAAATTGAGAAATGAACCTAACTGAGTATCTCATTTTTTTGCCTCGGCAGCTGTAGGAGAAGGGGCATATACCATTGCCTGTAGGCTACTTTAACTTGTCCATTGAAAGAATAGCGTTGTTACTTACCACCGGGAACAGAATCTTTTGTTAACTGCTTTCCATATTCCTTGTTAAACTTTGCAACAGTGCCGACAGCAATGCGATAAACTTGAAAGCCAGGTATACAAAAACTCAAGTGCTGCTTGCATGATGCATACTTTTTCTATAAAAAATTATTTGCATTTGTAATATGTACCTATATATTTAAAGGTAAAAGGAAGAATTAGTATGTATAATGTGTGAACATTAACACAATAAATAACAAGTCTTGCAACATTAAAAAAGAATTAAAATACAAAGAAAAAGGGCTTCACATAACTGCTCTTTGATATATGGTTCAGTTTCTGATCATTACTCTACAATTTTTTCTATGAATAATTTTAGGTCATAGAATAACTAAATATGATTTTATATCATGTAGTAGAGGCATATAAAAAAGCATAAAACAGATAAGGCAGGAAAATGTGTCATCACAATAAATTATAAAATAAACCAACTTTTTGTTTTTTTCCGTAATTTAAAAAATATTCTGTAAGTTTGGCAAAAGTTACCTTTTGTTTCCACAACAGCCACTGTATTTTTATAGATCTGATCAACACTGCAGATCAGTTTATAGTTTTTTTTTGTTTTTTTTTTTTTTTATTTTACTTTTACGCTACAACTAAGTAATAAAACTTATCTAGCAGCTTAAATCTAATAACAGTTAACTATTAGGCAGAATTTAGTCCACTGATTTAAGTCCACCAGATATCCACTGCGGGAAACAAAGTATCATCACTGCACTAAATCTACAGGCTTGGTTCTCTTAAGTCTCCTTATTACCCTGTTGGTACTTGAGATCTGGAGCACTGCTGGATTTTCATGATTAATAAGCTTCTTTAAATGCTTAATTGCTGTAATTTTAATTTCCTCATTTACTGTGTTCATCTTTAAATCTCTGTGGATGTCATCATTCCTAATATACCAAGGGGCGTTAACAATTCCACGTAGCATCTTGTTTTGCAAGTTTTGTATAATTTTAATATTGGATTTCTTGGTGCAACCCCAAAGTTGTAAGCCATACCTCCAGATTGGTTGCAAAATCTGTTTATATAATAGCAATTTGTTGTGTATGTTAAGTTGGGAACTTCGTCCAATCAACCAGTACATTTTCCTATACTTAATAGCTAGCTCTTCTTTTTTCTTTTTGACGTGCGCTTTCCATTTTAATTTAGTGTCGAGTGTCATACCAAGGTACTTTGCCTCATTTAGTTTATAGTATAGAAAAAAAATGTGCCTTATTTTCTTGAACTAAGTTCTTTTGTTTTAGTTGGTTACTTTTATATGAATATTTTTGTTGTCTGTATATGAAATACATAAACACAAGTATAAGTCTAATATTAGTTTTAAATAATAATATATAATCTGTTTTTTCGTCATAAATATTTCACTTTAACTTCTTTTACATATAACAGCATCATTATCAAACATTCTCTTTTAACTGACATGGTTTATGAAACTGAGAATAATTTAATTTTATCATAAATTTATTACTGGCATGATAAACCGCTATAACTGACAGTGAACCACTTTAGTTAAATGTATAATTATTGGCCAAGAGTATCCCGTTTTAGTGTCAAGGTCAAACAATCCCACTTAGGGTCAGTGTTGTTTGAGATTCAGAGTCATAGTGGCAGTGTTTCTACTGCAATTGCAATTGATAAATAAATAAACAGTGATGTGCAGAAAAAACATCAATAACAATAGCTATTTGTGCAATGCAAAGTGGATAATGTTTACGTATGAAGTTTACCAAGTGCAAAAATTTTCTCAAGTTGACAATTGAATGTAAAAATTTTCCTACAGTAGTAGCATTTAAAAGTACTAATTCAACAATTCAAATTTATGGTTTAAACAGTGTAAGATTCTTACTCAAACTTCTTAAAATATCTAGGAACACTTCTGCATTGAGGTTACATGGTAACTTAAAAATAAACAAAACATTGCCAACTATCAAAAACAAAAAATTAATATCAGCTCTAACAACCACACACATATAATTTAAGTATTATGTACATTTACTTTAACCAATTTTTCGTGTGTGTTTTAAAAAAACTGTGTAACAAGTACTCGGAATGTTATTTAACATAAAAATACTACATAATATGATTCATCTTACAGTAAACTTGTAACAATATGTTGTTTTGTTAAAACTTAAATTTTATTTAGTTATCTTTGATGAGTGAGGAAAATTATAAACAGTGAACGAGTTCACGTTTGCACTCTGTTTTGGGTTAGCAGTCACTTTGCTCAATAATAAATGAAAACTACTGGAAAAGCTAATAAGATATTCTTTCACATTTGATTTATTGTGAGTTCACCATTCACACTATATGTCACCTAGATTGTTTGGTAATTGTTCAACATTCATGCTGTGTACATCACTTGGATTTTTAGAAATTGTTCATTGTTCACTCTGAATACTTTTTCAGAGTGTTCTTTCCTGTATACTTTTTGGCAATTATTCAACATTTACTCTTTACATTCCACCTTTTTTTTGTAGAAGTTTTTAAACATAGATTTTAGATTCAATTATTGTTCACCATGCACACCATACACTTTGTACAATAATATGGTGCACTACAATAAGGTGTTCTTTCACTTATATTATTTGGCAATGGTTCAGTATTCAGTCTGTATACTGCACAATAGTAAGTGTGTTCTTCCATCTATTTTAGCACTGTTTACCATTTACTCTATATATTTCATACAGATTATTTGGCAATTGCTCAGCATTTACTATATAAATTTTAATTAGTTTTTTTGTAATTGTTCATCATTCACTCTGTACATTGCACTTGCACTATAATAAAGCAATCTTTCACTTACATTTTTTTGCAATTGTTCAGAATTCAATTTGTATATTGCACAAGAGTAATGTGTTCTTTCACCTAAATTTTTGGCAATTATTCAATGTTCACAGTGTATCAGCAAACAGTGCAATACAATAAGATGTTCTGTCATCTAGATGTAATGGCAATTATTCACCATTCCACAAAGTATATTGCACTGAAATAAGGTATTCTTTCTCCTAAATTTTTTGGCAGATTTCAATCATTAGAAAAAAAGTATACAATAGTGTACTACAGAACAAACACTTAAAGAGTACACAGGCATTTAAAAAATAGCCAAAAAAACAGGATAGAACTGTACATGAATAAATATAGAAAAATGTTCCAATGAAGGTATGTTCTAAAATACTTACCTATCTGTCTTATCTGATTGAGTATAAAAAAGTATTACTCAATAACAGTTACACTACACAAATTAAATTTCATATTAACGCTAGCAAGATAATATTAGGAAAAAAACACTGAAAAAATATTTCACCTATTTTAAAAGTGGCTGTTATCAGTAGTAATACTGCTATGGTAGCAATACTATATTTTCCATACATAATCATCGTTTTGTCCGTAAAAAAACGTACATAAATTATATATTCACAAGTGAGTTACTTATGTCCATGTCTCATGACACATTAAGAAGGAAGGATATGACAGACTCATGTTTACATCCAGCACCACAGCATGTCCCAGTGTGTGTTTACATATAGAACATTAAATTTTAAGCAGTCCCTTCAAACTTCTTCTAGAGATCATGTTTGGTGCTCTTGTGGTCCGAATATAAGTTTTTTAACATGGTGGCCACTCTAAAAGCTCATTTTTTAAAACAGAAATTCGTTAATCAATCATTCATACAAATTATTAGAAAAATTGTTCTTTTTTATAGAATAACTGTGTCTACTATTTTCTGCACATGTCACTAGTAAGATTTTGATTTATCAAAAATTCATAATTAATATTGGTTCCTTAAAAAACAGATTGTTTTAATTAATATGCTATAGCCAATTATGCATACCATTTTATAATCATTTTTCTCCTAGACAGTTCATTTAAATCATTATTAACAGTTGCTTCAAAATAATATCAAATAGACCTAGTTTGTTAACCAAAATAGTAAATATCCTTAATACATGATTTGCGATCAAAAAAATTTGCCACACTTGCCAGTTATGTTGTTGTAATGAAACTCACTTCTTCTGCCTCACGTTTTTTCATGCTGACTCCTGGCTCCCACGTCTGTGCTCCAACTTTGATATCCATTATACAAGGATGTACGAAGCCAGCAGTGACATCACTCAATTTTAAAAACGTCACATCTATAAGTGCACATAATGTAAGTTAATGTATATGGACTGCACAATAATACACAAAAATTTTAAATATAACAAAATAATAAAATTATTACATGCAATAAACATAAAATTATAAATCACTAGTTTTATTCAAGATAAAATTCAGAAAAAAAATTGATAATAATACAAGATTTTGAGGTTTAAAATAAAATGTCTTTTATTGATGACCTATGTGAGTGTGCAACAATCCCTCAGTAATTTAGCAAATATCATTACGTATTTATTTAATCAAAACATGCTTGTCATTACGCTATTTGTCAATTGGCGAAGTAGCAGTTATTGTCAAATTTTCCATACTTCTTCAACCCTCCTTCACAAAAATTGTAATATTAAGTTTGTATAAAATATTTGGAGTAGAATGTGTGAAAAGTAACACTTTACAAAAAGGTTTGTGAGAGTAATTAATTGCTGGGTACTTACAAGTTTCAACTTTCAAATTTTATGTTCACGTTTCATTTTAAAAAGTTCTAATTTTTTAAGCAAAAATAGCATGTATAAACATATTATACTATTACATACAATATAAACATTATATTCTTACTTTGTCCATTGATAGTCAAATTGGTTGTTCCTTTAAACTCTGGAATGAACTCCTTGAATTTTAATAAAGTTGAATCCAATGTAGTTTGAAATGATTCATAAAATGCTATTTCTCGCTTTCCTTGTGCCGGTCTGTTGACAGGTTTTAAAACATAGCCATCTTTGTGTTTCAACATGCCTGAAAACCCAATAAAACATCATTAATAACAAGAAATAGCTGAAACAAAATAACCAAGATTTAACTTTAGATGTTATACGATTGTATCTTTAGTTATAAATGTATTTGTTGGCACCATTCATAAGAATTTAAAGTTACTTACCTATCATATACTTCCCATCTTCAAAAGAATGCCCTGCTACTTGGTTATCCAGTGGAACTGTATTAATAGGAAATTCATTAGTGTTAAGACAATTTACACTATTCAAATCCGAACTGACACCTTTGGAATCTCCACAAGAAAGTACGTCTAAATTTGGCTCCATCGTTTTTAATTTAGTTGCTGTAAGTAATAAGGTTTGTATAACTTTTATGTTAAAAAATAATTTTAAAATTACTATCTAAAAGAAGTTGTTATTTAACAAGAGGTTGAGAAGTGTGCTGAAAGGAGTTGAAGTTTGATGGTCAGAATGTGAGTAAAAGTTTCAGCTTGGCCTACAGATGATTAAAGTGAAAGTTTTGTAAACAGATTTGTCATAACATGCATTATCAAATAACCATAGGTAAACTAGGTAAGAGATTTTAATGGCTACTGATGCCAATGCATTTAGGTTGATCAGTAAATTATTAATAGTACAAGACAACCAGCAAATAATATTATACCAATTAATTAATTGGAACTGTAGCCTCAAAATGACTGTTAAGTTGTTGGTAGAAAAGTATAGGCTTAAATTAAAATTATGTCCAGTATAAATTTATCTAATATTTTAAATCATCCGGTCTTGCCAAGGCACTGTTCCCACAATATTTGCCAGTTGTAGCAATTTTAAACATGTTCTAATTATTAAATTGTCTCTTGTGTAGTGCACGCTTTGACAAGAGATATATGAGGCTTTCTTATTTATCTATGTCAAAATTTCTTTCATTTAAATAACTGCAATCAACTTCTTATACAATATAACACTTTGATTGCTGTATACTGACTTTTGCACTTTATAGTAAAGGTATTAATTGTGAAGTGAACAAGCTGCTAAAATTAGTATGACTCATGAAAACATAACCCCAAACACTTCTGGTATTAATGTGTTCTTATATGGTATTTATGTAGTGTTATAAGTATACAAATTTTAAAGTACAAATATTAGCATTCTTGTATTTTTCAGTTGATTACAGAGAATTAATGAACAACAAGCTTCAGTTTTACATTATTTTTAAAATGAACCCATCATCATACAAATTTGTATTTTGCCAGGTGATTTACAACAATACTAAACTATTCATAATATTAACTTGAAAATTTTAAAATATATACTTTTTTAAAATTGTTTAAAATTTTGCAAGAACTTCACAGAATGTTTCTTTTTTTTGTATTAACCTGTAGTTTGTTGTATACCACATGAAAATGCTATAAAAGATATCACTCCCATCTCTCTAGCTCAATTGCCCTAGAACAATTGCAAATAATTCCATCTACGGTTTTGGGACAAATTTATTGAAAATTTACATAGCAGTAATTCAAAAAGTAGTTATCTCAATGAAATTTGGTTTTTCCAAGTCTGTAACTTTTTTTGAGAAGCACACTTGTGCAAAATTTTATTACAATATGAGATAGGGAGTCAAAATAATAATAGGGAGTCAAATATAGGTAGTCAATATTTTTTTTTTATAGTGTGGTTGATTTGACCTAGAACCACCCTCTTCAGCCATACAACTTTTATAGAAAACCGAGTCAGATTTTTCATGCTATAGCCTACAACTTGGGTATTTCATGCTATAGCTTATTACTTTCATACAAAACCATGTTTAATTAATTTAATAATATCCATGACCAGTAAATTCATGTATAAAATGTAATATGTTAACGTGATGTAAACAGCCATGATGTCACAATACATTTCCTTAAAATCTTAAATAATCTAAACAAATTATTTTCCATGGGTGAATAGGCTATATGTTAATTAAATAATAAGGTATAAAATGAAACAAAAAATATTTAAAAATCACTACATGAAAAAAAAAACAACCAACACTGCATAAATACCAACTCATATTTACCCTTTGCCCAGTGAACATTTTTTGCTTGTGTAGTAAAAACTTCCACACAACAGTACTGTAAGGTTATGCAGATTTTTGCCCAAAATTTCCTCATTTTTATACCTTTGATAAGTATTCAATAAAGCATTCTGGCAAAAAAAAAATTAAAGGTATCTATTAATAACACACAAACACACTTAGCAAAATTTAAAAAATGCTACAACCCCTACAAAAGGCTACATGTACTAATCAACTTCTAGTACTAATTAAAAACCATACTTCTATTATTATCATATTACATTTATCTATGTTTTAATACTAACCTAATTCATTGCATAAAGTGCTGAAGTAAGCTAGTTACTTACTCTAGGTATTAATACTGAATACAATATAATACATATAAAATTTCCCTAATACTGCACTATAAACAAAAAATGTTTTCCTTGTATAAATATTGTCATTCAAATCAAAACCAGTGACCACCTGTGATCCTATTATTTTTCCCAAACCAAAAATTTTTATAAATATACGCCTATTTCAACTTAATACAAATCGTTCGTATATTGCCTACTATATCTACGAATTATGAAATGATTAGAATAGCAATGAGAAAAATCAACAAAAAAAAATTAGAATTTGACACAAAATTCCAAAAAATAATAGATTTACATTCACATTGACATTGTGGTTACTGTGAAGTTTTATGGTTAGATGCACAGCCTTAATACAATATTTTACTGGAAGCAGTGAAAGACGTGAGTCTTCAGGGTACAAATTCTAGGCTGCGATCCTTATACAGTATAAAAAAGAATCAGGTTTTTCCACCGTACAGATGCGTCAAAGCATCAACAAATAATTTTAAATTTTCTCTTCCCATAAATTGAAGTTTATAATTTTAAATTTTTATTTATTTTAGTGATAATATATCCCAATTACTGTTAAATATATATTGGGCTACTGTAGTCTAATGTTTTTTTCTTTAACTTATTTAATCATATTTTATTTACATAAGTGCAAATTTTTTAAGCGAAAGTTAACTTTGGCGGGGGAGTGAATAGAAAAAGTCTGCTGAAAAGGAAAATGTAACAGAAATATGTTAGGAATGAGCAAACTAATTTGTTCTTTCAGTATTTGTCTCTTTTTTCTTTCTCCTTTTTGATAACTGTACACGTGTATTGTATGAAAACGTTGTGTTGCTTTGGTTTCTGTATTTTGCTTTAGTTGAAGAACACGTCCACGTTGTAACCGTTTATAATACATTCGAAATTAATATAAACGGTATTAATACTGGTATTAATATAATAATTGTTGTTAATATTGCCAGTTTTTAACAACATAACCTGAAACTTATTATAGGCTATCAGCTGTTCAATCAAATCAGCTGATCGTTACGAATTAGTATAAAACCACTGATCTTTTGTTGTAACTACACTAAATAATATCTAAGTTAAGTTCACCTATTTATTTACTTAAATAAAGCGAGATATTTATAAACATTTCTTCAAACTAATTATATATTCAGCAAAAATATCATTAACTAAAACCTTGCTTTTTTTCGCTATATAACTCCCAGAGTTCCAAACGTGTACTTTTCGTAATATAATTAATTGTGACAGTGAGTTTCTTTTTTTAAATTCATTTAAGAGTCAAAAATAAATTTATCGAAAGTATCCTAATGTTTTGTTTTGGCATGTAGTTAAAGGATTTCAGATGAATATGCTGTGTATATTAAATTTAAAAAGCTCTTATGAAATCAAAGAACATTAAGAAACAAGCGAATAGTTTCTCATCCTTGTAATTTTGATTTTAAGTAAAAAATACTTCTGAAAATTCCCATCTGTAGTGTGTACAAAATTCAAAAATGTTTTAGTTATACGAAAATTTTTTAATTAAAACGTTTAAAAATCCAAAAATTTAAGAGATTTGCACACAACTTAATTAAAGTTCAATGAATGCATACAATTAAAATGTATCCCCTTTCTATTTTCACAACCTGGCAATTAATTGATATCATGAATCTCCTTCAGTGCTTCTCTCTTCTTCTGAGCTATTTCTGCCGGTTCTGTTTATGTCTTTCATTAAAAAACTTTCTTCATGATAGTCCTTGATTAACTTTTGGAAATGTTCCCTGCATCTTATTTTATTTTAAATTATTTCTATAAAGTAAATTCTAAAGTTTTGATGTAAGCTTTGCATTTCAAATAGACTTTTCTTATCAGCATTCAACTTATTATATTTCTCATAGATTTTACAGTTCGCTTAGAGTGATTACACAAGGCGCTCGTATATTTGGAAACGAATTATAAGCACTAATCGAGGAATCACAGTACAGTACAATAAATGAACACTCAAGGTTTTTTGCAATCTCTACTATTACCTATTATCCTTGAGCGTTGGTAAAATCATAGATTAATACACAAATAAAGGTGACCTAGGGTGTTGCGAGCCTGTGGTACTTTGTACTCTCTAGTACTGCTGTTAACAAATCACTAGTCATTTAAAAGTGAAATAATAAAAATGGAGGAATCGGTAAATGATTCAATAACTTTATTAAATAAGTTATCTTTGACTATTGGAACTTCTGAAGCAGCCCTAAGACTTCTTTTATCTATTTTATTAGGTAAAACTAGTTATTTACTATATTAAAATATTGTGTTTTGAAAATTAATGTTTGCGTAGGCCTATTGTCACGATGCAAAGGTTAGGTTTGAACCCTAGCTTAGGATTATTCGGCATACATAGCTTCTGCCTCTTCTTCACTTGAACAAGAACAGTTGAAATAATAACCGTTTTAATTTTTTAAAACATTGTTTTCTTAACCTTATTACTTGTACAACATGTTATGCAATATGAGCAGTATTACATACAGCAGAAGAAAGTCATCAGTTTTCATTAATATCTGTGTGTTTTGTGATACATAATACGTGGTGTAAATGATTTGGAACTTTGTTGTGTCTAATGTTAAAATTGCCTTTTTCTGAAAAATGTCTGCGCAGTAGGTTTTTTCAATTGCCCAACATTTTTCGTAGGCTAGGTCTGTAAATTTATTCAGGAAACAAAAATTTGCAGGGAGAAAAAATAACATAAGGTTTGGGTTGTAGGCCTATTTATGATGGTCAAATGGGGGAGCGCCCTCTAAATAGACACAGAATGGTGACTTTTAAAGCCTTCTGAGGGCAACTTTATTCTTATGTTTTTTTAGGAAATGCCCAGCATCAATAATCTAAAATATAAAAGTGCGGAAACAACTGGAAGTTACAAAAAAGGGAAAGTGGCAAACGTATTATTAAAATGACTTCAATGCGAAAGTGAGAAACATGTTTTTAATAGTGAAAACGATAAAGTTCGTGTGTGTTAATAATAAAAGGAATTGAAAAACTGTCAGATACTATGAGAAAAAGGAGAATAAATTTTTACGGCTATCTTCTTAGAATGAACTCTAATAGATTAACGAAACAAGTGTTTGATTTTTTCCATAATCATAAAACAAAACCAAACTGGTTTAAAGAAATTGAAAAAGACCTAATAGAATTAAAAATTACAGAAAATTCACTGCTTGACCAAACTGCTAAGATAATTACCAAAGACGAAAGAATAAGATTCTAAGATAAAACCAAAATAAAACCTAAACCTATCATTTCAGAAGAGGAGAGGAAAAGAAGATCAGAAAGAATGAAGAGCTACTGGGAACAAAGAAAAGTACAGCGCGCAAGAAATGATTAATTCAGCGTACCCCAAAGAGGGTGAAACGAAAAGAAGAAGAAAAGGAATACATTTTTTTTTACAAAAAAAGAACATAATTTAACTTGACTTGGCTGTTTTGTGTTCAGTGAACTGTGAAAAGGATTAATAGTGAAAAGGATATATATTTTTCTTATAAAAAAAAGAATTTCATAACTTAACTCAACTTGTATGTTTGGCATTTAATTCGTTTGTTATATATAGGAGTAGTATTCCTAAAAAAGTACAAACCTTTGTAAGCAGTGTCTATTAGGCGGATATAAAACTGTTGCGGCTCAGTAAAAATGGTGAATTTTGGTCTGAAACTGGGACAGATAGTAATTTGAGAGCTAAAATCTCTGTGTTTGAATTTAGAGAACTGTATCAACATTGGAACTTATGGAATGTCAGTCAATACTTCAGAAATGGTTGGAGCAGTCAAGAGAACCAGAAATTGATTTAAGATGTCCTTGCTACAATCACCAACTTAATATGGCAATTTCAAAAACTGAAAAAGTGCAATCAGTGTGGAATTCATTTGGAATAATAGGAGAAGTTATAACATTTTTTAATTCATCCTCAAAACAAAAGAAATATGGCACTGGAAAGTTTCTTCAGGGCCAGTTAACTCATCTTTGTGACACTCGTTGGTTGGAGCGCCATGATGCTGTTTTGAAGTGTTTAACAATTATAGAAAAAAATCAGTGTTGCCCTTAGTCTAGTTAATCAGATGTAGCAGGTGATCTTAGCGACCCCACCATACCTCTAGCTCATTTTACTCTCACTGATTTACTCCACATACACACAACACACACATACACACACACTCTCTTTCACACACACACACCCGCAGGGGGATGCAGACTAGCTGCACCTAATGAGAGGACCTAGACGAACCTCGCGGCACCCGAGTGTAACATACACTTACACTTACTGCACTACACTTACGATTTAAACACTTTACACTCACACGTACATTTTACGGATTTGCTGTTCTGGTTCCGTTATGTCTGGGAGTGGCAATACTGCTTGGTTTCCTTTGGCGGGGTCAAGTATGTGGAACCTGATGTGTGCCTAGCACTTCCGAGGGACAGGGTCTGGGACCGAGCAGCCTATAGGAGCTTGGCAAGCACATGAATGTTGAGTTATGGGCGTCAGAGCCCATAGCTGGGTCTATCGAAACAAATGGTTGCATTCTGTGAGTACATAGAGGGCGACTGCCAGTGGTACTTGGGTTTGGGGAACCGTAACTTTGTACCGGAACCCATTCCTAAAATATTCTGGAGTGCTGACAGACATGTATTTCGCTCCAGGATATTTGGAGGTCCCTCCCCAATTTATTGGGGATTCTCGCTTTAGTTCGCGTATCCTGGGCTGCTGGTGGTCGTTTGGGTGCACCCTGTGCCACTTGTTCAAAAATCTTCATTCATGAATCGCTCGGTAAATAACACTATGGATACCAAAATCCAAAACGCCAAACTGAGTTTAAAGAGGCATCGTGTGACCGTGTCAAACAAGTCTGTAGTGAGGATGTTGGAGATTTACCCAGTAATCCGAAAGTAGAAGGAGGTAGCTTTATGTTACCTTCTATAAGATATCTCGTTTTTAAAAATTCTTCCGAAGGAGCTGATTTTAGAAAAGTCACTCCTTTTATAATTAATAAGGCAATCGTTGGAAAAGCGGGTCCCGTAGTTTCAGTCAAGAAACTACAAAACTGGACCTTACTAGTTCAAACCCACAGCGACAAACAGACACAGTCGCTGCTTAAAATGACATCCTTCTTTGAGAATATCAGGGTATCTGTGGAACCCCACAGAACCTTGAATTTTGCAAGGGGTGTCATAACATGCAGAGATCTTGTTTATGTTGATACCTAAGAAATAAAGACGGAGCTGGCTTCGGAAGGAGTAATCGATGTAAATCGAATAATGCAAGTAGATAAGGGACAAAAAATTCCCACAGCCTCCTTGATTCTTACATTTGGAAAACCCACTGTACCCGAGTATATCTATGCCGGATACCAAAGGCTGTCGGTCAGACCTTATGTTCCGAACCCAAGGTGTTGTTTTAGATGTCAAGGTTTCGGCCATATGAGTTCCTCGTGTTCGAAGCCCGAGGTTTGCGGCAATTGCAGTACTGCGGGTCATAGTGGTGAAGGTTGTCAGGCTAGCCCACATTGTGTGAACTGTGGAGGTGGTCATCCTGCCCGATCTCCAAACTGCTCCAAGTTTCAAGAAGAAAAGTCAATTTTATCGATAATGGCCAAAGATAAGATTTCCTTCTCCGAAGCCAATAGAGTTCACAAAAGCTCTATGTCTGTTCTGAATGGAAAATCTTTTGCAGCTGTCACATCTAATCCAAAAATATCATCTTGTGTGAATTGTGATGAGCTAACCAAAACTGTCAAAGTTTTGACGGATCAAGTAGCTCAATTGTTAAGTCTGTTATCCTCCAATGTCACACCTATTTCAGTTCCAGTTGCTAAGAAAG
This sequence comes from Callitettix versicolor, assembly GCA_022606455.1. Classification (NCBI taxonomy): domain Eukaryota; kingdom Metazoa; phylum Arthropoda; class Insecta; order Hemiptera; family Cercopidae; genus Callitettix; species Callitettix versicolor. The sequence continues at coordinate 61,539,660 of CM040184.1, forward strand.
GTCCTTTATTGTTTTCTCCTACTAAAGTTACTTCTGGGTCTAATTCATGTAAAGAGTCTAAATCTCCAGTGACAAAGCCTCTAATGACAACATCGCAAGTACTAAGAAACCACCCGTCGCCCGTTGATAAGAAAACCACTCCGGGTCTAGAGTATTTCTTAAAAAGAAAATCAAACACTTGTTCACCGACAGTTGGACCTAAAAATAAAAATTCTGCCACAGTAAACAAACCTGTAAAGAAAACTGAAAAAACTTCTAAAGGAGGTTCTACTACCAAACCTCTTGCAAACAAAACCAAAAAATCATCAGAGTCTGACATTAGTCACATATAGATTGATTCTGATCAATCTATAGTATGCTCTATTGACAATATGAATCCTATCATAAACTAAATTATTGATTTTCAATGTCAACGCCTTCCATTTATAACAATGTGATACAGTGGAACATTAACGGAGCCAAAAGTCATATTGAAGATTTAAAACTTCTTGTACGAGATACGTCTCCATTATTCATTTGCCTTCAAGAAATGCACTTTCACCAATCGCACTCCTTCAATTTAAGAGGGTATTCTATTGTCAGGGCCGACTTCATAACGGAAGAACGAGCGAAGGGTGGGGTAGCCATACTCGCTCGTGACTATATTGATGCCTTTCCTGTGGACATAATAACTCCTTTACAAGCTGTCGCAGTTCAGACTACCGTACCATTTAAACTTACCATATGTTGCATTTATTTACCGCCTAGCTATGCCTTCCAAAACAATGACTTAATTAACTTATTAATTCAATTACCTGTCCCCTTTCTATTGATGGGTGATTTTAATGCTCACCACACATCGTGGGGCTCTACTACTTGTAACTCACGAGGAAACCGAATTGACAATATAAGGACTACATTAGATCTATGTCTTTTAAATAATGGTTCCCCAACACACTTATCGTCTTCTACAGGTGGTTGGACAGTCGTTGATTTGACCTTTTGCAGTCCAATTTTGGCAACGAAGTTTGAATGGTTGGCAATGTCTGATCTTTACGGCAGCGATCATACTCCGATTAATGTTTCATTTTGTACATTCCACCGTCCGAATCAACGCCCTCCGCGGTGCATTCTACAAAAGGCACAATGGGTGGATTTCACAGAGCAATTTGTATCACCTGACATTGAAGATTTTAACTCTATAATGAAATAGTACAAACTTTAACTGAAAATATTTTAGATGTAGCACATAAAACTATTCCTCAAACCTCGACTCATCAATCTCATCCCCCCCCATTCCTTGATGGACTGAGGACTGTAAGCATGCCTTGCTTTTACGTAGACGAGCTCTAAGAAGGTTCAACAGACGACCGACGAATGAAAATCTTGAGAGGTATAAAATTCTCCGAGCTAGAGCTCGTAGAATATTTAGAGAAAGTAGAAAGAATTCTTGGACCTAGTATATTAACACAATATCAAGAACAACACCAGTGTCAACTGTTTGGAAGAAACTCCGTTCCGTTTCTGGTTCATCTCCATCAACTCCCTTGATGGGCATCAAACAACGGAATGGAATAATAAGTTTTGATCCTCGAGATATTGTTAATACATTGGGTTTATATTTTGCAGATTATTCTTCGTCTACTTCCTATAGCAATGGTTTTTGTCTTTTCAAAAATACCCAAGAAGCAGTGCCATTCGTCGTTGGTACGTCTGTTTCTCCTTTGAACACGCCCTTCTCAATAGAAGAGCTCCAATCTGCACTGTCATACTCTTCAGATTCAGCACCAGGCCATGATAACCTTGTATATTCCATGATTAAAAATCTTCCAACATGAGGGAGGATTTCCCTCCTGAAGATATACAATCGTATGTTTGAGGAACACTCTTTCCCTGATGTTTGGTTGGAAGCAACAGTGATTCCTATTCTTAAGCCAGGTAAAGATAAAACTGATCCAAACAGCTACCGCCCTATTTCTCTTACCAGTGTGTTATGCAAGCTAGTGGAGAAAATGGTAAATCGCCATCTTGTTTGGTATTTAGAAAATAATAATTTACTCTCTAAGGACCAGTGCGGTTTTAGGCAAGGGCGATCTTCCATCGATCAGTTAGTTTTATTAGAATCTGCAATCCAAAATGCCTTTCTGTTACGTCAAACACTTGTTGCAATATTCTTTGACCTAGAGAAGGCATATGATATGGCTTGGAGAAGAGGAATACTAAATACTTTAAAATCATGGGGTATACAAGGTAATATACTAGGTTTTATTAAAAATTTTCTCTCAAACAGATATTTCAGAATACGCCTTGGATCTACATTGTCAGATCATTTTCGGTTAGAGAATGGCGTCCCGCAGGGAAGTGTACTTAGTGTGACCTTGTTTGCTGTTGCTATCAATAGTATAACTACTAATGTGCGGTCTCCTGTTCGCTGTTCTCTATTTGTGGATGACTTTGCAATTTATGTTGGTGCTAGAAGTTTGGCCACAGCTGAAAGAACACTTCAGCTTACAGTAAATAGATTGCAGTCATGGACGAATTCTACTGGGTTTAAATTTTCTGCTGCTAAAACTCAATGTATTGCCTTCAGTCGCCGTCGACAGATCTGAACTCCTTCAATGTTTCTCGATGGTATAGAAATTCGGACCATTCAATCTGTTTGTTTTTGGGATTAATATTCGAATATTCCCAAAGACTATCATGGAATCCTCATTTGCGTGATTTAAAGTTACGATGTAACAAAATTCTTGATATGTTGAGGGTGCTTAGTGGTTCTCGATTGGGCGCTGATAGAACTTGTATGATGATGTTTTACTGTGCGGTGATTCGTTCGTGAATTGATTATGGCAGCATAGTATAGACCCAGACCATCACTCTGCAATACGACTTGTCTGGAGCCTTCCGTTCTAGTCCCGTTGTGAGCATCCTAGCCGAGGCTGGGGAACCTTCACTTTCTCGGCGGAGACAGAAACTACAGTTAACTTATGTAAGCAATTTATCATCTAAACCATGGCACCCTGCTTTTAATACAGTTTTCAAAAATCAATTGCTGTGACAGTATGAAACTCGACCGAATGCTACTGCTCCGCTTGGTATTAGAACTTCCCGTATTTCTGATGACTTAGATATTGAACTGCCCCCAATGTTTGTAAGGTCCCAATGTCTTATTCCTCCGTGGACTATTACCGTGCCGACAGTCGATTTATCACTATCGTCTTACGTAAAATACAACACTCCTGACGTAGTGTATCGTCAGGAGTTCCTTCATATTCTACATTCCAACCCATCTAGTGAAATTATTTTTACAGATGGTTCAAAGCTTGAAGTTAAAGTCGGTTGTGCATTTTACACATTAGGGCAAACGTGTAAGTATGGATTACCCTCAATTTGTAGTGTCTTTACTGCTGAACTGTTTTCTATCTTGAAAGCTTTGAACACTGTTGTATCCAATTTTGCTCATTATCTTGTGTGTTCCGATTCGAAAAGTGCACTCCAGGCTATCCAGGATATGTATTCGGTAAATCCTCTTTTTCAAGATATTTTGTGCCGTATTCGCAGCCTTGAACTACGAGGTGTTGGAGTAACATTTTGCTGGATACCTGTACACTGCGGGATAATTGGAAACATTAGAGCGGATATTGCAGCAAAGGAAGCAACTTTGCTGCCGCCGTTTACGCACCGTGTATTGTGTTCAGATTACCTTTCCAAAGTAAAGCAATTACTTCGAATGCGTTGGGAAGATGAATGGATAGCCTTGAACAATAACAAATTGAGGGTAATTAAACATACTGTTCGCCCTTGGAGGTCGTCTGTAAGAACAAGTCGAAGGGAGGAGGTTGTTGTTACACGCCTCCGTATTGGTCATTCGTTGGTGACACATAGTTTTATAATGAGACGCGGGGAGCCACCTTGCCAACTTTGTGGAGAAACCATCACAGTCAAACACTTGATCTTAGATTGCGATTGCTTGAGAACCATGCGTTTAATATATGGATTAGGAAACTGTATGCAGGCGATCTTGGGGGACGATTCGTCAATCATTTATCGCGTTTTGGCCTTCCTGAGATGCTTGCATATATATCAAAATATTTAACTTTAATTTTTTCCTTAGTGTTTATTTATTTTCTATAGTTTATATTCTTGTTAACTAGTTTTAGGTAATTTTATTGTTTCATAATATTTATTATATTCATGTTTAATTAGGACCCCTTTACAGTCCACCCCTTTATATTGTTTTGTTTTTAAGTCATTTACTCTTGTTATAAATGTTATCTAGTTTGTAAGTAATGTTAAGTTTTATCGCTCTGTTGTTTCTTTTCTTTAGTAGTTGTGTTTAGGCGATGATAGCCTTAATGTGCTTTTCGCCTTAAAAAAAAAAAAAAATGTAGCAGGTGATGCGTCACCACCAAAGATTCAAAGCTTATTGTTCAGCATCACAGTGGTGTTTATTGTAGCTCTAAACAGTCTGAATGAAGTCTAGTTTTGACTTACTTGTTTCTTAATTGGACTGGGCCCTTGATGACCTGCAAACAAGATTTTCGGAAGACTTCTTTAATGTTTAAATTTGTTTTTACCTACAAACATTGTTGCTCAAAGTATTATCTCTCTATTTCAAGACTTAAGCACTAATTCAGAAAAGAATACCAATGTGTTTGGCATTCAAGAAGGTGAGTTTTTTTACAAAACTGATAGTTGAACGTAGCCAGTGGTTTATAAAATGACAGTTTAGAAATGGAGACGGCATTCCTTCTTCAGCAGCTGTTGCTTTTGAGGTTTGCTAACCCTTATAATTTCCAGTTGTAAGAAAGATGTTGAAAATCCTCACTCTTCTAGTAAGCATTGCTACTGCAGCAGAAAGGACTTTTCCAACCCATCTTTTTGCTGGACATATTTATTGCAATTTTCTATTCAATATTTTATGGATGGAATATTTCATGCAAATTTGTATTCCCAGTGCAGAAGCAGTAAGATCATCTAATTCCCTAGTTAAGAGGTTAAGTCACCATTTGCTGCACTGACAGATGAAATTCAAGATTATGTAATAGGCATCGTACACACTATTGGTAAATTAGGTTAGCCTCTGAACATTCGCAAGCTAATTTTCTTTAACCACTTAGTCCTTATTTTCCAATCAATTTAATTATTATTATGTTCTCTTAGAAATGTTAACCTATATATAATATTGAGTTCACTATACCAATGTTTTTTTACAGGTTATCCTATTGGTCTAATACACAGATATTACCTATATGGAAAAAGTCCAGATTTGCAACACACTTACTTTATTGTCTGTGGCGTTATTCTTGGATATTTTAATTTTGGTAAGTTTCATTTTTATATTTTAAAATTGTTATGAACTTAATAATTTTTGTTGACCAGGCTTTAGGCTATGCAAAAACTAAATTATGGATTCCCCTGCCAGTCTGAAGTTGCACTTTGATCCCTAGTCTAGAAAAGTTTTCATTTTTAAATGAAGGCTGCCAGCCGCCCTAATGCTAGAAGGACCATCTAGTCTTTTTTGTGCTCACTTATCCTAAGAAATTAAGAGCCATTTCTGGCTAACCTGTGTGAATATGGGTGTCATTATGTCCTTTGATGAGCCATAATCTGAATTTAAAAAAAGGCTCATTTTCTATTTCTAGGTCAAACAAACCTTGTGACAGACTTAGTCCTTAGAGTTGTAACCTTGTCCTTTATGAATTCATCCTTTGGTTACCAACAGGGGACAGTCGCATTTTCTGTTGATACCAGAGTATCGCTGAAAATTTGGTTGAAATCATCTTGTTCATCAGAATCGTCTGCTAATGTTGCGGAATTTGGTTGAAATCACGTGGTTCATCACAATACTCTTGCAGCATCACTAGGACCAACTGTGCGATCCCAGGACCAACTGTGCAATCCCAGGACCAACTGTGCGATCCCAGGACCAACTGTGCGATCCCAGGACCAACTGTGCAATCCCAGGACCAACTGTGCAATCCCATAACCTGTCTTTCCTCCTCTGCTTTTAAAGGCAGGAAGGTATTCTTTTTGCTTGAATGATAGTAAAGCCCTCCAGGAATATCATTTTCCCTTTTTTCTTTCCTTAAAAAAAGGACTGTTTTAAAGCATTTAGAGCATACTTAAGTCGTACTTAGATCATAGATTTTGTCCATGAAGCCAAAGTCCTCTAAGTTCTCCTTGGTCATAATTTAGAATTTTAGCTTCAACATCAGGGTCAGTATCTGTACATTTATTCTGAACTGATATTGCCTCTTTCAATCTCTTCAACTCCAGTGAACCCAGAGTTGATCAGGTTTAATAACTTGCATTAAATTTGTTAGCAAAACTCTTTTACAACAACAATATTAGGGCTTTAATATACAGTAGCCGTTGGTTATTATGATCAGATAAAATTGATTATAATATTGGGAATTGCATGTTTTGAACATATTAAGTGGTAGATTGGGAAACATGACGCACACAGGTGTGGGCTAGTATCAGGTTCTGTGACCACGATTTTCAAATTTTTAATGTACCTATAGGCTTTATATACAAAATATGTTAGTTATGTTTTAAAGTTTTTCCCTCATAGAAAAGAAATTTTTGTACATATAAAAGAGTGGTTTGGCTCTTTTATTGTGAAAGTAATCAAATATTTTTTTGGTTAGTCTATTTTTGTCCATTTGAAGGAAGTGCCCATCAATCCTCCTTTTAAGTTTCTTTTCATTTATCTTTAAACATTTTTAATAAAAGGTGTTTTTAAAGATTCTATATATTTAAACTACTTAATTCAAACAAAGTTAATCAGAAACAATTCTCTTTACTAACTTAATTATATACTTTTTAAAAACAAATTTCAAATACAACTTTATAATTTCAACTAAATTCTTTTAACCTCTTTTTTAGTATAAAATTGTATACTGATAATCCTTTGAACTTATATACTATTGCCTATGAAAATATTATCAGTTATGATCCCAACCTCTCGTCAGCATTAACGCAGTTCTTAACCTTATTAATGAACTTAATTTTATAATCTAAAACTTCATTTTTCACCAATTATAATTCTTATGATATTTTTATTATTTATTTCAATTATACCTAAATTGTATGGTTTAATTATATTTAATTTAGATTTATATATATATATATATATATATATATATATATATATATATATATATATATTCTAATTCATATTATATTTCTGAAAGTTTGTGTGTTTATTTATTTGTTTGTTTGTTATTCAATCACGCTTTAACCACTGGACCAATTGAGATGAAATTTGGTACAAATATGGTTTAAGTATCAGAGATACATATAGGCCTATTCCCGTTTTACAAAACGTCATTATACTACTTACCCAGCCCAAAATAATTATCAGTTTTTAGTTTTGTGGCATGTGTTAATTGTAGTTATTTACTGGACCTGTGATTTAGGTACCTGAGATGAACATAGATTCAATCGTATTTTAAGAATCTTAATCTGTGTTTTATTTATTGCAAAATTATTGCTTTTAATGTAACATTTTCAATATTTTAGTTGAAATTTTTTTCAAAACTGACTTTAATTTGTCAATTTGTGTTGAATTTTCAATATTAAATGTAAAAAAATTCCTACACAGAGTGCCAATTGTAAGGTAGTATATATATATTTGTGTAATTACATTATATGAAAAAATGGTAAATATACAGTGTAGCATATCCTTATTTTTCGATATTTTTGTTACTAAAATGCTTTATTATGTGCCCAAAAGCAAGAATCCAAAATATAAAATCACGAGAAGTACGATAAAATCGAAAATAAAAGTGACCAATATAACCTCAAAATTGGTACCCGGCGAAAATCAGTAACGTGTTGTAAATCGGTAAAACAATAAAAATACGTCTAACACGGGTTTTGGGTGATAAGAAACCCATTTTTAAAAAGAATACTGCATAGCCAAACTGACACGGTTGTTGGGCATAACAAGGTGATGCGTGAAAAAACCTTTGTTTTTTTAAAAAATAACCTACTATATATCCTGACATGGTTGTTGGGTCTATCACGGTGATACGTGAAAAATCCTTTATATTTTTTTAAAGAACACTACATATCTTAACTGACACGGTTGTTAGGCCTAAGACGGTGATGCGTGAAAAACCTTTATATTTTTTTAAAGAATACTACATATCCTAACTGACACGATTGTTAGGCCTATCATGGTGACGTGTGAAAAAAACCTTTATTTTTTTTTAGAATAATACATAACCTAATTGACATGGTTGTTAGGCCTATCACGGTGATGCGTGAAAAACCTTTATATTTTTTTAAAGAATACTACATATCCTAACTGACACGATTGTTAGGCCTATCACGGTGATGTGTGAAAAAAACCTTTATTTTTTAAAGAATACTACATAACCTAATTGACACGGTTGTTAGGCCTAACACAGTGATGCGTGAAAAACCTTTATATTTTTTTAAAGAATAATACATATCCTAACTGACAAGGTTGTTGGGCCTATCACGGTAATGTGTGAAAAAAACCTTTATTTTTTTTAAAGAGTACTGAATTCTTAACTGACACGGTTGTTAGGCCTAATATGGTGATGCGTGGAAAAATCTTTATAATTTTTTAAAGAATACTAGGCTACGTATCCTAACTGACACGGTGGTGCGTAAAAAACATTTATATTTTTTACATATCCTAATTGACATGGTTTATAAACACATATCCTAACTAACATGGTTCTTGGGCCTATCATGGCGATGTGTGAAAAAACCGTTATTTTTTTTAAAGAGTACTCCAAACTTAACTGACTCGGTTCTTAGGCCTATCATGGTGATGCGTGAAAAATCTTTATATTTTTTTTAAAGAATACTCCATAAGTTAACTAACATGGTTGTTAGGCCTAACTCGGTAATGCATTAAAAACACCTTAATTTATTTTTTAAAAAAGAGTATTCCAGAACCTAACTGACAACGGTTGTTGGGCCTAATACGGTGATGCAGGAAAAAAGCCTTAATTTTTTTTAAAGAGTACTCCATAACTTAACTAACACGGTGGTGTGTTAAAAAAACCTTAATTTTAAAAAAGAAATACACCATAACCTAACTGACACGGTTGTTGGTCCTAACACGGTGATGCGTGATCTTTAATGTATATTACGATTGCGGGCAAAGCCGTGACGGGTAACAGGTAATCATATTATATTTCTGAAAGTTTGTTTTTGTTTATTTGTTTGTTATTCAATCACACTTTAACTACTGGACCAATTGAGATTAAATTTGGTATGAACACGGTTTAGGTACCTGAGATAAACACAATACTATTCCAGTTTAATTGTAAAATAGTGACTTTTTAATAATACTGTATTTTATTAAAATATGACAGGACCCTGTTTTAGAGTATCGAGTAGCAAAATGTACATTTCTTGACTGAAAACCATAAATCGTATAATATTGTAAATAGAAATATATTAAAATGAAATGACCTATTCTGATTTTGAAAATCGACTATAAATTGTATTGCCTACATTATAATTGCAGGCAAAGCCGCAACGGGTAACAGCTAGTATATTATATTTAGTAAAGTGTTCAGTTTTTCAACCAGTAAACTTGGTTGATTGTTACAGAGTATGTATAGGCAGTATTCACAAAATGTCTTTCTCTCAATATTTGTGCAAAAATAACACTTCTAGATTTTAGGTTATGGTTGATTTCACAAATCTTTGTGTTGCATAATGTATTTTTGAAATAAGAAACTGGACTGTGTCACTGCTCTTATCAGCATAAAACAACACCCACTTTCTTTGACAGTACACAATTTCCACACAACATACACCAAATCCAGTTACTCTGATGGGCAGAATACAATATTAAAAAAGGGCTATTTAAAAATTATATATTAAAGGTAGACCAAAACAAGTTTAAAAATTTTCAAGTTAAGTTTTGTAAATGATAATCCTTTGAACTTATATACTATTGCCTATGAAAATATTATCAGTTATGATCCCAACCTCTCGTCAGCATTAACACAGTTCTTAACCTTATTAATGAACTTAATTTTGTAATCTAAAACTTCATTTTTCACCAATTATAATTCTTATGATATTTTTATTATTTATTTCAATTATACCTAAATTGTATGGTTTAATTATATTTAATTTAGATTTATGTATACATATATATATATATATATATATATATATATATATATATATATATATATATATATATAATTGTTATTATTATTATCCTGTATTATATCTTAGAACACTATATATATTTTAGTTAAAATTAAATTATATAATTATGTTAATTTTTTAAACATGTTTTATATTCAAACTCACTTTGGTTCTTATTTTTAAATATTTTATTTATTTGTGTAATAACAGATTATAAATTTAATTTTCATCCTTTTTATTTTGTGATTAAAATTTATTTCTTTATATACATTTTCTATATTTTATTTATCCCAATTCCTCTGACTTATATTTATTTTTTATATTTCGCTAATTTTTTCAAAATCATTAGCTATGTTTTTGCAACAATTTTAATTAATTTGATTCATTAATTAAATTGATATTAATAATTTAAATTATTTGCATAAGATAAGCATATTTACACTAACACTAAATAAGGTGGAGTTGTCAGCTGTATCTTTACAGTGAACTGCAAAGTCCTTCCGAGTTTGGTTCCTCTCTTAGTCGTCTTGCTTATAGCTCCTTTCTCAGCTCCAGGTATTAAAAGCAGTATGGTCTTGCAGAATCCCAGAATCTTGAACGTCTTGTGGTCTCCCTCTCCACAGACAAGAACTGCTCCAGACAAATGAACTGCTTTAGGCTTAATCACCACGGAATATATTTTGCACAATGAAACCTGTGTGTGTGTGTGTGTGTGTGTGTGGGTTTATCACTAGCGTTAATGTGGTTTGATTGTAATTTTTTTCTCACAGTCTTTAAAATTTTGTTTTTTGGTATCCTGCTTTTATACTACCTTTGATTTTGTAATTTTTATATGACGGTGATATCCTATTTATGAAAATTTTAATCGTTAAATTTAATTACAACAAGTTGTGTAATGCTAGCTCTAAGTATCTATAAATCCGCAGGCAGTTTCTCCTGTATGAATAATTACATTCTATTTTGTTAACAGTTAGTTCAATAATTCTTGCTGTGTGTTCCCACCACTGCAAGGTCAGTTCCAGTGCTCTGACTGGCACCATTTAGTGAAATCAAAAAATCCCTGTTTAGATATTTCTATTCCTTTTGTAGTTCATCTCTTACTGACTTCCTTGTGTGCCCGCAGATGTGAACACTTCTTATTGAAGTATATTCTCCTACTTGGCTGGTCAACCACCACTGTTTTACGTTCATTAATTATTTTTTCAAATTAATTAATGATAACTCTGTGATCATTAACTTTCTGTAGCCCTGACTTGCTCATCTCGCTATCTGTCACCTACCTTTTCCGTCAGCTAGTTTGCTCCTCTACCTTTTCAATTTCAGTTTCTGCCAATTTCCTGTATCTCCTTTTCAGGTCAGGCAATTTTGATTGAGGCAAAAATCAAGTGATTTTGTATTTAAAGTCACTTGGTTCTCAAGTTATTCCTTTTTGCTTGTTTTGGGAAGTAGTTCCGATGCTGATGTCTATTGTATTGTTATTATAAATATTTCTATCATCTATTTTTCAGCTTTTACCTAATTCCTAAATTTCATATTATATTTTAAAACTAATAATTTTTCTAACCATTTTGTCTACCCTAAGGTATTAAGTTTACATACTACCTGATATAGCCTAACTTTCGTAATTATTTTAAATAAACAGATTTTGTATTATTAATAACGTAATCTAGCCTTATACCTTAATAATTTATTACACAGGATTTTTCAGTACCCTTGCTTATTCTTTAAGTTTACAATTTCTTAATTATTTGCTTTCGGATGCATTATGAACCACTCCTCTTTCTGATTTTAACAAATAATTTTTGAATTATTTTTGTTGACGCTTTTTCCCTCACATTTAATTATTTTACTTAAGTAAGAATTTTCCTTCACATGTTATTGCATTATTTATTTACACTATAAGCTATGATTAATTTATAATCCTAATATTTATAAATTAAATTTTTTTCATTATCTTTGTAGGCTAATATGTCGTAAAAGGTTTATCAAAAAATTTGATTCTTAATCAAATACTGAAATTATGATCATTAAATAGAAATTAATTTTAAAACACATTTATGTGCATTCAACTCATTTTGTCATCAGCGGTTTTTACTTGAATTATTGTGTCGCAAAGTTAGTATAGCATAAAACATTCCAAACTCTACAAGATTTTTTCATTCTCTTCATGCAAGGCTACTTACTTACCTAGGTTATGTTTACTTTGTGCAACACCCTACATAATTTATACTTATTGGAGTTCGATATCCACCAGTGATTTACAAAACTTAAGATAAAACTGCAGTGAAATTAATTTTCTGTTCCACTTATAAAAATTATAATTGGCAGAAAAATTCTGTTTCTGTGTGTGTGTGTTTTTGTGATGCCAAAAAAAGGTGGAAAAAATCTTTTATAGACTACCTGGGGTAGGGTACGCACTACCCCAGAGTGTGGGACTCAAATTAAGTTCAAACTTAAGATATATTGTTACCCACTAAAAAAACCACCAAAAGCATTCCTCTTCTGTAAACCTCCCCACGGAACCGCCGCCAGGCATTACTTCATGGGAAAGTGGACTAGCTGAACGCCTACTCTTCTACAGCATTGGCTCTCCTTTCTCGATCCTCAACCCTCAACTTTTTCATGACCATTGCAGCGAATCCCGCAATGGCCTTCAGTTGGCCTCTGAAGCCATCATAGTCGCAACCAGACTTCCCGGTGCAATGCTGCCTTGCAGATATGTTTGCAGCCTCATCCTTTCCTCGTCAAATCTCAGACACCAGAAAAACACATGCTCCGCATCTTCCTCCACTGCTGGAAAATAGAGGGGACAAGCCAAGTCAGTTTCCAGCCCGAAACGGAACTAGTAAGCTCAGAAGCAACCGTGCCCAGTGAGAATCTGTGTGAGATAGAAATCCACCTCTCCATGATTCCTGTTGCACCAATCCTGGATGTTACCTATGAGTTGGTATGTCCATCGTCCATTTGTTGATTCGTTCCACTGTCGCTGCCATGTTTCCAGGGTCCGATTTTGCTCCTGTGTAATTGCCATTGTTTGACTACACCACGGCTCAGCATTTCACTTACGCCAGTACAGTCTCGCTCTTTCATCAGCCATCAGCTCCATTGGTGGTTCGCCCACCAATACGCATGCAGCGTCGTAGGAAACTGTTCGGTAACCACTCACGACATGCAGCAACGCACAGCAGTGCACTGCATTAACCTTGCACGCATAGCTTGCGACCATCATAGCCTGGCTCCAAATCGGTGTTCCGTGAAGGAACACCAAGCTTACTACCCCAGCCAGGAATCGGCGGAGTGGCTGTCTTGGACCTCCCATATTCGGCATGAGCCTGCAAAGGGCTCCTGCCACATTCACCGCCTTTTCATGAACTGCCTTGAAATGAAATGTTCCCTGAAGCAGAGTCTCGCGTCAACCCACACGCTAAGGTATCAAAAGGCTGGGACGGAATTTATCTGCATATCTCCAACTGTAAAAGTTACTGTTTCCCTCTTTTTCCTGCTGGTCACAAGCACGATCTCCGTCTTCTGATCGACGAGCTGCAGACCCATAGATGTCAACCATCTCTGGATTGACTTCACTGCCTCGTTGGCCCGAACCTCAACTTCTTCCAAAAATTTCCCATTAACAACCAATGTAAGGTCATCGGCGAATCCAAAGACTTTTACGCTAATTGTACGCTGACCCATCATACATGATGTTCCAAAGGAGGGGTCCAAGCACAGAGCCTTGTGGTACTCCTGCTGTTACTCTGTACCTCTTTTCTCCTTCTTGAGTGTCATAGATAAGAGTTCTATTTTCAAAGTAACTCCCTACCACCTTCTGGAGATACACTGGAACTCCCATGCTATTTAGGATCTGCAATACATTACTCCATCACGCTGAGTTGAATGCATTTTTAATGTCCAGTGTGACAATGGTGCAATATTTTTTAGCACCTCTTCTCCACCTTTTGCCTTCAGTAGCTTCCCTCGCTTTAGTAATGACATCGTTAATACCATCAATGGTAGATCTGCCCCTCCGAAATCCGTATTGATCTTCCGAAAGCCCATATGCGTCTTCAGCGAATGGTTTAAGTCGTCTATAGATAATCCTCTCCAGAATCTTCCCCGCTGTATCAAGTAGACATATCGGTCAATATGATGATGGTGCTTCAGGAGGCCTTTTCATCTTTGGTATCAGAACCAACCTCTACTCCTTCCATCTGGTGGGAAAAATTCCTTCCCGTAAGCAGCCATCCAGTACTTTAATAAAAGCATCAGCAATGGTTTCAAGAGCAACTTTAAGGGCCGTATTTGGTATGCCATCTGGGCCAGGTGCTTTGGAATCCCCGATCCTCCAGCTCACCTGACGCAGCTCATGTATCGTGATGGGTGGAATCACTTCCCCTGCCAGCACTACAATCTCTGGTCTTATGGGCTCGTCCGAGTGTGGAAAGAGTGTTGACACCACTTTGCATAGGAAGAAAGGGCATGTTGGTTGCTGTTGTTGCAATTCCGCCAACCATCCCATTACTACCTTATATGGCCTTCCCCATGGGTTCCTCTTTACCTCTTCACACAAGTCTGCCCAACATCGGCACTTGCTCTATTTTATCGCCTTACGGAACGCTAAATTAACCGCATGGTAATTTTGTTCTGCCACCTCAAGATCGCAATTCCTCCAACGTGCTCTCTGGAATTTCCTTCTGGCTTGATGGTACTGAGATCGAAGGCTTGAAATACCCTCAGTCCACCAAAAAACAGATTTATGGTGTTGTCTTGTGGAGGTTCTTGTCATTGAAGCATAGCATGCACCTTCCACTCTTTCCATCAAAGAGTTAGCCTTTTGTTCCGGCATTCCCTCCAAAAGTAGACCACTCTCAAGCATTATGGCAAGCGCTTGAGATTCCGGGTCGAGCGACCTAGGATTCCATTTACATTGCAGTTTTGGTTGGGAGGTCCAAGAGTTCCCTGTGCCAACAATTTCGTAAAAAATAGCGTTGTGTTCGCTATCAGTGAAATGTCTGCTTACTGTCCACTTGCATATGACAGCAATCAGGTCCTCACTGGCAAAGGTCACATCGATCCATGAAGTGAAGCCCACTCTTTCAAATGTAGGTGCAGAGCCGGTGTTAGCAACCACTAGGTTCAATGCTGCGATGGTATCCAGGAGGAGCTCGCCACGTCTGTTGGTGTCCCTGCTGCCCCAAACAGTTGACCATGCATTAAAATCTCCACTTGTAATGACAAGACGAAGCCCAGCAGCCACAGACGACAGTCTCGTAAGAAGCACTTCAAACTCTTCTATATCAAGGCTTGGAAGTGCATACACACTAAATATGTACACTCCCTGGACTTTGGCCCAACAGAAGAAATCGGCGAAGCCACCAGACTGGATGTGCAAGCCTCCACACACCCAGATAGTTACCCTGTTAGTACTGTCCGATGTCCATGACGGCAGATGCATTGGGTTCGAGTACTGTTCACATAATACTGCTATGTCTTATCTTCCTCTCGGCAACCGTGTGGCAGAGAAGATCTTGCGCAGACTGACAGCAGTTAAGATTCAAGCATTTTTAAAAGTCAGAGGCATTTTTTATTGCACAATATTATCTCTTTTTTATATCATATTTTAAAATATATTGCCTAGTGTGGCCTTCATCCCTAAATATTTAATATTTAAACAAATAAATGTAGTGTTAAAAATAATATATCAATTAATGCAGGATATGCTGGCCTCTCATGCCCATTTTGTAAAATATAACTGTTATAACATGTATTATTGTTATAGTGAAGGATCTTCATGTTTTACGGCATTTCATAAACATTTGAATACATCATTATATAATTAATTTGGAAGTTTTCCTGCTTGGTGTTAAGAACAACCTGGTCGCACATGCCCTTCTCGGTAATATGTCTAGAGTTACCTAGGACTGAGCAAGACCGAGCTATACCCATTTTACCAGAAATGTCCCTTCTTTCTCTCTCTATAGAGCAACACAAAATAATAATAATAATAAAATAAAAGTTTTATGTAATATGCAAGGAAATCAGCTACCTTTTATGCTTTTGCTGTCACAACTAGATTTTGTATAAAATGATGTCATGATATCAATAAAAAAAGATTTAATATTTGTGTATTTGAATTGATAACACATTTTTTATACCATCACTCGGATTAACGCCATGTTTTTCTAGGTCTATTCAGTAATGTTATAACCAGGTTTTTCTTTCAGATTTTGTCCAGGAAGCTAACAATAAACATTCCTGTTATATTTGCTGCGCCACTTAAGGTCATAGGTTAGAAACTGCAGTCACTTCTGAAAGCTTTACTCTTTTGATTAATGTTGATTCCATGTCGTTATTATTTTCTTATTTGTACATGTTAGTTTTTACTATTAATTCTGTTTTAAATGTTTTAGGTTTGGATGTTTTTAACACGTTAGGAACAGTATGTTTTATTTACTGCGTACTCAGATTGATCCCGGGAACAATGCTGTCTGTCCTCATAACACTTGTGTTCACCATGACTTATCTACTAATAGGTATGCTTAATGTTTTATTATTGTTTAAAAATATTATTAAGTAACTTAATTTTAAATAAATATTTATAAAATTTTTAATATATTGTAATTAATAGACTTTAATTAATGAAAAAATATAATTTAACTTCTTCCTCTTATTTCAGCAATTTTTAATTTTTATTTCATAAAAAGTTTCTTTTAGTATAAATATTACAGTGAGTTTGATTAGTACAAAATAATTCATTTCGATTGAGTCTCTATTTGCTTTGGCTACTCTTAATCTTGCATTTCTGATTCGATAAGTCATATGTTTTATAATCAGATTTATAATTACAGATATTTATGCATACACTCAAAGTTCCCATATATGTCATTTTCTAACCTAATATAACAAAATTTAAATTTATTAAAGCTTATTAGTTTGTATTTTAAAATTAAAATATCACAAACGTATAATTCTTTTCACAAATAAATTGTTACACATTTTAAAATTTTATTATCTACAATATAAAAGTACATTCACAATTCACAAGTATATGAATTCATATTATTTTCTATTTGTAGTTCAGTCCATTTACATCGTTTTAAATCTATTATTACTTTGAATTTCATTATATATATATATATATATATATATATATATATATACTTGTGAGTTTCAGTACAACAATAAATTCTTTCTACACTTAATGATTTATTTTTTTGTTACACATTCAGTAGATACAACATAGATGCATAGCACAAAGTTTTCTGCTATTGTAGCAAAAATTATGTTTGGCTTAATTGGTTTTGAATTATCTAACTAACATTCAGGTTATTAATGTTCTACTGTACTATATTTTCAGTCCTTGGTTAGTAAAAAGTAAACAAAGTAGGTATCCAATTAATAACAGAGTGTTTCATTGCCTAACTGTCTTAAAAGAACTATTAAATTATACAATTTTCATGTCATGAAAAGAATCAAGAATTATCAACAAAAATCAATTTTATTTTTTATACCTGAGGAGGGGGCTGCAGGCCAATATCACCTGGTAATATCTTGCATTTGTCAGGTATTTAAATAAAAGCAAAAGAACCGAATGAAGTGGTATATCAAGAAAGTGAGTCAATAATAGATATGATGCGGAAAAGGAGAATTGCTTTTTTCGGCCATATAGCACGCCTTCCAGAAACCAGACTGGTGAAATGGCTATTTAGCTATTTCTGGAAGATTAAAAGACAGAATAATTGGTTCAAAGAGATCCAGAGTGATTTAGAAGAGATAAGTTTAACGGTGCCTCAAATTGAAGGTAGAGCAGAGAAGGGGATTCTAGGGAATAAATATCTGCGATTCAAGCTAACAACATTTGAACGAAAGACCTACACCATACTGATGAAGAAAGGGCAGCCAGGTTGGACAGGATGAAGAAATTTTGGGAACGAAAATAGAGGCTGAAACACTAGTCTCTCAATAGCATATTGGACTTAATATTAAGATTATTTATTATAGAAAGGGATAGTTCAACCCCAGGCAATGCGATCGACTGACCTATTGTACAACTTACCTCTTAAAATACCTAGTTCAGCTGATTGGTGCCCCTAATAAGTTCCAACAATCCACTGACTAGCTCACTCTGCTGAAGATCCCTAGGGTCTTGGAAACCAAAAACCCCTAGCCTCCTACTAGCAAGAGCCTCACAATCATAAATTATGTAACCTGGAGTTTCCTCCTCCTTCCTGCACAATCTACACATGGTTTCCCCATGGTATACACCTATCCTGTTCATGTGCACCCTCAGACCACAATGCCCTGTTATGAGCCCCATGATCCTCCTTAGTTGTGCTCTGCCCAGGACATCTGCTGCCTCTTTGATTCCTCCAGAAGGAACTTTGCTTAAGAGACGTTTACCATGGGAATGCCCATGAAGGTTGTCCCATCTTACCTGGTGTTGACATGTAATCCACCCATTAACAGCGGACCTGGCCAACAATAGAGAAATCTCTAAAGCCGGCTCAGGTCCGATAAACTCAGATGCAGATCCAAGTCCAGCCAGTCGGCCTGCCTCCTCATTACCCTCAACTCCCCTATGCTCTGGAACCCAGTGAAGAGTTACCTGGTTATCCTGGGACAGAACGTCAAGGTTCTTCCAACACTCCCAGACCAGCTTGGACTGTATTATAGGACCCACAAGGACCTCGGTGGTCTAGTTGATAGCGTACTAGGCTTTCACCCCGAGGACCCGGGTTCGATTCCCGGCCAGGGCTTGGCATTTTCATACGCTATAAATTATCCCATCGTCTGCATTAGCCCAAGTGTGCACAATAGTCAGACGTTAAACACCAAAAAAAAAAAAAACCATCACTTCAGCCTGAAATACTGTTGTATGCTGTCCCAGGATAATTACTTTCTTTAACCCTGGCCCAGCACCATTGCCTGACTTTGTCTTGGAGCCATCTGTATACCATACTATGTTTCCAGGTTTTTCCAACACACAATCTCTCCCGTCAAAGGTCAAGTTGACATCAAATGGTCTAGATGCTGTGTGCTGTTTAACCATCTGATCAGTCCCCATCATCAAGATTGGGTCAAAGATCTTGTCTGTAATTCTAGCATGCCCATAAATAGAGGGCCGCCACCTCCACCCTGCAGTCTCTAAGCTGCTTTACGTTGCCCCCCATGACAAAAAGGTCAATAGGGGGAAATCCAAGAATGATCTCCATGGCTGCCGTTGGCACAGTGTCCATACAACCTAGTGATACATAGGCAGGCCAACCTCTGCAACTTAGTCAGAGAGATCCCGGACTTGGATGTGTATGTACTTTTACACCTTTTACATCATTTACATATTTTATGTATATATAAAAATTACATATTTATGATTTTCTTTAAAAAAAAGTTACAGAATTGCCGAAAAAAATCCACAGATTAAAATATGAAAAGAGATACAGATTAATGGATTTTGTTTTACAGGTTATTATCGAACTGCCAAAGATACATATGTAATCAATTGGACAATGCCCCAGTGCGTGCTGGCTTTGCGGTTAACTGGTTTATCAATTGACCTTTTTGATGGACATCAACCATTTGTAGGTATCCAAATAAAAAATTCAGAGACTAATAAAATTGCAATTCACTAATTATGGCAATACAATTGTTTGAATTTATAATAAAGGTAACCCACACTTTTAATTATGTTTTAACAAAGGACAATTTGGTTTTTTCTTTTGTAAAATGTGTGTATTTATTATTTACTGTCACAGCACATTTTATACAAATTGTTGGCATTGTTAACAATGAATTAATTTAGGCCTACATTAATAAATATAATTTTCATATACAATGGAATTATAGAAACAAAAGCATCATAAAGCACTAGTAACACATGTGCAAATGCATTCACGTAAGCGAATTTAAGACTCCCATCATAGACGCATGTATTTTATAAATAAAATCTCTCCTATACAAATTATTAACTTTTGTTTCTTAATATTTATAAATTTTACAATTATTACCATAATGTATAAATTATTACCACACTTAAATGTAATGCTACTTGTATGGAAAAAAAACCGTAAAATATTTCGTAGAAATTAAAATGGAATTGCTTACATTATACAAATAGGGAATAAATATTTCCTCGTATTAATTAATTGGGAAGAGAAATGGTATACTTTTATAAAGCACATGTTTTTAATACAAGGGTGGTCTGATAAGTTTCCGACCTCAACATGAAGATAGCAGCACTCGTCGGTGGCAGCACTCGAATTTCGTTGTTCATCTGTTGAAAGTTACTCACCAAAGTTTCAGCCATTTTGGACGTGCAGTTGTTATGTAACAGTCATTTGAGTGAGTTGATGTGAGTATTTTTATGAAAATGGACAAAATCGAGAATCTGTCATTAAATATTTGTTTTTGAAAGGCAATATGCCAATGCAAATCAAAGATGAGTTGGATTCTGTGTGTGGGGACTCTGCACCATCATTACCACAGTGAAATTTTGAGCAGCTCAATTTAAACGTGGCCGTAAGAGCTTGGAAGACGATGAACGTTCGGGACGTCCAAAAACTGCAACTACCGACGAAAACATCGCCAAAGTTCACCAAATAGTGCTAGATGACCGCCGAATCAAAGTGAGAGAGATAGCAGACGTTATGAACATATCAAAAGAACGTATTTGTCACATATTAAATCAACATTTAGACATGAGAAAGCTGCCCGCACGTTGGGTGCCACGTTTGCTCATGTTAGACCAAAAACATGTTCGAATGAACATTTCCAATGCTCTGTTGGCACAGTTTAGGTGCAATAAATCCCAGTTTTGGCGCGGCGATTAATTACTGTAGATGAAACTTGGATACACCATTATACGCCCGAAACAAAAATACAGTCCAAACAGTGGACTACAAAGGGGGAACCGGCTTCAAAAAAAGCAAAAACTGTTTTTTCGGCTGGGAAAGTGATGGCGACTGTTTTTTGGGATAGTCATGGAGTTATTTTTATCGACTATCTTCAAAAAGGAAAAACTATTACAGGAGCATACTACGCATCATTACTTGACAAGCTGAAGTCAGAACTTGTGGAGAAACGGCCACATTTGCAGAAAAAGAAAATCCTGTTTCACTAAGACAACGCACTGTCTCACACCACAGCGGTTGCCATGGCGAAAATCCACGAATTACTGTTTGAACTGCTTGACCATCCGCCTTACTCACCAGATCTAGCCCCAAGTGACTTCTTTTTGTTCCCTCATCTAAAAATTGCGTTCGGAGGACAGAGATTTTCGTCAAATGAAGAGGCAATCACCTTCGTGAACAATTATTTTGCAGAGAAAAATGCCGAGTACTATTTGGACAGGTTACAGAGATGGGAGCATCGCTGGGAGAAGTGTGTAGACGTAAAAGGAGACTATATTGAAAAATAAAAAAAAATGCTGAAAAAATTTCTTATATCTTTGTTAGGTCGGAAACTTTTCAGACCACCCTCGTACACCTTAATTTATTTTAAAAACAAGACTATAACTTTGTTTAATTTTGTTTAATATAAAAATATTTTTAGAAAACAGCTGTTTTACTGATATTACAAAAAAATGTACGGTATTGAAATTATAATTTGTTAGTGAACAAAAATATAATTGAATAAGAAACTTGTACCAAAATAATTGAAAATGATCCACCAATTAGGAAGTTAAAAAGCTTCTTGAAGGATCTAAGGAAATTGTGAAATATTGTGGAAAAAAGTAGTAAGTTCTGTTATCTTAAAAGTCAGTCATGGTGAGACCTCATCTCTGGAGGGCGTATTATATCTAAGCAAACATCGTACTCTGTAACGAAAGGGATATTCAAATTCAAATCCCAGGACAGAGTTTTACATTCAACTCAACATATGATTCGGAGATGGGCATATTTAAAATTTATATACAAAAAAGTTCATGTTTAAAGTTTAAATTTGTAGAAGTGCTCTCATTGTATAGTAAGCTTTGATTATTTCTAGCGTTGTTATTATATAAATATTAAATAACTTTATTATTATTGACGAATGTTGAAAAAATATGAATTTACTGGTATATTTTGTCTCCTTGGCATATAGCCCATTCTAGAACCTGTTCCTGAAATTTTCTTACCAACAATAAATTCTGTAATTTTGAATAGGCTTACAGTACACTTGAATCGCCATATACAGGTTTTATAAGTTATTTAAAAAAAAACATAGATAATAATGATAATACGTTTTATTTGTACCAGAAAATTAGACTAACCTGAATGTGGATAAAAGTTACAGTGAACTGTCTGCTATATACCAACTGTGCAATGCTATTCTAATATTAAAAAATATTTATCTCACTAGAGCAGCTGGTGTAAAACATTGAACTGCCCTTCATTTTTAAGCATACATTTTTTTTCTTTGATACTTTTTCTAGAAGTTCAAGTACAGGGCTTTGAATCTGCAAACGTCTGCTGTATTTATTGTAATCGATATAAGCATTAAAAATGTTTTCTTTCATTTGATTTAGGAAAGTTTGTCTGCGAGCAGTAAGAAAGTTGCTTTAAAAGAAGTTCCTTCCATATTGGAAATATTTGCTCATGTTTACTTCCCTGGAAGTTTTTTGGTTGGTCCACAGTTTCCAATGAAGAGGTACCAAGATTTTGTAGCTGGAAAGTTTAGCTCTAAAGTAAGTAAACAATTACTACAATTATACATTTTTTAAAAATTTGCTTGCACAGTAATAAATGCGCCCTATTTCTAACTTTTGCTATTTCTAACTCTGTGTAAAAAATTTCTAACTTTTGCTTTAGACAGCTCCATACATGCACCCATAGAAAATTTGTTGGGTGTGGTAGTAATTGTACCGAACTAATAAAATACACTTAACCAAGTCGTCAGATATTGCACTGGTTAATCCAAACAGCTGCTTATACTAAACAAGTGACAAAGAACTGATTCATTCGTAAAGACAATACTTTTATGGCAGTTGTTATGATTAATACGGTTCGTTTCACCGCTTATTATATTTAACATGGCATAAGGTATTTTATTTAAATATGTCCTTCATATGTCAAGATAAAAAGTTTTTTTGTGTAATTACGTTTGAATTAAATATTAGTGACTACATTTCTGTGAAGTTGGCAATCAAGATATGATGGCAGGTTTATAAGTCTTTAGTAAAAGATAGACAATAATTTTTTTTTCATTTTTAAAAATTTTTCAATATAATCTCCTTATAGTTCAATACACTTTGACACATGTCCCTCCAACTTTTTTAAGCCTTCAGTAAAGTATGATTGTGGTAGTTCCTCAAGATAAGTATTTGTGTAAGCAATGACCTCCTCATTTGACGTAAACCGTTGTCCACCGAGCTATTTTTTAAAATTTGGAAATAAAAAGAAGTCATTCAGGGCCAGGTCTGGTGAATATGATTGATGATCTGTCAGTTCAAACTTAACTTCCTTAATTTTAGCCATTGAAACTGCGCATGTATGTACTCATGCATTATCCTGGAGAAAAAATTTGACCCTTTAAATTAAGACGATTTTCTTTTCTTTTCTCATTTAGCTGACCTATTAATGATGCATAATACTGTCCAGTGATCGTATGACCCTTTTCCAAATAGTCAATGAGGATAATACTATGTGCATCCCAAAATACAGTAGCCATAACCTTTCCAGCTGATTTCACTGTCTTTGCCTTCTTTGGAGCCCATTCGCCTTTAATAATCCACTGTTTTGACTGTTCTTTCACCTCAGGAGTGTAGTGGTGTATCCATGTTTCATCTACAGTTACTAATCTGCTCAGAAACTCATCTGGGTTGTGACACATACACTCCAAAAAAGCCTCATAAGCCACACGGTTGCGTTTATTCTCAGCTGGGAGCAAACGCGGCACCCATCTCGCAGATATTTTTTTCATTTCCAATTTATTATGCAAAATTTAAATAATGGTACCTTTTGAAACCACTGTGGCCTCAACTATTTCGTGCAATTTTATTCTTAAGTCACTTAACAACACCCTAGATTTTATCGATCATTTTTGGAGTAATCACGCCAGGGGACGTTCTGAATGATGTTCATCTGCTGGTGAAATACAGCCACATTTAAATTCATTTATCTAATTATAAACTGTTGCAAATACAGAGGCAGATATGCCATGAACTGAATCCAACTCACATTTTATTTCTTTTGCTGTTAAGCCTTTTAAATACAAATGTTTAATCACTGCTCTAAACTCACTTTTTTCCATTTTTTAAAACAAACACAAGTTGTTTACATCAACTGACAATAAAAACAAAACCACTCGATGAATATGGCTGGAACTTTGCCAGATGCCTAGTGAGGAATGATGCATACTAAAAACAGACCATTTGCAATGCTAAGAGCTCATCTTTTACATTTTTGAAAGACTTATTGACCTGCCCTGGTAAGATTGTATAGAGTATATTGATACATTAAACAGAAGGAAAGTAAACAAAACACAATATACCAAATGACAGTCTGTTTATTTAGGACAGCTCAGTGATTAATAGGATGGCGATACCATTCACAAGTTAAGAACACAATCCTTAAGCTAGCAAATAAGTCATCTACCTGTAACACTGCTGCTTTATTGCTGACCAATAATTGTGTACTCATCATTTAAGAATGTCTGCAACTGTTATGTGATAAATACAGTACAATAACAGACATAAAATAAACATCACATTTTTGCTTCCAATATTATTCTTCATTTTCATTCCAATCAGTAAGACAACAATTTGTTGATTAACACTTAACCAATTCATAGATTCATACAGTGCAGCACTGTTTCAAATTGTCTCAAATTTTAAACAGTATACTTTATACTGTAGTGATTATTGATTATACAGTTAGTGTATGTAGTATATATATATAAAGTTAATTTTACCTCATTCACATACTTTTTTATCTCTGGTTGAAAATGTCTGGTGTTTGTAAGAGAAGTGATTTAAATTTTGAAGAGTAAATTATTCTCTCTATTTGTTTCACCCAACTTTGGGGTATACTAAATCAATAACTTTTTAATGTTCTGTGCCTTCCTCATAGCCTAGTATTGCTTCATTCGTTGTGATCTTGCTTTTCTTTCTTCGTCAGAGATTTGGATCTTTCGCTTGGATTTAACTTTGCCTTGGAACCGTTGCTTCTTGTCCTTGGTTATTGTTTTGGCTGTTCTGTTTATGAGCATAGTCAGTGATTTGTTGTTTTGTTATGTCTTTCTCTGTTTTTCTAAACCAAAGTGGTTTGGCTCTTCTATTGCGAAAGTAGTCAAATATTTTTTTGGTTAATCTATTTTTGTCCATTCAGAGTAAATTATTATTATTATTAATTTTTAATAATTGACAAATTATATTTAAATAACTGTTTTTACATTAATTATCTTTTATCCGTGATATCCATCCCAACTACTATTACAAAAAAAATTTATCGTTTTAAAAATTGTTGCTTAATAATGGAATATGTATATTATTATTACATTTTATTCGGACATTGCCATCATTTGTATGTATAAAGTAATATACGACTTTTCAAGAGTATGGATAAATTATCAGTCTACCATGATTAAATTGAATTATGTTAGTTTTGCTTTATTGTTTTACATGGTGTTTATAAAGTTTAAATAAATAATATTAATTCACAGCAAAATTTAAGTCTTCACAAATAAGTCCCAAGTTTTTTTCCCATAACATACATTTGTGCTCTGAATATGATATATGAACTTTAGTTTTTACTGTATTTGTACTACAATTTACATTTATTAACCTGTACTATATCAGTTTAGTACTTGTAAAGTTCAAGTCAAAACAATTGTAAGTAATTTAAGGTCAATTTTTATTTAGTGCATTTAAATTTAAGAAAACAAATAGTTCTTAAATCTTAGCAATACTTTTATGTAAATAATTTCTGATTTGATAAAAAACAAGAAATTGATTTTTTTTTTTTGAAGTAAAGGATAAACCGTAATTGCGTTTCAAACCTTGAAGTGCACAGTTTAGACACACAGCAGACTTAGCTGCCACATCAACCACTGAGCCCTATTGATTTATTAGGGGTAACTTCTATTGATATTAGAGGTTCAGGGTTTAGTAGCCTCTAAACAGCAGCCAAAAGACCTGTTTTGCAGCTAAACCTCTTAGGTCCTCAGGTGTTTGGAGGTCCTCAGGGTTCTGAAAGACAAACACCTCTGTCTCTTAATGGCAAGAGCCTCTCAATCATAGATAATAATTACAGGCAGTTTTCTTATTTGTCCTGCATAGCCTACCAGTTTGTCCTTGATGTAAGTTCTTACCCTCTTCAGTTAAACCCTCAAACCACAGTTCTCCCTGAGTCCTATGGTTCTTCTGAGTTGCCCTCTGCTCAGGGTCCACACTGCCTATCTAAAGGAACCTCTTTCAGTAAATGTTTTTGGCTGACAAACCTCCAGTCTTGGAGTACAGTTTTGCATCAACTCTATAAGGATTGTATTTCTCACACCCAAGGTTTGATCCTTGGGAAATCTTTTGCTTCCAGATTGTTCTCCTTATAAACGTTTGTATGTTTAGAGACATCCATCTGATTTGAGATAGGCAGTTCCCTTATGGACTTGAAATGTTTAGCTCCATCTTATACTTCTTTCATTGTAAGTTGGCTAGATCATCTTATCCCCACAGTGTGCTACATTTAACTGCTGGTTTCATGGGGTTATGTGCCATAGATAATCTCCATGTCCACTTTTACCAGTTCCCCAGAGTTTTGACTATTTTTTTTCAGCCATCAAAATCCTACAAATAGAATAATTGTCTACCTATCCCATAAATAGATAGGAAAATTAATGTCCACTCGTAAACATCTGTATGCTTTGGTAAAACTTGGTCACCTTAAACACTTACCAGAGGTCACTTAAAACAGACATTCAAAGTTTGTATACTTAAAGCTAAGCTCCCCCATAGCTACACAGCCCTTAGTGTACACTGTTTAATGTTGCTTTGGGATATGCATAGGAAGTAAGAGTGTGGAAGGTTTAGGATTGATTCTATTTTAGGGGTTGGTAGCAGAAGCATATCAGTAGTTTACAAATGGGCAGGATTCCCCAAATCCTGTAGCAGTGTATCCTCTATTGGGAGAGAGTGCTGTATTTTGTAATGGAACTGGACATCTGAGCTGATAAGATGTCCATATGCTATTGTATGCCCAGTATCTGCTAGTACTGGGCATCAGAGTGCAAATGGTTAAAGATGTAAAAATGTATTTTTGTCTCTTTGTTCTATCGTAATATTATATTCAAGACAATTTATTTCTAGTAAAATTATCATGAGTGTTATAATGTTTAGGGTTCGCTCCCTGATTGCCTATCTGCTGCAGTGAAACGGTCTGCCATTGGTCTGTTTTATCTGCTCTTATTTCAAGTTGGATATATATATTTTAGTGATGACTTCCTTCTAAGTGAAGAGTTTGAGGTATGTATAAATATGTATTTTATTATTATTTTAATTCTTTGTGCCAAGGTCATTTTCACATTATATAACAATGTCAAAACATTGTCTTTTATTATATATAAAAGTACAGAAAATTTTCTTTTAATGAATTTTGCAGTGATTTTGAAAAAATTCATAATTTTATTACTCTTATTAAAATATAAAATTATTTTCATTAGAAACTATCTTGTATCACCAGCAATAAGAAGAATAGTAACAGTTTAAAAAAAAATCATTGACAAACAAAATTTTATAAACATAAATGTAGTAGGACAAACTTTGTCTCATATCCAGCTTGATATGATGTTGGAGGTTGAATCAATAGCGATATATATATATATATATATATATATATATATATATATATATATATATATATATATATGTAAATAACACACGAAAACGCTAGAACAAATTGTTCAATTAGCTTTTGGTTATTTGCAAAAAAACCATTCAGGGGCTTTTAGGTTTACTTGTTTATGTCACTTAAAAACACAAAATAAATTATAAACTTAAAAAAAATATACATTTAAAAACATAATATTCACAAAAAGCATTTCACTACTTCAAAATAAAATAAAAAGTGACATACCAGCAAGAGAAAACAAAACAGTCACAAGACAACAAGACACTGTAAAACTTAAAGTTATTATCACTAGTTATTTATCAGCAATTCATTTCCAAAGATAAATAAAAATTTCTGAATCCAATATTATCTGTAACTGGCTAATTTGATTAGCATCGAAATGTCAAACTGAAAAACATTAGTCATAACCAATTTAGAACATAGAAATTAAAACATGTCTGACTAAGTTTACTATAGAGTGCAACCACAGGTAAGCAGTGCCAGATACAGTTTGTCTGGCAAAAGATTTATTAATTGCAAAAGATTAATAAAATTGAACGTTAATAATTCAAAATTGTCTTTAAATCGAAGTTTTTGCCTGGCATCTAGCATTTTAAATTCAAACAATACTGTATTTTAAAAGTAATGGATAATTTGAATTTTGTTTTTGTCAATTCAGACTTTTCCATACACTTTCAATGAGTTTTCTATAAAAGTTGTAAACCGTAGCCAGTTTCTTACGCTTCATGAACTGCTGCACACTTCTGATCTTATTTGCACAAATACGGAAAGTAACAGGAATGTGGTCATTTTCCTCTGCCCTCTTACCACCCCACCCACCTGCTCACTCCTCCTTCACTGTTATGCATTTGAAGTGTTTTACACTCGCTGCTAATCTGTCATGAAACTTTAGTCAAGGTCAAACCTCCCACACTATCAAGTGTGCAGAGTGATTTCTTTGTTGTAAAGCATAGCTGCATTATGCTTGCTTACACTTCCATTTGTGTATACATCAAATTTTTCTGTCAGTAAGGCTAGAGTAATGACAAAGTAGAATGACAACAGATAAGCAGGTGCAGTGCCACATCTGATCTTATCTTAAATAGAGCAGTATGTCACAGCTAGATCAGCAAACATTGTTTTTATTCTGTCAGATTTTAAAGTTAATTATTATTATGCTTCTACTTACTATGTAATTATATCTGCATTTCTAAACTTTATTGCTTTTATTATTACAATATTTGAAAAACTAACTAGTTTTTTCTCAGTGAACATTTTTTATTTATTTCATTTTTTTTTACCGATTTTTGGTTTTTATTTCAGTGAATAATTTTCAGATTAGTGGGACTCAACTCTACTCATTATTTGTGGTCTTTCATATTATGTTTGAATTAATTTGTTTGTAAAATAAAGAGTTTGTTTTAAACCATAATTAGTTATAAGTTATTTTTTCAAATCATGTAACAAATATGTATAATTAGAATTGTGTAGTAGGCCCATGTAGTTTTGAGTTATCTAAGTTTCACTGTACTTACAAAATTAATTGAATTTTTAATTACACACTCTTCTTTTTTGAACAAATCAATCATATTTTTTTTTACAGGCGAAATCTCTACTTTCTAGATGGTTCTTCATGGGAATCTGGGGACATGTTGCGCTGTATAAATATGTCTGTATTTGGCTAATCTGTGAAAGTGTTTGTATTACCACAGGTAAGGTATTTCATTTTTTCATTAGACAATAAACACTGTAATTTTTTTTTAAACTACTCTCACCCTATTCTGAATTTATTTCGTTACAGTATTTTTATTTTTCAGGCATTACACACAATGGTGTTGGACCTGATGGGAAACCAAAATGGGATGGATGTGCCAATGTAAATTTGAAAGTGTTTGAAGGGGCTACCAATTTTGGAAATTATGTAGAATCCTTTAATATCAATACCAACCAATGGGTTTTACAGTTAGTATTTTTTCTCTTTTCTAAGTTGTAAAAGTTGTATCAAATTGTTTCAATTGTAATTTAAAAGAAATTCTTAAATCTATGTATTTTCCACCTTTCAAATTAGGAAAAGAATTTACTCTGTGAGTGTAGGAGCAGAACATGAAATAACATGCAAAGTAGTTGAGACCCATTGGTGTCAAGAAAAAGGTTAAATAATTTACTTCTCTAAACTCTTTATAAATTTTCAAGAATTCAGATTACTTCTTAAGCTTCACCAACTAAAAACAGTCTTAGCTCATAACTCAATTAAAAAATTGTTGATATTCACTTTAAAAAACACAATTTAATTTCTATAGTTAACTAATTGTTACATACAGTTTTTTTTTAATTCAGTTATTTCCCCAAAAATCCAGTTCAGAAGCTACTGGCAAAAAAAACTGAAAGTTAGCCTAATTTATCAAATTTAATGAGTTTAATCTACTTAATATATATATATACTTAATAAATTTTGCTATATTTACAGGTACAGCAAAAATAACCTGACAGTTTTGCAAGTATAATTTTTTATTTTTGAAAAACATTTTTTTTTACATTTTGTAATTATTAATTATACCACACAAAAATATTAGAACATAATTTAAGTATGGAAAATAATATTTTGCAAATGCCTTCCATTTTCATTCATTGATTGTTGAATGCTGTTTTATTGCTTGTTATTGCTGTTGCACTTTATTCAATAGTTTTATCATTCAATATGCAATTAAATCGGCTACAAAAATTTACTACTTTTATTTTACTGTTTTTTAGTATTCCTTTAAAAAATTTAAATAGCTACCACTTCACAACAGATTCTTGGAACAAGTTGATTATTATTTATTTTTACATTGCAAAGTACGATTCAAAATTTTAACTCAATCGGTTAGGCCGAACCAAAGATAAAAATTATTTAGTAAAAAAATTAATTGGTGAATAGGTTGTAAAAGCATTTCGAGACCTAAGTTTATATGGACATTTTCTTATTTGTTAAACAAAATGCCCTGTGAAGTATATTGATTTCTTCATTGGACACCAATTTATATAGTATATTTTTAACACGTATGTAAATCATTAGTTCTAAAACTTTCCGAGTTCAAAAGGGTATAATTAATTTCATGTGAATGAAAAATCAAACACTATTTTTTTTAAGTATACACCTTTTCTAACTAACTGATCCTAGCTAATAAAAGTTACGATATAAAACAAATGTATAGTTCTAAAAATATGACTTTTAATGACTTTATGTATTGTTCATTAATGTGGTTTTTATTCCACAGATATGTTTACAAGAGGTTGAAATTTTTGGGCAACAAGTATTTATCTCAGTTAGGAGTTTTGTTGTTCTTAGCTGTTTGGCATGGCTTCTATTCTGGCTACTATATGTGTTTTTTCATGGAATTTGTGTGTCTTGTTATGGAAAAAGAGGTAAGTACCTTACATTATGTGTTTTGATATGTGTAATTATAGTACAACCATGGTTATCTGAAATAAATGGGGAACACTCTTTAAAATAACAATATTTTCAGTTAAGCCATGAACAGATAATATTTTGTATCTAATTAATTGTAGAAGGTTTTAAAGATGAAATGGTTCTAACATCTTTTTAAGATTTTACATGATTTATGTTCTTTATTAAAATTAAAATTACATTTTTAGGCTTACAGCAATTAACTGTATACTTTATTTAAGATAGATAAGTTATAGCAATTAATTATTTGGTAAAAAAACTCAGTAATTTTTTATATGGCTCTGACATTCCTTACAATGTTTTCAAGTAACGATGTCTCACCATGTTTTCATTAGAAGAACATCAGCCAGTGTTGACTCACTTCAGCACATCTGTATTGACAGCTAGTGACTAATGCGGATGTCAGTATTATGGGTTGGGGGTGCAAGTTGGTAGTGTAGCTTTATTTAGACTCGAGAGTCAGTGGCTAGGGAAATAAACTCAAAGTCAGGCATTTACTTCTCTGCTAGCCCATGTAATCTTACCTTTATATTCTTGTATACTTTATTTATTCACTGTCTTGTTTTTAAGGGATTTGCGATTCTGGATGCGTTTCAGTTGACCTTGGTTAACGGAGGTTTTACTGTAATTGTAAACCTGTATAATGTTGAATGGTATTGCATAACTATTCAATACTTTATTCCTATCTCTCTACTTTTTTTAGTTATTATAAGAAGAAGTAAAATTAAAACATTTAATATTAATTATATATTCTATATGAATAGCTAATTTGCTGTATGACAAAAATGAAAAGTGCAAACTAGTTTTGAGTGTTATAATGGTTGCTTTTTCATTGCACAATATACAGTATAACCTGTACATTATTATCAGAATTAATTAGGATCTGTGGTTAATTCAGATAATGGACTTCTATTTTTACTATCTGGTTTTTCAAAAAAGGTTATTTAAACATATATATTTTTTCCAAATAATAAATTACTTAAGAACTTAGTAACTATCAATTTGGTTAAAGTGCATGACTCCTAGCGTATCAAGTTGGTTATAAAATACGTGAAAACATCTTAAGTTTAATTAGTTATTTTAATACATTTTTTTATTCGGCTCCAATCATAAAGAAATAAATGTCATTAGAAAGAAAATATTCTAAGCGTTCAGTAGTGTGCATAAAATTGTTTAAATTGTTCGTAGAAGTTGTAATAAAACTGTAAAGATTTACTCATAAATATATTTGTTTCTATATTGGTAACAAGTCAATCTATAAAATTTTAAACAAACAACATCCCATGTACTAGAGAATTTAGTTAGTATCATTAAAAATATTGAAGCTTTTTATTAATTCATCTGTTGGAAGTTGGTCTGTAATGTCTACAGTGTCTAATTTTTTGTTAAACAATTTAAATTGCAAAACATAAAATATGATACAAGGAATTTTTAGCTGTTATAAGTTGTCACTGAATGATTATATTCCATGAATGTCTGTGTTGAGGACAGAGCCAAGTGTTTTTATTATATATATATATATATATATATATATATATATATATATATATATATATATATATAGTGTAAACATTTATACTTTATGCTAGTTAGATTAATGAGATGAGGACGAGAAATCAGTGTTAATGGTATAGGAAAGGCCCTGTTGGATCACGCAAAGCACTCCGACTCATGTCTTGTTCCTTCTAATCCTCCAAACCTCCCTCATCCTGTCTTCATGGATGCTCCTCCGTCCATTTTACCCCTTCTCTCTTTGGATTTCATTCTCTGGGATTTTCCACCCGAGCATCTTTGTGTGCATCTTTATATATATATATATATATATATATATATATATATATATTTTTAGAAATTTCTTAACATATTTTTTATACATTTCAGCTGTCAAATATACTGGACAAGAACAAAGTTTTCTTGGAGTTTTTGTCCCGCCCTGGAGTAAAACAGTTAAAGTGGATTGTTCTGAAACTCTACACACTGGTATTCATGGGTTACTGTATGGCTCCATTTGTTCTTTTATCTGTACACAGATGGTTTAAGGCATATATAAGTGTATTCTTCATCGGCCATATTGTTTGGATGGGATGGCATGCTTACAAACCTATTGTCAGAAAGCTGTTGCCACCTCAGACTGAACATGCAAAGAGCAGTTAAAAATTAATATTAGTTTTTATTTAATATTTAAATTATAAATTTTTGTTAGAAATAAATCTCTCTAGTTATTTTTTTAATGAAGCAGGAAATTTATCATATACTTGAAAAAAGCATATATTCTATTTCTTAATAAAACTTAAATTACGATATACTGATTGACTGTACTTGTATCTATACAAAAATAAATTGCAACTAAAACAATTACGGTTGCTTTGTTAGTTCTTTTGTAAATATGGTTTCATCTATTCTTTATTTTCTAAAAATATTTTTTAAGTATTAAGTTTTTTGATTGTGTAACAATGATGTTAAAAATGAATTTATTTTAATTTTTTTTGAAGTCATCAGATTGTGAAATTTTTACTTATTTTGAAGTTAAGAAAATATTTGAATTTACATAAACTTGTTTAAAAACACAAACCTTAAACCTAACTTTAACTTTTTTTATAATCTTGCAGGGTTTTTTTAATTTTAATGTTTTTCAGGAATTTTTATTTATAATTTTTAAATGGTTGCCATTTTAAAAGGGTTACTGGAACAAGATTACTATCTTTTTTAAACTAAATCTTTTAATTGGTGATTAAGGTGCAACATTTTATTTTAATCGGTTAAGCCATTCTACAAAAAGTCAGATAGCTGGTAAAAGAAAAGTTTCCAGACATATATTTATAAAACTGTTTTCACTAATTTGACCCATATAAAGTATTCTTGATTATTTCCTTGTTAGTTTTACAAAAACATTTCGAGCAAAAAGTACCTCTTTTAATGACAGTTTTTTTTAACTAAGTCCCAAATTTTGTGAAAATTGTTTACAATAGTTATTTACTTTTATTTTTTTACCAATAACATGGTTATTCTTATACCTACAGAAAAATGTAAAATAGTCATTTTATTTGTCGTTAAAAAGAGGGAACTTCTTGTCTCTTGTAATTGTTTCTTAAAACTAATGTTTTTTGGGGTATTTATATTTATTTATTAAACCCATATAAAGATTACTCCACAGGCCCACGTAGGGAACAGTAATGCCTATATATAAACTAATATGTACTTAAAAACTAAATTAAACAAATAAAGTATCATAAAATTTAAAAATAGTTATTTATAACTAGATATGAAAATATATCTTTAAATTAAATAATTTTTAAGGAATTCAGGCAATACCAAATTAAACCCTAAATATTGTATGCAACCAATCCATTTCTTAATTTAATTTTTAACTGAATATTTAGTACTGAAGAGTTCATTTGGCAATTTTTTAAAATGACTGGTTTTGCGTAGCTATTCTCTCTACTTATGGATATTTAGATATTAAAGGATAGATGGATACTTATGGATACATATATTTTGATAAATAAAGGAAATCAATTAATTACTGATCTCAAGTTAGGCCTTTAGAAGACTAAGAAGTATACAAAATTACAACTCTGTAATTTGACATTCAAAAGATAGGAAATATTTTGTTAAATTAGGTATGTGAATTTATACATGTTTTTCATAAAATGTATGTAATAATTTAGGATATGATTTAACAGGTCAAAAAAAAAAACAACAATTGGATATGTGGTCCAGAACCCATATTTATCCACCTATCCGCTTTTGTGGTTTTTAAAACAATAATTTATATCCAAAACAGTTTGACTGGTTGAAATGAAATTTTACAAAAACATTTAACAACTTAAAGATTAAACACATTTAACATAAAGATCTACTTAGAAAAAAAAACAATCCGCTTCAATGATTCGTTTCAAAATGATGGCCTTTAGAAATTTTTAATGTTGAATATCTTAAGATCATTAATTTTATATAATTTTCCTCTTTCAAATAGAAATAAAATAGTTTTCATATTTTTTCTTAGGGGATAATCAAGTTATTGCCAAAAAACATAATATCTTGCTAGTAGTTGTCCACAACACCTAAGATTAGGGTAGAAACAACTTTTGATTCAGTATGCCTATAAATGTTTGAACAAAATTTGAAATCAATTGGTGAAACTGTTTTGGAAATGTTTGAAGCATATTATTTTTTTCAAAGTAGATCTTTATGTAATAAAATGTTTGTACAAAATTTTATTTTTTTTACTTCTTTGAAAATGGCGGCTATAAAAATTTAATGTCATATATTTCAAGAGAAAATATTTTTGTTTTTAACGACACAAAATGGTTAATGGTGTACATTCTTACATGGAAAGAATGTAGGAGCTTTACATTCTTTCTACAGCTCAAAGTTAAATTAAAATATCAACAAAAAACTAAAAATATTAATTCATGGTAATTGTCTACAACACCCAAGATTAAAAAATACTTTTAACATACTTTAAACTTACATCTTATGTTGTATAATGCAAGTCCACTCCTCATAACGCAGTTTTAACATGAAGTGGACAACTTACCACAGTGATCTTACCTCATAGATCTACAGATCCATTACCTTATTCTCCTTGATTCTGCCATCCACCGATAAGCAATGTAAAGGAAATCTCATAAAGTACATTATTTACTTTGACTAACAATAAACTAGTTATTGAGAATAGCCAAAGAGCAAAATATTTTCTCAATGGTAATGTTTTAGCATGTAAAAAAAAACTAAAGTCAGAGTAGAAAGTTTATGCAGAAATATCTACTTATGGTTGTCTCCCTTACCTCTCCTAGGGTGTCCAGCAACTCCTCAGTGACCAAACATTGACTGGCCCTCATCCTGATCCCGACAGACAAACAGCCCCTGCTGTTGCACATCGATTCCTCGGGATTACACTTCTTTACTGAACCTCTCTTTCCTGGTAGTCTTCACCCAGCTTACGACCAGCAATGACTCTTTGGCCTCCTCTAAACTAAACCATCACCTGTTTTGCCTTCAGCTTTAATTCTAATCGTTGTCCTACATACATCATTATTTATAATAACAAGCAGTATTTCAGCAGTTTCAAATTTTTTTAGAGTTTTTATTAATGGTGCTTTGTTTGCCTATTACTCTACAACATTGACTGGCCCCGATAAACAAACAGCCTCTGCTTGTTTGCACATCAATTCTTCAGGCCTATACTTCTTGACTGAACCTCTCTCCTGGTGACCAGCACCCTACCATCTCGCGTTGAATCTTTGGCCTAATCCTCTGAACTAAACCATGACCTATTTTCCCCCCAGTTTTTATTCTAAGCGTTGTCTGCATGACTCATTATGTTTAAAACAGGCAGTATGTCAGCAGTTCGTCATGTTTGTGAGTTTTTATTAATGGTATTTTGTTTGCCTAGTATATTTAAATATCATATACGAATAATTGTAAATCTTTATTCTTAACAGAATGTAGCAGTTAGCAATAAACTCTCATGGTTGTGTTTTTTAATATTTTAACCACTTAAATCTGGCACGAAATTTTGTATTGTTACTTGTATGATAATAAAAAAAATCGTCTTCACCAGTAGTAGCTATTTAGAAGTAAGTTTTGTGAAAGGGAGTTACTCGCAGAAGAAAAATATATCAGTAGTTGGATAATAGGGATGTAGGTTAAATTATTACTTTAGGTTTTATCTTCTCAAGAAAAAGAAATTTGTGTAATATATTATATTTTGAACATGTATACTTTGAAAACTTTTGTTTGTAATAAACTAGAAATAAATAAATGCTAATTTTGTACAAAACTTTTCTATTAACCTTTTCCACTGATTTATATCTGCATTTTCCCCTTTGTCCTATTTATCTTATATTATACTTAAGCAATAGTTTTGAAATTTTCTTGTGTTATGTCCGACGAATAGATAAGCTAAAATAATGCCAGTTAGGTGAAGTATTGTTTGTTGCCAGTGACCTAACATTGTTATTGTTGTAGTATAACAGTAACACTTCGAACATTTTAATATTGTCCAATGATGATGTTATAATAGAATCTCAAATATTTACGCATAAACAATTTTATGAACAACAATTTTTTTAGAAAGTATGGTGTTAATAAAATTATGGTATTACATTAAACAAATGAAGTGTTACAACAGCAAACAATAATTTCCTGTTGTTTTATAGTTTGGTTACATATTTTTGAATTCAAATTTAATAATAAACAGTTAATAATGGAGATAATTTATTTCCATAAATGATATTCACGTTGTTTTTTTAGCATTTTTTTGTTTCATTTCCTGTGTAACACGAAACATAGGACCATGTCCTGGAATAATATAGTCAGCAAGGGCTATTACTTTATTTCGATTTTCTTCTTGCTTAATTGGATCTTCACTACCAGCAATTTCTCTCCATAACTTAGGATCAGACAAGTCTTCTTCTTTCTCAAACAAATCACCTGTAAGAAATAATACAGGTTGTAGGTATTTGATGGTGAGAGTGTAGAAAAGTGGATGGACTACTGTATTCCAGAAATAATGCACTCAATTTTTTTTACCATTATGTATTCAACAGTCATTTTGCATATATTTAAAGGCTTGTGCTTTGTAATAAGTTTAATTACATTTTTTCAGAATTATCCCTCTAAGGAGTTATTTTCATTCCAGAACATCTGTTTATCAGTGTTCAAATGAGTAACCAGTATGAAACTAAAAAATACAAACATTTTTTTTCAAAATTAATCATTAATGTAATGTTTATTATTTATAAAAGTGATATTTAAGCTAAATAAACAAGCTTTTTTTAAATGATAATCTTCAAAGCAAAATTTATATATAAAGCCCCACTACATTTATGACATTCAAATATACTTTCTGATTTTTTAGTCTTATTTGTGAGTTTATAAGTAAAAAACTATATTTTTTATAATTACTGTACTCTCTTATACATTGGCTACCTGGATTGGTCGTAGAAACTATTGTACCCGAATAGAAGTAAATGATGCAGGTGTTGTTTGGTACTATTTTTATAATGTAGTTTTGTGTACTACAGTCATACTGTACTCGTCTCAGACCTTTATTGTTAATCCTATATGTTCTCTCACATTTCCCAGAATTATGTCAATATAGTTTATCACTCCCAATCATATTTTAAAGGTGCAAAACAGACTGGAATATTTTTTTTATTCTTAAGAAAGTGCTAGAGGACGTACAAGTCCTATTTATTGGATATTTGATGTAAAGGTTTGAATATATTAATTACAATACTGCTAGGAATATTATAGTTATTATGCTTTTATATAAAATTTTAGCAAAATCTGCCAAGCTGATTATAAGAAATTGGATTTTAAAAATTTTGTTTTAATTTGCTAAGTCTCTGTATCTCCTATCTCAGGATCTTTTTCTATTTTATTTCTCTGATAATTTAACCAAACATACCTGCAACAGCTACAACGCCTTTAGATTTGGTTTTCACTACTACAGTGACATCAGACAGTGTGTGTCCAGGAGTAGGAATTACTTGTACATCATTATCTATTATGAATGGCTCACCTGAAAACATTATTCTACATATATAAAACTAGCAACAGGAAAGATATTCAGGTGCCTTTTAGTAAAAGATTCCATATCTGCAAGGTCTATATAATCAAAAAAGATTCTGTTTCTGTTAGGCCGGATGGTCACCAAATGTGGAGTTGAGTGGAACGGACTATGCATTCAAAACCTAACTTATTGGTTTTAATGTAAGTGCTGCCACTGAAAGTGTACAGAGCTAAGCGGAGTCAAGTGGCGTCACATGGCTCCATTACGTTTCAATAACCACACTTACATTAAAAACAATAGGTTAGGTTTTGAATGCATAACTGCTCTGCTCAGAGCAACATTTGGTGGCCACACAGTCTTAATGTTTACAATAACATGTGTTACATAAGGAAAATAAATGAGGAACATGGTAACCTAGTTCACAAACCCAAAAATAAATTATGTAATGTTAAATTATTGTTTATCAGTTCGTTTATTTGGGCGATACACCAAAAATGTGTTCCTCGTACACTTCTATAAAAGTTAATATGTTAGATCAAAATGATAAAACTCGATTAACACTTTAGCTAACACTATTACAAACTGTTCATCAAAATTACCTATTTACCCATTACCCAAAAAAATGGAGGTCAACCCATTCCACCTCCATAGATTAGTGGCTCAAATATAAACTGTTTGGATCTATGAGTTTATATTGATCTTATTCATACTAAAATTGACCAGTGATTTTTATATCTGGAAGCACCACAACAAGCTCT
Source organism: Callitettix versicolor (assembly GCA_022606455.1). Lineage (NCBI taxonomy): Eukaryota > Metazoa > Arthropoda > Insecta > Hemiptera > Cercopidae > Callitettix > Callitettix versicolor. Next base: position 61,579,308 of record CM040184.1, read on the forward strand.
TTGTGAAATACTGGTGTGTCCATATTCCAGTTGAGTAATAAAAATTTAAAAAAATATTGTTTATGTATAATTTAGATTTTATTTACTTAAGAATTTTTGTTTTCTGGTCAGGTAGGAATAACCATCAGGTTTGCCAATGAGCCACTGGTGTAATGAAAATGTTAGTTCAAAATTCTATAAATTTCTAAATAAATGTCATTTTCACCAGATTTTATAAAATAAAAATGAAAATTCTAAATAGCTTTTTTTGACATTTGTCAATTGGAAACAAAAAAATTTAAGTAGACAATAAAGCTTGTCATTTCTTGATAAAAATATACATTTTCTTACCTATAATCCTCCTGATAAAGTTATTTTAGTGTCACAAAACAGTATTTATCCTTATTTATTGTTAATAATAATTACATATATAGCATATAACAATAAAAAGATATAGCTGTTAACATATAAACAGCTTGTTTAGTCTTATTTATTTGTGTATAAAATTTATTTGACCACCTTAATAAGTTTTAACGTAATCAGTGGTACATCACAAATCTCCAAAAATTCTTAAATGCTACGGAATTATTAGGAATCACTGTTTAAATACATTATATAAATATTAAATTTTATTTTATCATATTGTTGCAATATGTCATATTTTAGCTAACACTTGTTCCAGTCAAAACGTTTTAAAGATCTTGAAGCAATTTTGTTTAATGTCATTGTGGAATAAATAGATAAGTACAGTTAAATAAATATTAAATACCTTACCCATCTCAAATGGATGTATGTAGTATTCATCATGAAAATTGATACTAGACCCAACGATATGTTTTGCCTTTAAAAATAAATTGTTATTTCCAATGTGATCCGAGTGGCCATGTGTACAAACAACAAAATTTATGTCATCACAGTTGAGTTTGTGTGCAGCTAATCCTAAAAATGAAACATATCAGATACTAACCTAGTAACAGTTTATTTAATTAAGAGCTAAGCAAAAAAATCCCCACACAACATTTAAAACAAATTACAAGAGCCTATTAAATGTTTTACGTAATAAATTTAAATAATTTTATGATGCATTTTGACCATTTTTATTAATATTAAGCTTAAAAACAAACCTATTAGAAACTTTAAAAAATTACTGAGAATCAAGAAAGTGTCCTATGAGGGGCTCGTTATACTTGGAGAGCTGAGATATAAAAATGGATAGTGCATCTACGGGAATCATGAGAAAGCGTACAGGCACAGAAAAGAGGCTACTATTCTGTCCTGTCTGCTACTAGTATTGTTGCTGAAGTTAACTGAGGTGAGTGCAATTCAGTCAACAACTAAGATGTACGATTCTGTAAACTTAGCTTAAATTCCTGTTATGTTTTCGTAAACATTATAAACTAAATGTCTATAAGTTCTATTGTGCAACTGATTGATTAAAGAATACATGTTTTACTTTGCTGCAGAAACTGTGTATGAAAATTAGCATACCAAAGGATTGAGCAACAGTTTATATGTGACTGAATGCTGCATATGCATACTGGCAGTAAATATTCCACCAAACATCACATCTCAGTTCTTCTAAATATGCATATTTTAGTCAGCCAGTCTTTCGTAGCATAAGTTTATCTCAGCATATGAGAGTTCAATTCTCCAAATGTTATTTCCAAACTAAATTTACTATGGGAAATGAGCTATTGCAGCAAATATTATGATGAGAACTAGAACATTGAGCACCTTTGGATCAGTTTCCTTACAGTCCATACTTTATGCTGATTAGACTAATAAAGTGTTAAGAGGAAGGGTAACTGCTGTATGAAGAGTTTGTAACATATGCAGATTCAAGATCAGACATAAGTGCCTCCACACAGTGCCAGATGGAAACGGATTGATGCTGGTCAGTAAAAAGGATCTGTACCAGTACGGCTAAAACATAGGAAGCATACACATCCCAAGCTAAGATATACTGAAGGTTGCGTGACTAAGAGCGAGCTTAGCTACCAGTGAGCAAACTCTAGATATAAGGTGACCTCCTCCAGTTTCAATTTAGCCATACACATGTAGGACTCAGTATAAGTGAACATCTTTTTCCCTAGCTACTTGTGAGATCTTAAACGGAAACAAAACAAACAGAACCACTTAAAACTAAAAATTCTAGGGGACTTACAGAAGTGGACCTGGGAAGTGAGGATGTGGGTAAGGAAGAAACTGGAGTCTATTAGTTGTGTATTGGAGCAGACTGTGAGGATGGTAGGCCCCCCCCAACTAATGAGGATGGTACCCATTTGCAACTAATGAGAGAACAAACAACCTTTGGGAACAGAGGAAACAGGAGTTGGAACCGATCATATGGAATCCACCAGTAGTAAATCACAGCAGACTGTGGGGATACTGGGCAGACCCTTTCCACCTGTGACAGAAGTGAACGATGGGGTCTAACACCTCACAGTCACTAGAACTGCACACAAAAATCTATTGGGAACTCAAAGGAGCTAACAGAATGCAGTAGCATAGGGGCTTCCAGTGAAATCTGGGAAACAGTTTGGGGGATCGGTGACAGCTGCGCTCACATACTACCTTTCCAACACAGTGTAGACACTACTATTCCCTAGACTAAGATCTAAAACCTCACTTCTAGCCTTAACTACAAAGGTTGGTGTTTTCTTTTATTAAAAATATAAAGTTTAGATATGTTAGATAAAGTTTAGATAGATGCTATGATGTAGCATATATAATAGTTATACATGTATATAAACATCTATGTTTATATGATAATTGCACAAAAACTATGTTCATATTTAATTAAAATTCATTACAAAAATTGATTTATAATAACTTGAAGCAAGTTCATTATTGTACCCAACAAAATTAACTTTAAAAAAAGGCAGCTAACAAACAGAAAGGTGGGCCATTCTTTGTTTATAAAAATATATTTTTAATTCTTAAATCATCTCCTGAAATATTACTATACAATTTTTAAGCAACTTATATAATAAAATAATAAATACAGAGAAATCGGAATGAAAATCTAAGTTATTTTACAAAGATAATTGGACTAATAACTTTACCATCAATTATAATTTGCTTGTCCCAAGGTGTCATTGTATCAACAATTATATTCATTACACCTTTAATTAAAGTAGAAGTACAGTTTGCATGCATTGTTCCATCAGATGACATTCTGGAATAGCCTGTTGCGATTGTATGTACTTCGTATGCCATTCTAACAACATAGACAAATTAGCAAATGTTTAGTGTCCATTTCAGAACAGTAACAAAATTAGTTAATATTTTCCAATAACAAGATACTTTATTTCACTATTTACCTATATACACAAAATATTTTAAATTTACCATAAAGCATTTACTGTAATAATTGTTTTAATGATAAAAACCAGGGTTATATAACAAGGGCTAAGTCATTTCGGTTCTGAGTTACCCTCTCAGTCACATGATCTGTTATGTCACCAATCTGACTGCCAGCCAAGAACCGCCTGCTACTGTAAAACATACAGTAATTTTTATGACTGAAAAGCATGTCTGATAACTAATAATTTGGCTACATCATTGGTTCCTGGATATATGCATACACATATTTATTAAGCTTTTTAGCTAATGTATATGAATGGTGAATTAATTGTTTTTAAGTACAGGTGTAAGATATGATTTGGGTTTTATTCTAGTACAATATGGTAGTACTGTTTTTAAAGGTGAATAGAACTTTTTGTTTTTGGTCTTTTTATATTAAAAAATTTAACATTGAAAAAATAGCTTGTATTTTTTTTTTTTTTTTTTTTTGAAAAACACTAATTTTGTAAATTTCAAAAGGATTTTTTTTCAACCGCTAAAAGTATCATTTAAACTACACCATGTGACAATTCAGCTTGGTCTACAGTTTTTTTAGAGCAAAGAAAGTAAAATTTTATTTACCCAAGTTATTTTGCTTTATTGTGTAAAGAACAACATTTCTTACTATTAGTATGTCTCACATATATTAAAATGTCTGATAATTGTGATGGCTTGGGTGGGTGGGTATGTAGTATAGCAGTGTACATTAATAATTCAAACATTTATTAATGAATTTATTTGTGCACAATGTTCAAGATATACGAGGTGTGTTCAGAAAGTAATGAGAATTTTAATTTTTCGAACAAAATATTTATTTATTCTTCTACATTGATGTTGTTGCCTTCAAAATAGTCCCCATTGGAGATTATGCACTTGTGCCAGCGCTTCTTCCAATCCTCAAAACACTTCTCAAACTTGATCTTTGAGATAGCCTTTAGTTTTTTCAGCAATGTGATTTTAATGTCATCTTCGGCTGTAAAACAACAGCCCTTTAAGGTTCTCTTTATTTTTGGAAATATGAAAAAGTCGCAAGGAGCCATGTCTGGCGAATACGGAGTCTGGGGCATCGTTACAGTACTGTTTTGGGCCAAAAATTCACGAACAAGCAGTGAAGTGTGAGCTGGTGCATTATCGTGGTGCAAAAGCCATGAATTGTTTTTCCACAGATCCGGGTGTTTTTTTTCACGCTAACGGCATTGAACTTGTAGGTAGTACTCCTTATTGACCGTTTCACCTGGTGGCAGGAATTTATGATGCACTATGCCATTAATATCGAAGAACACAGTGAGCATAATCTTCACGTTCGACCGCACTTGTCGAGCCTTTTTTCGGTCTTGACGAGCCAGAATGCCTCCACTGGGATGATTGAGCCTTAGTTTCGACGTCATATCCGTAAACCCATGTTTCATCACCTGTTATAATACGTTTCAGTAATTCTACATCGTCGTTGACTTCCTTTAGTGACTCCTGAGCAACTTCCATTCGCCGCTGTTTTTCTTCAAAATTCAACAATTTTGGAACGAATTTTGCTGCCACGCGTTTCATACACAAAACATTGGAAACAATGTCATGACATGATCCAATCGATATGTCAACATCATCAGCGACCTCTCTAATTGTGATTCGGCGATTGTTCATAACCATTTCTTTCACGTTTCCAAGTTTTCATTGGTTGTTCATGTGCTGGGGTGTCAAGGGCATTTGTCATCTTCAACGTTTTCACGGCCTTCTTGGAAACGCTTATACCACTCATAAACTCTTGCTTTACTCATAGCAGACTCACCATAGGCCTTTGTTAACATTTCACACACTTTGTTACACTTTATTCCATTTTTCATGCAAAATTTGATACAAATTCTTTGATCCATTTCTTTTAACAAACGAAAATCACCGAGCTCATAAAAACACGTCTAACCTTAGTGGCTGTCACAGGCAAAGTCAACAATGAAAACAGCTGAAAGTTTTATCATACTTCAAGGGCATGTATACCAATATAATAAAAAAAATGTTTGACAATCGAAATCTCCAAGACCGCGAAATTTAAAAATTCTCGTTACTTTCTGAACACACCTCGTATTTAACTGTAAACACTCTAAACAATTTTGTGCTAGATAGGAGAGATATGTAATATAATAGTGTTAATTATAATTTAAATAATTATTATTCAACTTATTTATATATTTTAGTAAATAAGTTAAGCACAGTTTGCAGGTTTTTAAACTCACATTCCCTAGTTTTATAAACAGAAACAGAGCCAAAAAAGAACAGCAAATAATTATCTCACTGGTAGAGTTAAATTCACTTCATAAATATTAATAATCTGTGAAGCATGACACTTTCTCCATGTCATTCCTGAGTTCCTATTTTTCCCTTCATACAAGAAAGTCGATAGGCTCACTAAAAAAGTTTTTACTTCAGAAAGTAACCATAACATCACCAAACTAAGGCGTAAGAAGAGATGTAATGGTTGGTCATGATCAACTTATCTCATTATATGGTAATGTAATGTAGCTTGGCTAGTCTGTTCTCCAGACCGTAACCCGAATGCTTTTTTCTTATGGGGTTACGTTTAATCTAAGGCAGGTAACACACATACATTGAACCCCATACTATTGACAATCTAAAGACCACAACTCAGAGTTGGCAGCTATAACATGACAATCTAGAATCGTCTTCAAATGTGCATTATCAATATTAGCTGACAACTTAAAAAAAAACTAACTAAAAACTGTTTTCAATACAATTTATACTTTTGAGTAAACAAATAATACTTATTTCATAAGCCTTTAAAATGGTAAGGTTTATTGGGTCCTCTGTATTAGAGACAGTGTGATGAAATGCAAATATGTGGCAGAAAACTAGATACTTAAATTATATAATTAATTACTACAAAATTAATTATTAACATACTTTTTTGTTTCTTATAGGTTTCTGGAATGTTTAGAAAAAATATTGTTGTACATCTATCTTTTCATATAAATAGTGTATATAATAATATAAAGTATGTACTATAGAAACTCCAAATGGCTTGCTAATGCCTCTATGACCTAAACAAGGACTTGATAAACATGTATGCAAATTTCTTATAAATCACACATATAACATAAAATTATAAATTCAAATTTTATACGCATAAATATAAAAATTTCAGCTCTTATATTGCCACAACTGTTTGTTGCAAATAATAGTATTGGATATGTTTTACTGATGTTCTACTCAAATTAACAATTTTTTTTTTATAAACTGTATTACATTATTACCAATAGTACATAGAATAATGGCATGAATATGTGTGTGGGTATTTTTTGTTTAAATGAAATATTCTTTTCTTTCTTTAAATATTTATTTACTCATTAGTAATGCAGTACAAAATTCTTAAACAACTAAGGCATTTATATGTCATGGTTTTTTATAAACATTATAACTAACAAGATATAACAAGAAATTTTTTTTTTAAAACATAATTTTATTCCTCTATTGATAAAATTTTAGCTTCAAACTAACAAAGTAAAATAAAAAAAAAGTTCAAGGCAAATTAGAAATGAATAATTTACTTTATTAATATAATATCTAGTACAATGGGTTCGGCAATGAATATAAACGTACTAGAATAATAACCCTTATGACAGATATGTGAGCGCATGCCAGCCACCAGGTGGCATCTCGCGGCTAACTGTTCAATTACAGTTAAACAGATAATGTCTATTTTCTTAAACATCTCAATCCCCCTGTCCTTGCAGCTTTCAGCGTTCATATAGTCCAGGCAGATAGTCTAATTACTTCGACTTTAGGCACTAATATCAAGCACGGTTATATAACGGTGATTCTAATTCTAGTATGTTTATATTCAGTAGTTTTAGAAACTTTGCTTGATATAATTAATACTGAAATAAATTTAGAGTTGACTTGTCACAGAATTAGTCTTCTCCATAATGTGTATATAGTGCAAATAAATGTAGTACACACATTTATATAATTAAGTAGTGAGATCACCTCTTAAAAATATGGTTTATGATTACAACGAATGAACATTTTATGGTGTAGTGTCAAAATTTCAATATTTCAATTTATTTTCTATAATAGCTTAATATGTATTACTAAAATAAAAAATATGTCAACATAATAATTAATAATGAAAAATATTTGTCATGCAATAAAAAATTATACAATACTCTTTGGTTTTCATTATAACTGTACAATTTATAAATACTAAATATAAAACTGTTTCCTTAATGAACTTTCTAATACCTACTGAAGTCATGGTAAATACAGACTAAACTACCACAGTGTGCACACAAACATTGTACAGTGACAAATAAAAATTATTAGTAACATTGGTTTCATTAACAAAGGCTATATCTGTCAATCTCCAAATCAACTAGGAAGTCAAGCTTTCCCTGGAGGCGGAGCTGCACACTGGATGATAACAACCCACTACAACCACTGTCACTTCCAACTTCACAACACCATTTTGAGCTAAGTTGCAGACTTATAAACAAAACCAGTAGTCAAGCCCTTTCTATTCATGTTCTGAAACATGTTTCAATGCATATTTATATAACATGGTCTGTTGTTGAACATATCTTGGGTTTGTTTGGCGAGTTGTGCACATCATCATTTCACTGTATACTCAGCTTGTTCTGTAATAAATTTCTGCTGTGTTATTCCTTTCTGTCTGATGAAAACAAATGATATTTTATATTAATGGAGATATGGCCCATGTTTATGAGCCTGCAACTTGGCTCAAATGGTATTAAGAAGCTGGAAGTGACAGTGGTTATAGTGAGATCATGCACACATTATTGTTATTCAATTATTTTTTACATAGCCTACATGAAACACATTAATGGATACAATAAACAAATAAGTTTGTCTCATATTCAATCACATGGAATAAATTCTGAATATTATTATAATAAAAATGTTATTGTCACTTAAAAATACATTCACATTTTTAAATAAACTTTTGAAATTGTATATATTTTTAAAAAATGTGAACACAATTACACGTATTAATTGCAACAAAATTTTACTTAATTTAGAAATACAATAACTGAGAGATAAATTTTTAAAACAAATCACTAGTTGAATCAAGAAATGATTAAATGTTCTTAAAACAAATTTATATTGTATAAAAACATCTTAAAATTAAGCATTCAAATTTTAACAATTTAAGTTTATTTACAATTTAAGTTTTTATTTTTGTTATTTTCTAAGTCTTATTTAAAATGCATAAATATATGTAATTCAATAATGAGAACATATTTCAAACTATTAAATTATAATTTAATTAGTAAAGATAAATTGAAGACTATAAAATTTACTTTCAATTCAATACCTGTACACCACATCACGAGTTTAGTCTGTTGAAGGATGGGCTTATTTGAACTGTGACCTTGAGTCAACCTAATGGAGACGAGGTTGGCTTCACTACTACTTCCCCACCATGAACAGAATATATGTGAATTCGCTGAACAAACAGAATATATGTGAATTCACTGAACAAACTGAATATATGTGAATGGGAATATGGTCGACAGAAAATAGAATCTTTGGTTTAAAAATCCTGTAAATGTATTCCTTGACAAAGAAAAAATCTGAAGAAACAAATACTACTACACTTTATATATATATATATATATATATATATATATATATATATATATAACGTAAACAGTTATGGTAAGCAAAATGTATTACCAGTAGTTAACAGAATGTATATTCTTAATTGTTTGACCACCACTCCATGACTGTGTTCTGATGCGCTCGTGAACTTTTAAACAGTAGCCATAATATTTATGAAAAAAAATATTATAGAAATTGTATAATATTGGACTACCCAGCCAATATTTTAAGAAATATACAGCAGCTACATTTGTCATCTTTAAATCAAAGTCCGTCATCATGAAAAGGAAGTGAATGAAAAATAAATTTTACATCACTCACGCTTTATACAAGATACAATCGGTCAATGCGTTTGACTAGACCAAAAGCAGAGTATTTGGAAGATTAAAAAAGTACTTTTGTTGAACTTTGTAATAATAATTTAGAAGTAAGTACACATTTCTGTTGTTCTCTTTTTTTGCCCATTTGATTTTTTTTTTAATTTATTGTGATATATAAAAATACACACATATGTGATTATTTTTCATGAGAATCTGAATGTAAACAATTTTTGACATACAAAATCATTTTTTGCAAAATTTGAAAAACTACACAAGTTTTTAATATGGCACTAAAGTTATAAAATAAAAATTTTTAAACAAACAATTTATGCCAAGTAAAGCACAAATAGCAATGTGCTAAAGTTCACTGACAGTGTAAAATATGTTAACTAATTAAGTTAGAAAAATCTCTACTTATTTTACGCTTTGCGAGTCTTGAATGTCTCCTAGGAGGATTACTCTACATGTTCTTGAAGGATACTGATGTGCAACAGCTCTATTGGTCAGGCATCAACAGACTACACTTATGACATGGTCTATAATAGAATTAATCCATATGATAGATAACTAAAAATAATACTTGAAGTAATTGTTGCAATTACCCTAACATGTTTGAATAAGTTAAATAGCTCGGCTTTTATCTCTACAGATACTTTGTTCAACAAATATTCTATTTGTTTGTTTAAGATAAAAGCTATTTACATTTATATATATCAAAACTTGTTTTAAAACAAATTCAATTTATTACAAACTAAGTTATTTTCACATGTTATGTTTCGTGTAAAATTATATAAATATTCAGGGAAAAAAGGGCTTACAAATTATTTTCACATGTTTTGTTTTGTCCCATGTTTTTTCACATGGGAAAAAAGTAAAACTTGATAAATCTATTTAAATCATGGAAATACAGTCAATAAACCAAAATAAACAAGTTAAAAGGAATAATACTGTATTTCAATTCGAATTTAATCATTTAGAGTGTCTACAGACTAAAAACTTTTGATTGGCCAATAGTTTAACTGTATCCTAATTGGCATTAAGATGTGAGTGCATCTACCCAACAATTCAAAATCGGACAACATAAATAATAATCTTAGAGTGTACTGTAAATTTTACTACATCTTTCATTCAGACATAATTATGAAAGGACACAGCAAGTTTTAATACAGGACAAGACTAGATATAGGATTCAGAGTTAATGAATGATATTTACACTGACTGCTATCTATCACTGTTTATGAGATGCACCCACTGTTTCTTTTCTGCCAGTTCCAATAGCACAACTGTTTAATCAAAACAAATTTTATCAATTAGCAATCTGTGTAGCAAAACAATTAAATTAAGCAAAACAATCATATCAAAACAATACTCTTTTACTGCTTGATATGAGAGTATTCAGTGTAATCAGACTAAACTTATAGGTAACAAGTCTGTAGTCTGCAGAGGACCTCAGCTGTGATTTTATCCTTCCTGCTAATAATCATTTTGAAATTTTATAACATACATGTATATATTAAATTTCTAAGATTACCATATATATAGATCTACAGTAAACAAAATATTTGGCTTGGAGATTACCAGTTGTCTAAAAAATCAAAACCTGTTTTGGGAATTTCATCTCCAATATCACATTCAATCTCTCCTGATAACAGAGCACTTTTTTCAGTCTGTTCAACATATTTTGTTGGTGGTGGGGGAGGTGGAGAACTTGGTTTTGAAACAATTCCTTTTGAAATTATATTGATCTGAACTTTACTATCTACTAGATTTTTCTTCTCTTCTGCTGTAGCACTTTTCAATACAGATACTTTATTTTTTAACTTATTGAGTAAGTTGTTAGGATCCAAATGAGATTTAATTTTATTATTTTCAATGGTTGTAGTTTCTGCAATTGATGTTTTTATTGCTACTGGACTGAAAGATTCTATTTTCCTTGGTTTTTCACTTTTCAGGCTTGGATTTGTAAACAAATTTAACTGACTTTTAGTAAACCACGAGAAATTACTTTTAAGATCTTCATTCCAAGTTGGGTCATTCTGGAACAAAAAGCAGAATATGTGATATACAGTATTTGATAAAATATTGATGCCTCCATTGATTAAACTATAGGGAAATAGCATGGCATTTATTATTTCAAAAATCCTATCTATATACAAATAAAATTATTGTTACTTGAAACACAAATTATTAGAAAACTAATTAATGTGTCAATAAATACTGGTTCTGACATAAAATGTATGTTATGTTGGTCAAACAGTTAAAGTGTGAGCATCATGATTTAGGTCGGGTGGCAACTAAATGGTGCAGAGTTGTGCTAAGTGGAGCAGATTATGCATTTAAAACCTAACCTATTATTTTTAATTTTAAGTGCTGCCACTGAAAGCAATGTGAACCGTTCCACTCAGCTCCATTATGCTTTTAGTGCTTTTAGATTAACTTTAGGCTTATTCACAAAAATAAACAATGAATGTTCAAATTCTACCTAGGTCTTCCAATTTCTTAAATATAATGAATTTACTGAATTAAGTTTATCATTGTCTAAAATCTTCTTTTGGCCTATTTGCAATAAAATTAACAAATATTCAAATTCTACCTAGGTCATGGAGAGTCAAATCAAGAGATCTAATGTAATAATACAAACATTTAATTTCATTATTGCAACATAGCCACCGGACCACATATTTAAGTAATTAGGATTATAACCTATTCTCCCGTCAGTGGTCTATCTATTCACCTCATAAAGGCTACCGTGGTTTCGAAACTCTGTTGTTCCATCTTCAGGCCATTTTGTATCAACAAAATGTTAAATCCCTCTGGTAAGTGCTAAATGAGGTTGTCACAATGTGTTGTATTCAGTGTTTGTGACGTATGTTTTTAAAGTTTTGTTTGACTTTGTGACGACCTCAACAGAGGGATTTAACATTTTGTATCATGGCCTGAAGATGGAACAATAGTTTCAAAAGGTATAACCTTTAAAAGGTGAGTAGATAGACCACTGACGAGAAGAATAGGTTATAATCCTAATTATAAACATTTAAATTAACATATTTAGACTATAACCTAAACCTTATAAAAATGAGTAAAATATTTCTACTCATGTAAAAAGAAATTAAACACAGCTAACGGACAACTTTCTAACACATAACCTTAAAGTTAAGATAAAATACTGACCTAACCTAACCAACAAAATGTCAAGTTGGGATCATGGCTATGTTTTTTTTTTTATTTTAAGGCAAAAAGCACACTCACATCCCTATTAAGGCTATTATCACCTCCCTAAATATAAGTGTAAGTGTAAAGTGTTCAAGTCATAAGTGTAGTGTTGTAAGTGTAAGTGTGTGAATTAGACTTGGGTACCACAGGGACATCTAAATCCTCTCAATAGGTGATATATATATATATATATATATATATATATATATATATAATTTATCTAAAACAGTAAATAGTGTTATTTTTAGTAATATTCTATAAGAAAATAAGTTAACTGTAACAGTCTATAGTAAACTTCACTAGACGAGTAGCAATCTTGACCTCTAGAACACATTTTAGATGGTCATTCAAAATTATATACATGCTTTAGCACTATAATATTCATAATTTTTGTTCGATTGTGCTGATTTTAATTAAACTCAAAACAAAAATTTGATTATGGTTTGAACAAATCCATTTAATACTAAAATCAATTTTCGTCACCATGGAAAGCATAGTGCATAATAATTCTGCAACGCTAGAATGGTGAAATTATTTTGCATTTGTTTACATTAGTTTTATTTAGGAATGGATTTTATGATTAAATTCTATTATCTTTTAAGCATTTATTTACATTATTTTATTTTTTTAAAGAACATATTTATATGACGGAATTCATCCCAAGAAATGCTGAGAAGAAAATTACTGCCCACTATAAAATAAAGAATTACTTTACTGTAATAAACTAAATCATTTTTAATGTAATACAGCAGACCCACTATTATCAGACCTAAGTGGTTTTAGGGAGAACTCCTTTTTGATAAGAAGGATTTCTGATTGAGTAAAACATTTTATTTCATGCCCACATATAATAATCAAAAATATTGAAATAAGGAAAATACAGGAAAATAAAAAAAAAATACAAAATTACCTCCAGAACCTAACCATTAGGCCTACTATTGTGTGAAAGATAGTAATATTTCTTCTCACAAAAACAATTTTATTTACTGTGTTTTAAGTAATTCAAAACAAATTGTTCTAAATTACTTTAATAACCTAACCAATACTGTTGGGTAAAAGTTACTAATCTTGTAATTACTGTTATATAATAAATATAAAGCAGCCACTGCTGCCCATACGAGATCATTCTCTATGTAATGTAGATGGCAATAATATCATAAAATAGTTCTGTTAAAAATTGCATAAAATTGGAACTTATAAGAAATTTAGTCTTCTGCTAGATATCTCTTAACTAATGAGGTAGATAATAAAAGTCAAAGTATTTTATAATCATGAAAAATAAAGTATCTCATTACTGCATAAATACCAATTCTTGAATACTGGTGGTCACACTAATCTAGACAAGTACCAAAATATCTTTACAGTATCATGATCTATAAAACTAATACTAAAATTGTAATCAGTCTACTTATTACTACAAGTCAGCATACATACTTGGTGAGCACAAGCAGCATACTTAAGGACAGCAGCAGGGTCTATAATAGCTTCATCTAATACTTGTTGCTGCTCTTTATATTCTAAAGTATCCCATAAGTCTTGATATGCATCCTGAGCAGCATCTACATCTTCACTTATTCTTTGAGCTAAAGGACTCAATGACTTCAGATACTCTTTTGTTAACACAGGAATAGATGTCATCCTAAAATTAAAACATTTTATCTTATCACAATCTCATAAACTGTTTTCTCTAGTGACTATTTAAAAATCTGTTTTCAAATAACATTTTAATTTAAAAAATATTTAATAATACAATTAAATAAAGAATACATTTAATTTACCTGGCTGTTTTTGAAGTCCGAAGAAAAACCGTCTTATTTTGGCATTTTCATTTCAGATTAATTTCAAATATTTTAGTTTCAGAAACTAACAACTCAATACCTTTTGTATAGTCAGTATTTTTTTATAAATAATACATATAAAACTTTTTAAGGAAATATAATATGTTTATTTAAAACCTACAGATGGCATATAAAATAATAGTGTTTATTTTTATTTTTTCTAACCTAGGTTCAGTACAACACAGTATCTACTTCTTAGAATAATAGTTGGTATAAAAAGTACTACTTTAATAATGATTCTTTTGGCATTCCAATTATTTATACTAGTTTCAACAAAAATTATAATCAATAAAACTAAAAATGATCAATAATTTAGGTCATAACCTATTTTTCTTTTTTTTTCTGATGTACTCACATCACAATTTGCCGTTTGCTGACTAAACAGAAGATAGCAGATGGCAAATTAAGCAGAAGCAGAATCCAATTCCAGATCCAGAAATCAGAATTAGAATGAAATTCAGTGTTATCATGTCAAAAAGTAATATTTCCCCATTCAGCAAAATTTTCCCAGATACGTGAATATCCCCATTGGATGAATGTATGTTGTGATCGCGCGCCCCCCCACACAAATCTTAACTAGGTTAAATTATTTTTCAAAAAGAAAGAATTGTTAGGTTTTTGTTAATTCTACTACAGTAAAATCATTGAAACTTCAAAAAACTTTCTCAATCCATATTGTTATCCCTCCATAAACAGATTATATAGTTTCATAAAAAAGACTTTGTGCATGTTTATAACTTCTATCAAGGTATTACTATGTATATAAGCACCGAATTATTAATATGTGTGGTTCGATGAAAAATACAATAATTAATTAATAATTAATTATGTAATTCAAATTGTGATTCCTTTCTAAAATATCGTAATATTGAGGAAATTTTATACAGCTGGTGGGAAAATGCGTTCATAGCATCTGGCAACACTGGGCTAGTGGCTGTTCTGCAGTTCGGCAGACATCACGTGTTTTGTTTTTGAAACTGTGTGCTGAAAAAAAATCAGTTTTTTAGTGTCAGTAATTATAACATTTTCTAATTAGCAAAAAAATTGAGTATTTTTCTCAGTTACCACTTTGGAATTCAAAATCAAATTGCATTGCTGCTTCTTCAAGAAATTACTGAAATTAGTAATTGCATCTTCAAGATTCTACAAGCCTACAATTGAAAGCAATTTTATACAGATAAAATGGTGATGCAATGTTCCTTTTCCTTGTAGGGGATGTATATAGTATTGAAAACAAATAGCTTACAAACATCAATTATATTACAGCGGAAATTATTATAGGCTAAGCAACGGGTAAATGTGGCATTAAACTAGTTGTCAATTTTCTTAATTTTTGTGGCCTATGTGCTTAATGTTCTTCAGTAATAATGCAGTGTAGGTTGTTTTAGATTTTTCTGTAGTTTTTTTTTGCCAGAACTCTATTAGATTTTTCTGTAGTTTTTTTTTGCCAGAACTCTATTACATGCCCAAAATCAATAATCCAAAATTTAAAAGCATGGAAAACATGGTTAGTGTGATAAAAATTGAAAATAAAAGTTACATGCATAACCTTAAAATTGTTATTGCCCGAGAGTAGTTAATGTGTTTTTGATCTTTAAAACGATAAAAATATTTTTTTTAAAAAAGTGTTCAGTGACCTGACACGGTTGGTAAGTGCCGAACGTAACTAACACAGTTGTTAGGTGATAAAAAAAAATACTCAAGACCTGACAAGTTTGTTGGGTGAACAACTTATTTAATTAAATGAGTTGCAGATAACGTGTTTATGATTACTAAAACAATAAAAAAAAACTTAAAAATACTCAATAACCTGACAGTTGTTATCTAAAAACACAAAAAGAGGCAAATAACAAAGTTTTCAAATAACATTTTATTTTTTTTGTTAATGTCCGACTATTGTGCACACTTGGGCTAATGCAGATGATGGGATGATTTATAGCGTATGAAAATGCTAAGCCCTGGCCGGGAATCTAACCCGGTTTAAAAGCTCAGTATGCTATCAACTAGGCCACCGAGGAGGCTGATTTTTTCAGAGGCCATTTAACAATGTTTTCATCACAAGAATGAACAAAGCAATAAATCCTAATACTTAATAATGCTGTCTAAATATGTAATGCACATGAGCAGTAGGTACATATAGTTAATAATAACACGCATGACCAGTAAATCCGTATATGAAATTTAATATGTTCAGTGCAAACAACTAATGATGTAACAATATAATTCTGTAACAAGCAGCCATAAAACATATGTAAACTTTTAAAAAAATATTTTCCACGGATGAGTACCTGTTACTTAGTTAATAACTTATAAAATAAAATTAAAAAATATATAACAAAAATCACTATTTAGTAAGTATGCAGTTAAGGTCATTTTGATTTTTTGGTAATTATGTAGTGTAGCCTGTTGTGGATTTTTTGATATTTTTTTTTATTGAAACGCTTTATTACTTGCCCAAAAGCAATAATCTAATTCATATTATATTTCTGAAAGTTTGTTTGTTTGTTATTCAATCACGACAACCACTGGACCAATTGAGATGAAATTTGATACGAATATTGTTTACGTATCTGAGGTACACATAGGCCTATTCCCGTTTTAAAAAATGTCATTATACTACTTACCCAGCCCAAAATAATTATTAGTATTTAGTTTTGTGACGTGTTAACTGTAGTTAGGTTTAATTACTGTTTACTGGACATGATATTTAGGCACCAGAGATGGACATAGATCTAATTCCATTTTACAAATCTTAATCTGTGTTTTATTTATTGCAATATTATGATACATTAGAAATTACTATAATTGTGCATGTACTATTACTATAAAATTACTATAAATTTTTATAAATCACTATAAAATTACTATAAAATACATGTAAGTATTTTACCAGACTCTTGGTGAAAGTCTGGATTGCTTTATTGTTTGTAGTTTTGATATTTTAAGAGTTTTATTAGATCAAATAATTCAATATGGTGTTTCTCATTTTAGACTTTTCAATGTTTTCGACACAGAGTGCAGAATATATAACTTATACAATTTTATTAGGTTACTTTAATTGTAAGGTAGTAT
Source organism: Callitettix versicolor (assembly GCA_022606455.1). NCBI lineage: Eukaryota > Metazoa > Arthropoda > Insecta > Hemiptera > Cercopidae > Callitettix > Callitettix versicolor. The sequence continues at coordinate 61,596,700 of CM040184.1, forward strand.
ATATATTTGTGTAATTACATTATATGAAAAAATGGTAAATATGCAATGTAGCATGTCCTGGTTTTTTCGATATTTTTGTTACTAAAACGCTTTATTACGTGCCCAAAAGCCAGAACCCAAACTATAAAAGAGCGGAAACCAGGAGAAGTACGATAACAATCAAAAATAAAAGAGACCAACATAACCTCAAAATTGCTACCGCGCGTAAGTCGGTAACATGTAGAACGGTAAAACAATAAAAATACGTCTAACACGGGTTTTGGGTAATAACACATTTTTTTAAAGTAATACTCCATAACCTAACTGACACGGATGTTAGGCCTAACATGGTGGTGCATAAAAAAACCTTTATTTGTTTTTTTAAGAATACTACATAACCTAACTGACACGATTTTTAGGCCTAACACGGTGATCCGTAAAAAACCTTTATATTTTTTTAAAGAATACTACATATCCTAAACGACACGGTTGTTAGGCCTAACACGGTGATGTGTAAAAAAACCTTTATATTTTTTTAAAGAATACTACATATTCTAACTGACACGGTTGTTAGGCCTAACACGGTGATCCATAAAAAAACCTTTATATTTTTTTAAAGAATACAACATATCCTAAATGACACGGTTGTTAGGCCTAACATGGTGATGCGTAAAAAAACCTTTATATTTTTTAAAGAGTAGCCTACTCCAAACCTCAACTGACACGTTTGTTAGGCCTAACATGGTGATGCGTAAAAAACCTTTATATTTTTTTAAAGAATACTACATATCCAAACTGACACGGTTGTTGGGCCTAACACGGTGATGTGTAAAAAAACCTTTATATTTTTTAAAGAGTAGCCTACTCCAAACCTTAACTGACATGGTTGTTAGGCCTAACACGGTGATGCATTAAAAAAACCTTTATTTATTTTTTTTTAAAAGAGTATTCCAAAACCTAACTGACACGGTTGTTGGACCTAATACGGTGATTCAGGAAAAAAATCTTAATTTTTTAAAAAAAGTACTCCATAACTTAACTAACATGGTTGTTAGGCCTAACACGGTGATGCGTTAAAAAACTTTTATTTAAAAAAAAAAGCACCATAACCTAACTGACACGGTTGTTGGTTCTAACACGGTGATGCATGATCTTTAATGTATATTATGATTACGGGCAAAGCCGTGGTGGGTAACAGTTAATCACATTATATTTCTGAAAGTTTTTTTTTGTTTATTTGTTTGTTATTCAATCACACTAACTACTGGACCAATTGAGATTAAATTTGGTATGAATACGGTTTAGGTACCTGAGATAAACACAATACTATTCCAGTTTAATTGTATAATAGTGACTTTTTAATAATACTGTATTTTATTAAAATATGACAGGACCCTGTTTTAGAGTATCGAGTAGCAAAAATGTATATGTCTTGGCCGAAAACCAAATATCGTATATAGAAATATATTAAAATGAAATGAACCTATTCTGGTTTTGAAAATCGACTATACATTTTATTGCCTATAATTGCAGGCAAAGCCGCAACGGGTAAGAGCTAGTCCAAAATATAAAAGCGCGGATACCATGAGAAGTACAATAAAAATCGAAAATAAAAGTGACCAACATAAACTCAAAATTGCTACTACACTAAAGTCGATAACTTGTTCTAGGTTGGTGAAACGATAAAAATACGTCTAACACCGTTTTTGGATGATAAAAAACCTTATTTTTGTTAAAAGAATAGTCCATAATCTGACAGTTATTAGGCCTATTACGATGTTGAGTGAAAAAAGCCTTTATTTTTTTTAAAAAGAATACTCCATAACCTAACTGACACAAACGATGAGTGGAAACCCTGTTTAATTAAAGTAGTTACTAACCTTGTAATAAATGTTATTGTGGCGGATATAATGCAGCCACTACTTTGTAGAATTGGTGTATTCTTTGCTTATACAGTGGTACCCCAGCTACAGTCGACCTGGACAACGGTCGTATCCTACAATGGGTCATATTGCTTCCATTACTAAGCAAGACAGCTGTGTGCCTGTTTTATATTATCTTAAATGGTATATTCTTTTGAGTATTTATGCATTGTAGGATGTTCTTTTCAAATAGTGATTTTTTAATATTTTTTTGTTTTATTTAAAGGACATCAAAGAAGATACGAAAATTACATTAATTAACACAATTCCAAAAAATGGACGTGGGATGAAAATTGTGAAAAAGGAAGATAGCGAAGAGAATAAAAGTATAGAATTTGTCCTTGTGAAAATGGAAGAAGAAGTAGAAGAATGGTAAATAGGTTTTAAATAAAATAATAAATTTACAATTTTTTTATAACATTTCAAACATCTTAGCTCTAATTTGTTTCTTAGATTTTTTTTATAGGTTGTTGCAATAAAATTCACAAAACATAAGTCCTTTTATGAATAATCTACTATCATTTTATTGGGTGTTACTCGTTTATTGGATTAAATATTTTGCTACACTCAGTAATTGAGTTATGAGGCTGAATGACAAAATTTTTACCAAATCTGATCGACTGATTTCTTGGAATTGGATTTCTTAGGCAGATCTGTATGGTTTTGTTTTGGTACTTTATAGGAACTGTATTTTTTAAGCAAAATTAGATTAAAGTAAGTTTCAAAGAAAGTTTAAAGAATTTTTTAAAGATTTAGACAAAAAAGGCTTTAAAAACTAAACTATAAATGAGCAAAGTATACTTGCATGCCAAATTTCCAACAGTTTACACATTAACACAGACAGACAATGACCAAGTATTTATTAGTATTTTTTTTTTTTGTCACAGCTAGCAAAAAATTTAAGATACTTTTTTTCAAGTAAGGTACCCTTATTCAGGTAGGCCCCCTCCACCTAGTGTTGGCAGTTACAATGCAAACAACAGTTGGTTGTTTACTGTTGTCTTGTGTACATCCTTTTTTGTTATGGTATTTGTCATCTGTTTCATGTAGCATTTTTCTTTCCTTTTTTTGGTGATTTGTGATTTCCTGATCACGTGTCAGTCTTACTTTCATTTCTGGTTTGACCATTCAGGGATTTGCCTTAGTATTTTTTCTTAGTTGTAGTATTTTAACAAAGGCCTTGGCATCTAGGCTTATGTTTTAGTTGCAGCTTTAGGTTTTAACTTTGGTACTTGAGAACAAGAGTTGATCCTTACTCTTGAAACATCGTGCTTTATATACAAATGATGGCATATGTCGTGAATAAATCATAATAATAACAGTAGAACTTTGTTATAAATAACAGTAGAACTTTGTTATAATAGATTTTTTTAAATTATATTAATGTGATTTTTTAAGAAGTGTGTGATAAAAACATTAATGATAAGTAAGAAATAAGAATTAAAAAGGATTTATCATTGCCTTGATACATTATTTTTATTACTATATTTATGTCTTTATATGTGTATAAAAACATAAAAAACACAGTACAGACATTAGTTCCCTTGGTTAACAGACACACAATTATCGGAAGTAAAATCCGTATTTGTAACAGCTGTTTGGAAGTCGAAAAGTTCGCAACTCAAAAATTATGACAAATAGCACATGAAATTTAAACAATGTATTTGTAAGAAAAACATTGAGTTAAGGTTGTTTAAATAAAATTATGCAAATAAATAAATTAATTTGTGGAATATAATTATTTAGAGGGGCTATGTTAAAAAACAACATATAGTAATCACTCACCAACCAAGGATTCACTAATCACATATCTGTGAATACATTTTTCATTATACAGTAAAATAAATTTGATAAAACTGCTATTACAGTTACATTACCCCGGTACAATTCTTGGAAGGAAGAAGAGAGAAACAGAGATTTTCTTTACTTAGAAATGAACATTGAGGGTAGTTTTGTTTATATCTGTCATAGTAGTTGAGGAAAAGGATTATGTGTTTAGAATTTTGACTATATATAACATTTAACGATAAAAATCTGATTTATGTGAAAAATTATATATTATTTGTTATACAGGCCCTAGTTAACATTATATAAACAGTGCTCTTTTTGGATGACTTATGAAGTAGGCGTAAATTCATTGTAAACATAACAATCCCGTTATAAGAACGCATTAAAAAGTTCTTAGAAATGCACACTCACAAATTTTAGTGTCACATACATATTCTCATAGCTGCATATTTATTTTGATGTCTTACAACTGTACACTAAATTGTAATAAGGTTTAAAAACTTTATTATTTAAGATTTCTTCATAAATAAATTATTTCCATCACTTCATCCTTATTGAACTTGCCGGCAGTGCGTTATTATAAATTAATCTCTATAATGTAATAAATACCCTTGATTAATTGTAGATTTATCAAAAGCTGATAACAAGTAAGTGATAATGGTGTTCTTTCTTAAACAAATCCTACAGATGAGCAACAAGTCTAAAGTCTAAACCATCAGCATTCTGCATCCTCACTATGTTTGTTCTACTCTTAAACAGGCCTACATTTATATATGGAATGGATACTTGAGTATGTTAATTGTATAATGTTAAGTATGTCTTGTTATTTTATTTGATAAGTGACACAAAAGGTTTATAGAAGACATAAGTGTCTTTTTACAATAAGTATGTACAGTATAGTCTACAGTACTCCTTTCACACCCAGTATTCTGGCATATTTATAAACTGTGTTATTTGCAACCTCAAAGTTATTCAGTGTAATTACGTGCTGACCCGATTAGCAATTTTACTGAAGAAATTGTTTACAGTACTGAAACTTGTTACTCCACCAAATAGATTTTTTTCCTGGCGAAAAACCGTACAAGTTATCATCGCCGTGACACGAATTCGAAATAACACAACAAAAATATTTTAAAATTATAATCTATCTATCTATAATTCGGTCTACAACGTTCTACACCGTCTTCCGATCTCCAACCTCCACCGATCGCGGTCCCACCACAGGTCTTCTGGTAGATCCCTTTTTTTAATTTCCTTTTCGACTCCCTCTCTCCAGCTCAGTCTCGGCCTTCCTCGTTTTCTTCTTCCAGGTATTCGCCAATGCATGATTTTTTTTGGAATTTGCTCATCCGGCATTCTTTGTACATGCCCGTACCAAACCAGTTGTTTTGTTCTTATATCTTCTACAATTGTATGCCTTACATCCATTATCCTCCGTATACTTTCATTTCTCACTCTCTCTTTTCTTAATCTTTCTGCCGCTCTTCTCCAAAAGTCCATCTCAGTAGCCAACAGCATTCTTTCTGTTCTGCTCTTAATTGGCCATGCCTCACTACGTATGTTATAATGCTTTTTACAATTGTGTCAAATTCTTTTTTTATTCTCTTTTGAAATGTTTTGATCCCACAACACCCCGTTCAGCATAGATACAGCTCTCCTTCCAAATACTATTCGTTCTTTAATTCCTTCATCTAATGTACCATCTTGTGACATTTTAAGTCCTAAGTACGTATAATTTTGAGAATGCTGTATCCTCTGTCCATCTTCTAAAATTATGTCGTGCTGCCATCCTCCAATGCACATGCACTCTGTTTTCCCCAGATTCACTTCAAGTCCCCACTTACTGTATTCCTCTATTAATTTGCGAGCCATATATCCTAGGTGCTCATGATCTTGTGCGAGGACAATCTGGTCGTCCACAAAACATAGCGTGTATAGAGTGTTGTCGTCTTGTAGAGGAACGCCCATGTAAAATTATAATTAAAATACATAATAAAAGTTAAAATAAATAAATAAACACAAAATATAATAACAATTTTTTTTACATTAAAGATAGACCTTTGTCTGATATAAAAAAAAAAAATTCTGGATCAGAATTGATGTAACATGCAAGGATATTATAACCAAGTTCAACTGTATATATTTTGTACAGTGTGAATGTAATGTTTGTATTTAGTAGTTTCATTTTTGCTGTTGTGGGAAACTGGTTATAATTTTTAAAATTTTTGCACTTATTCTTACATTTAGTTTATCCATTGGTGATTAGCTTGGTTGTAAATTTTCAGAAGAATAGTAAATTTAGTTCACCTAAACTCACAATTAGTTGTTTCATAACTACTGTAGTGCCATCACTACTGATGGTAACCTGCCTACTCTAATCTACACTTTGACCCAAAGTTCCATAGCACTTGATGTCTTGTTCTCTTTTCATTCTTTTTTTTTGTCTCTTGTTCATTTAATGTTTTAACAACTCTTTCAAAGTGTTTAACATATCTCAAAAAGTGAATAGTACACAATTGCCCAACAATTTTCACATTTGGCAAAATATACTTGCATGATAATTGGATAGTTTTATAAATACCAGTTATAAATTGACTTTTACATGTACCACATGGTTCTTGGTACCAGTAGATTTTGAAAGTTTTACTGTTTTTAAATGGCTGTAAAAGTAAATGTATTTTCGGTGGACCAAATTAGAAAAAGTCTGACTTATTGTACCATAATCAACTCTAAGGAAAATACTGTAAACATATCTTGCGGATGCTGATTGGTGGAAAGTCAGGCTAACCAGCTGTAGTTAGCTCATTTCCCGTGAGGAGAGTTTGCGAACAGTACTAATTAGTCGTCTTAATACAAAATCCAACATGTGCTAGGCATAATCAGATAAAAAAAGGTGGTTATTAGAGTTATTGGAGGAAATAGCTGGTACCTTATTTGTCCCACTGATGGAGGTCAAATGAAGGATTTTTCTGTATTCTAATTGTTTCACCAATTGAGAAAAATTAGAATTATTGGTTAATATAGAACAATGTCGATACTGGGAATACATGGTCTTAAGACAACGCATAGACTGAACTGCTCAGAATACCGCAAAATAAAGTGTTCAGTAGTAGATATGGAGAGCAAGTACAAATGTTCCTGTAGGGCAGAAAAAAGTTAATCTGACTAGTGTTTTTTCATTGACCAGCCAAAATGAGGATTTTGATTGGCCAAACTTCAATTGTGTAGAGCCAACGTATACAAGTATTTTACTTACAGCTGTCAAGGACTCGTAATTACTGTACAGTATTTGAAAAATTTACAGTTTACTGTATTTTAAAATTCAGATTTTTGGTCAGTCTGATTCGACTAGTATGTGAAATTCTTTCTGCTTCATCACTTAAACATTTACAGTTTTATATTAAAGGCCCACATTATGTATGCAAATTAATTGTAAATAATCATAAATTGGCCTTTAGCATAGAGTAAGATATTAAATTTTTCAATATTTTGAGGGATCTCTTAAACAATTTTGGTTTACGAAAATTGTGTCAAAATAAAAAAATCTTGAAGTGGTGTTCAAATTCTGTAAATACCATATAGTATAGAATATTCCATTAGAAATTTTAAAGTTGGCTGTCAAATTGGAATTTTGAAATTCCAATTTTACATTTTATTAGTCATGAAAAAATAACTGAAGTTTATACATTTACAGTTTTCTGTCAATATTGTAGTTTCATAGATCACAATGGTGACCAGAATAAAAGACACTGTATAATGTTTAAAAAAATTGTAGTGTTTAAAAACATTGCAGTTATGTATAATTATATCTATTAATAAATTTCTATTCATAATGTAATTTATTTTATGTATCAGTGCTTTTATTAATTTAGCTTTTTATTTTGTAGGGCCGAACCTTTAGCATTTGATGCAGATCCTTTGGCAATACCTTCCACTATAGAAACTGTAAGTATTGTTTAGTTTTATAAGTGACAAGACTTTTATATGTAAGTTAAGTACATTATAACCTCTTTATACTTCAGTACATTGCAGAATCTGATATTTCGCAAAGTCTCATGGTACATGACTAGTTCATATAAGAAAACACCATCTGAAAGGAAATTCCTGCCAGAATCAGGATAAAAAACATAACTTTTCGATTTCAATAATGGCAACGTTCCTAAGGCACGACTCAAATGCCCTGTCTATGCAATGTGTTTATTTCGTTAACAGATGTCAGTCTGACTTGCTAAATTGCTGATAACAAGGCTGTGAGGTCGATGTGACTAAAAAGAGTTCAGAGGAACTCCACCATTGTATTGGATTTTATGCATTACCTAGTGTGTTTAGATTTAGATTCTAAAAGAGCACTGCAGGATATGTATTTAATAAACCCTCTGGTTCAAGATATTCTGTGCTCCATCACAGGCTTGAACTATGAGGTGTCGAAGTAACATTTTTCTGGGTACTTGGTCACAGTGGGATTATTGGGGACACTATAGGTTATTACAGCAAAGGAAGCAACTCTCCTACCACCGAGCACTCAACATGTTATTTGTTCAGATTTTCTTTCCCAAGCAAAACATCTATTTTATTTGCATTGGGAAGATGAGTGAGTAGCCATGTACAATAACAAATTAAGGGTAATTAAAAATACTGTTCAGTCGCCTCGGTGGCCTAGTTGATAGCATACTAGCCTTTCACCCCGAGCTTTCGATCCCGGCCAAGTCTTGGCATTTTCATATGCTATAAATCATCCCATTGTGTGCATTAGCCCAAGTGTGCACAATAGTCAGACGTTAAACACAAAAAAAAAAAAAAAAATACTGTTCGTCCTCGAAGGGGGTCATCAATATGTACAAGCCACAGGAAAGAGGTGGTAGTTACCCATCTCCACATTGGTCATTCCTTGGTATGGTATGGATTTCTCGTGGGACGAGGAGACCCACCTATATGTCAGTTTTGTGGACTGTCATTACAGTCAAACACTTTCTTCTGGACTGGGATGGTTTCAAAAGCAAGCATCGAGTGTGTGGATTTGGTGCCTCTATGTAGGCAATTTTAAAGTATGATTTGTCGGTCATTGACCTAGTTTTAAAACTTTTTATGTTGTTTGCATATATTTGAACTACTTTAGCTATGGTATTGTTATGCAGCATAATAATTTTATTTTATATCCCATTTTTTTTTTTTTGTATATTAATTTTGTTAAATAGTTTTTAGATAAACTTTTGGTTTTGTTCCTGTTACCAACTAGTTTTAGATAAACTTTCAGTTTTGTTCCTGTTACCCACTTTGATGTTATATTTTTTTTCATATTTTTATTCCTGTTAAATTTTTGTTTGGTTATGTTTATATATTTTAACAATGTTATCTAGTTTTAGTATTTAGTTTATACAGTTTAGTTTTAATTAGCGTTTAGTTTAGTTTAGTTATAGTTTCCCCTCTGTGTAACAGATATTTGCTGGATGGGCAATGATAGCTTTTATGTACTCTTTGCCAAAAACGTAATAAAACAAAGACACCGGTCAGTCTGCTGGATGTCAAGAACATGGCTTCGAGACATTGATACTGCCATAAGTATCAATTTAACGCCATTTTAACTGCCTTTCTTTTAACGCCATCCCCTGATCATTATTGGTCTAACTCGCAAAAAGAATGGATGTTTTGCAACAAAAAAAAGAAGTATAATAAGGATATATATATATTATTATTATTTGCATATAGACCCTGTTGGATCATGCAAAGCACTCCAACTCGTGTCTTGTTCCTTCTAATCCTCCATACCTCCCTCATCATGTCCCCATGGATCCTCTTCCGCTCCTCCGTCCATTTTACCCTTGCTCTCTTTGGGATTTCATTTTCTGGGACCTTCCAACCGAACATTTTCTCCTGTATGTATGTGTTATATATATATATATATATATATATATATATATATATATATATATATAGAGAGAGAGAGAGAGAGAGAGAGAGAGAGAGAGAGAGAGAGAGAGAGAGAGAGAGAGAGGGGGGGATCATGCTAATGTTGAATGTTGCTAATGCACAGCTTGTCTGGCAAAGCTTAATTGATATGTAAGTTTTGTCCTACTATAAATTATAGAACAATAGGACGCCTCTCCATTATACAATGTTAAGAGGAAAACATGGGTTATCACCTCTGAATACAACCTAAGTCATATGTTTTACCCATTACATGTGTCAGTTCGTTGTCAAGACCAAAACAAAACACTATGTTTTCAATTTTAGTATTATTTCTACTACAGCATGTTATATCATCAATGAACTGAAACTATGAACTCATAATATGTATTGTACATACTGTAACTAACGTACCAGAACTATTTTTTTTAATTTTAATTTTTTATATAAAATATCACACACTTTCAAAATTTTTTTATATATAAAAAATATGAAACTTATGTATCATTTACAGTACTTCTTTTATTACAGGAAGTCAAATCATCATTGATAAAAAAAGAAGAAATATATGACATTGTGACAACTGACACTAATAGGAACACATCACAGGGTGAGTTTGTGTTAGCTATGTTTCATATAATTTACAATGGCTGTTTTTTTCAACCTCCGAAAAAAAGACAAGTGTAAATAAAAAAAAAATCGTATTATCACAAGTTATATAGTTATCTTTTGATATAGATTGAGGGTCAAATAATCCAGAAAAATTGAGATTTGATTTCTACTGTTAGGTTTTGATGAAACTGTTTTTTTATCTTTCCAAGTATGAGGGTAAGTCAGAAAGTAAAAAGAAATTTAAATTTCCCTCTGAATGACACATATATCTGCACTGATTGTTCTACTATAACTTATAATGTCTATCAGCTGTTCATTGAAAATATTGTTTCATTTATAGCTAATTGTCATTGTGTTTAAAAGACTGTGTAAAATGAGTTCTCCTTTGACTGATTACACCAAAGAAGAAATGCAAGCAGTGATAAGTTTCCTCAATTCAGAAGGTGTGACACCAGCAGAGATTATTCGTCAAATCCAGCAGCAATATGGAGATAGTTGTTTGAGTGGAAGCAATGTCTACTAATGGAATGATTAATCGCTTAAAAAGTGGTAGAATTTCTTTGTGTGATAAACAGCAGCCTTGTAGGCCTTCCACTACAAATACTAATGATATTGAAGTGGTGAAAAGTAGTATCATTTATTTAATTACAATAAATATATAATTTTTTTTCAATTTCACTTTACTTATTGACATACCCTCATAGTTATGAAAATATACCAAATTTTATATGTTTATCCTAAATGGTTTTTGTTTTATAATTACTTGAAATATAGGTAAAATAGGTGTTTTTTTTTTTTTTTTTTTTTTTTTTTTTTTTTTTTTTTTTGCTGTTTCCGAGGCTTCTGAACAAACCTGTACTTTCAATGAAAACAATTTGTATCTGCTATTTGTAAAGCAAATTCTATAATTTTTGTAAATATTGTTAAGGAAATTTTAAACTAACCTATAATATGATTGCTTTCGTCTCAAACAATAAATTACATGACAGTTTATTTGCTTCATGGTAATAAAGTACTATAGAAATTTTTTTTTTAAACTACCAGTATACATGAATGCTATTGAGTATTTTGAGAAACATCAAATGGCTACCATTTGTTTCATAACATATAACAATTTAAAAATTAATTATGTCTTAAAAAACATTTAAAAATTTATTAAATAAGAATAAAAAATCTCTGTAAAAACTAATATAAACTAACTTTTAAATTTGCTTTTAAATAAGCCTACATTTAGGCGCCTAATATTTTACTTTTTTAAACATTTACGCCCTTCTTTTATCATTTTGAAATTCAGCAATATGAGGTCTAAATAAAATTTTATTATTGAAAAAGTAAACTATGCATTCAATAAACAGTAAGAAAATAAAAACTATAAACTAAATATTTATACATCAAAATAAATAGAATACAGTATCAAAAACAAAAAGCCTGGTATTTCATTTTTTGAGATGATAAATACGAGGGCAGGTCAGTAATTCTTAAGAAAAAGATAGACAAACATTTTTTTAATAAATTTTGTTTTATTTTTCAACATAATCTCCTTTTAGTTCAGTACACTTTGACACACATCCCTCCAAGTTTTTAAGCCTTCAGAAAAGTATGATTGTGGTAGTTCCTCAAAATAAGCATTTGTGTGAGCGATGACCTCATCATTTGATGTAAACTGTTGCTCTTCGAGCAATTTTTTAAAATTTGGAAATAAGAAGAAGTTACTCAGGACCAAATCTGGTGAATACGGTGGATGGTCTATCAATTCAAACTTCATTTCCTCAATTTTAGCCATTGAAACTTCGAAACTGCCTCGTACATTATCCTGGAGAAGGACTTTTTTTTCTTTAAATGAGGATGATTTTATTTTATTTTATTATTTAGCTGACCTAATAATGACACATAATACTGTTCAGTGATCGTATGTCCCTTTCCCAAATAGTCAATTCCAACTAAATTCCACATGCATCCCAAAATACAGTAGCCATAACCTTTCCAACTGATTTCACTGTCGTTGCCTTCTTTGGAGCCCATTTGCCTTTAACAATCCACTGTTTTGACTGTTCTTTTATCTCGGAGTGTAGTGATGTATCCATGTTTCATCTACAGTTACTAATCTGCGCAGAAACTCATCTGGGTTGTGATGTATGCACTCCAAAAGAGCTTTATAAGAGACCATGCAGTTGTGTTTATTCTCAGCTGAGAGCAAACGCGGCACCCATCTCACAGATATTTTTTTAATTTTCAATTTATTATGCAAAATTGAAATGACTGTACCTTTTGAAACCCCTGTGGCCTCAACTATTTCACACAATTTTATTCTTCGGTCACGTAATACGATATTGTGGATTTTATCGATCATCTTCGATTGCTCATGTCTACAGGATGTCCTGAACGGTGTTTGTCTGCTGGTGAAGTACGACCACATTTAAATGCATTTATCCAATTATAAACTGTTGCAAATACAGAGGCAGATATGCCATGAACTGAATCCAACTCATCTTTTATTTCTTTTGCTGTTAAGCCTTTTAAATACAAATGTTTAATCACCTCTCTAAACTCTCTTTTCTACATTTTTTACAAGTTGTTTACTTCAACTGACGATAAGAACAAACCACTCAAGATAAAACCACTCGATGAATATGACGGGAACTTTGCTAGATACCTAGTGACGAATGATGCTTACTAAAAACAAACCAATTGAAATGCTACTAGTGCCATCTCTTAGATTTTCTGAAGGCTTACTGACCTGCCCTCGTATATTATAGAGTAGTTATAAAAAAATTGTTTTATCAATTTGCCTTTTAGAGATATTGATTTTTTTTTTTGTAAAACACTATTTGACCAAAAAATTTGTTGGATAATAAGTGGTATTTAATAATTTATGCACAGAGAAATGTCTCGATATATAATTAATATTTGTCTGATTATTTTCTCTTCACCCATCCATGAACATATCCATATTTGCTCTCATCTTACAGTAGAATATACTCTGCACTTGTAACGCTAGCAGATAATGTAACAATAAGACGCACTATGCTTACTGCTGGCCTTGGCCAGTCTTAAGTATATTTTCTTCTTTCTTTATGACCAAAACTAATTTCATGTATAATTACAAAAAAAGAAATTATAATTTCTTATAAAATTATGATTTTGATAATTATTTTATTTTTATGTAGCAACGTGATTTATTAATTTTTAATATTATTTTTTCTGAGATCTGACGGTTTGGAGGGGTGACAGCCCCTACTGGTCCCCTGAATCTATATGCCTGATTATCCAATTTTAAGGTTTCATTGAGGTAACTTCCTTTATTTATAAAGTGATTTACATTTAGACACATCATGTTTGTACACACATTTTTTTCGTACCGTTACAGTATGTTTTGCGATAAATAAAATTTAGTTAAATATAATGGATATTTAATACTACGAATATAAAAATTTTAAATAGGTTAATTATATATTGTGTCTGTGTCTGTGTGTCATGTTCAACATGACTAAAAACTGATGAGAAACTACTTTTTTGACGTCACTATTGGTACCTCTCCATCTATTTCTCCCATAAAACCAGCGTAGATGATAAATCGGCCCTAAATATATTATGATTTTCACGATTCCAGTGAACGTCTGCAAAATATTTGTAGGCAGGAGTTCAGAGATCACCATTTTATCTCGAAAACTGATATATGTATGTGTGTGTGTGTGTGTGTATATATATATATATATATATATATATATGTGTGTGTGTGTGTGTGTGTGTGTGTGTTTATACAATGTGGTTTAAAGTATTCTTTTTTAAATAAAGGTACACCAAGATGTCCAAGAGTTCTTAATATGGCAGCAGTGAGTGAGGTGCCATATTCTTTCAACAACAAAATATTTCATGTAAATGATGGCTACTATTATCATATAAGTAGCACTAGTTCATCATGTGTATACCTAAAATGTGTTAAGAAGACAACATGCTTCTCAAGAGCCACAATGCCTCTTATGCTCAGTGAGAGAAGAGTGGATCTGTTCCATGTTAGACGTCCGCACAACCACCCACCGGACAGCTTATATTTAAAAGTCCTGGGGCTAAAGGAGGAAATGTTGAAAAGAGCCAGAGAAGAGACTACTCATTTTAGATTAATTTTTGATGAAGAATGTGCAAGGTAAGCAACACATACGCAATATGTCAATTGAATATGAAGTTATTAGTACTTCATACATTCTAGTTTAGTATAGCGTATTGTATTTACATGTTATTCCTTAATTTGGGTTAAATTAGCAAAAAGAAGACATAATGAACTGATAAGGGTGTCGACTTTGTAAAAATTAGAGAAGTAAAAACTGGTCACCAGAATAGTCAGGCAGTCTGGAAAGTTAGGTGTCCAATTCTCCAATGATTGATTTTAGGGAATTTTGTCAGGGATAGATAAGGAAAATTTGTGTGAAAAGCCTGTGTTATTACTTCAGTTAGTAAAATATAAGTGTTAACAGAAGTTTAAATGTAGTTAAACAAATTTGTATACTTATTTTTAACTGTTTTCTAGATATTTCCATTTGCTGTAAATGTTTAGAAAATAAGCCTATACAGTAAACCCTCAGTTTTTCGAACTAATTGGGGGAAATACTGGTTCAGTTATTCAATGGTATTTACTTAAATACTCTAAACAAAGCATGGAAATCAGAAACATTAATAAGACATTACTTAAATGTATGACTCATCAAACAAATCTCTTTACACATGAAGTTTTCGAACTGTTATTTGACAATGCGTTTACGGTAGTAAACGAACCCCTATTTTTCAAATACACACTTTCAATGGCTAGGTCATATACACCTCAATCACTCAGTGCATAAATACATAGAACTATTCGGTAGACTCACGCTAATCTGATGTTCATCAATGTTCACGTTCACAAAGTTTCATTTACATTAGACTAGGTTACGTACTTCTTTTTAACCTTTTTTATGATCAGTAATCACTGAATTGCTACAAAAACATTGCTGAATTGCAAATGCTAATTCAAAAATATTTATTATTTCTTGACAAATGTTTTTAGTAATTGTAGTAGCCTATAAATCTGATGTCCTGCTTATCTGTCTTAAACTTCATAACAGTTGACAGATTCTGCTGACAAAGCTGATTGGATGTTTATCAGCTGATTGGTGTTTGCTTAATCCGGGATTCGTTATTCGAGGTTCAGATAACCGAGGAATTACTGTATTTGGAAAACAAAAAGATATTTTAAAAACAATATGATATTTACTCTATTTCTATTTCAACTTTTTTAAGTAAATTTAAAAATGACAGTTACGATAGGTACTAGCAATTATTGTAATGTGCAATAACAATTTTGTTTACAAAAAGTACAAGTTTAAAAGCAATTTTCAATATTTCTTTTGTAACATTTAAATTATTTTTAATAATTTATTTTAGGGTACCAACTGAGGTTGCAGGGCAAATTACTTTTGCTGTTATGTCAAATAGAATGTGGAGAAACAGAAGGAGGTCTACCAGTATACATACAGTTCGTACAAAAACCAGAAAACCATAGATTCAGTCATGCTATTGGCTATTTCCAAATAGTTCTTCGTCTAATAGTAGATTCTGAAACTGTAGTTGTATTTGTGCATCTACTTTAGGTGAAGAATTTGCTGCAACTCAAGAACTCCATTTGGATGGAACTTACAAAGTAGTTCCCCTGTAGCCTTAGTGTCATCAGCTGCTGACTATAATGATTGGTTGTTTTGACCATGTGAGTTTAAAATATTGAATACTTCTATTACTTTAATATTAAATAAAATAAATAGTATGGTGTTTTTTTGTTAATAACTAGTATATCATTAACTATTGTTTCTGAAAGTAAATATGTAGAACAATTAATTGTTAATTAATTTAGCTTACTAATTATTGTTAATTCTAATTCAGATATGATTATGAAAATATTTATTTTGCATTGATATTTCTTAGTAAATATATTTGAAATAAGCAGTCATAATATTTAGTTTTCTTTAATTCAAACTTTAAATTTATTTGTTTAATTATTTAAATAGTTTTCAAGTATAATGTTTATAGAAGTTCCAATTTGTTTAGACATTCCCAGCCATTAGCTTTGATGAGTAGAAAAAATCAGGCAGCTTATGATGTGGTGTTACGTGCTAACAATAGCATATAACTTAACACCATCTATAATAATGACGGAAGTAGTCGGCTGCTGGTTTCATTCTGCAAATGTAAGTAAAGAAAAGATTGTTAAGAAAATAAGTGTTGAAAGTATGAAAAGTTACTATGACAGAGTTTGAATTTATTTAAGTGTAAAATTCAAAGTTCCAGTTTCTGTATTTACAGAAGCCTGTTCGGTGTTTAGGTAGCTAGTTAGTTATTATTAACTCTAATAGTCTCATGCAAAACACAGTGAAGTTTTCCTTGTACTGTGCATGGTAATGTTTGAAACAAATTAAAATATAATTTATGTTTAAAACTTAAAGTATTGTATATCATTTTTTGCTGAAAGAACTGTTAAATTCAATGATTGTAAGCAAAAAAAAACAAAAAAATTCTTAAGACAGTTATGACCTTTGGAATAGCAGAAAACTCTTGTTTGTTAATTTAAAAACTCAACTTAGAGACCCATGGAAAAATAGAAAACATTTTTTGTAATTTATTTCAAAATATACAAAAGTTTCTAAATTTATATGTAAATAAGATTATATGTATAAATATATAAAATTCTTAATGGTTGAAATGTGAGAAAGTAAACATTATTCTTGACACAAATGTCTAAAAAATACCTCCAAACATGCAGTTGTATACAACAATATGTAAACTCAAATAAAACCACATAATTTATATACCATTTTGAAGAAAATTAATCACTGAACAATAATATATATAACATAAGTATGACATTTGTCTGGAGAAAAAATTTTAAGAAATATATATATTGAGAAAGTGATTTTTTTCTCTGTCAAATTTACAAAAAACCTGTTTATATTCACCCTTTGAAAAAAATGTTTTTAATTTTTTTCAAGATATACAAAAGTTTTTAAATTTAATTCTGAAGAGAACAATATAATTTATTTTTCAATAACTTCATAACTTTTTATGTTACGGTCCAAACAATGACATTAGTACACATTTTCGGAGAGAATATTTTACAATCGTTTAATGTCGGTATGAAAACAAATTTACAAACACTACTAATAGATACCATGACATTAATGATACATGTTAAAAGAATATTCAAATTATTAAAAATTAAAGAATGTTACTTTAGTGGAAATATTCTGAAAAATAAATAAAATAAAATAAAAATAGGTTAGGTATAGTCTACTAATAAATTCACTTTTATCACTTGTATTTACTTATAAATCACTTTTCATCTCACACATGATTATCTAATAACAAATTTTTAAACACTTCAAAACACCAAACAATTATTAAAAACTTACATTTTCTAATGATATTCACAAAAGATATATTTTGCAAACTGTAATCTCTACAAAGACTTTGCAGACAGTTAGTATACAGCTGCCGCACAAACCATGAAAATCTTGCACTTTTAGCTTCAAAATAGAATATTAGACCTTTGAATTTTGTAGATGGCAAATATACTATTTTATAGAGTAATTTTTAATCTATTTCATAGAGTAAACTATGTTCAGTTATAGCATAAAACAGACTAGTAATCGTTTTCAATGAGGTCTGTATTTCGTAGATTTCTACATCAAATGTTGACCATAGTTTGAAAAATCATAGATACCAAACTATAACTTGTAGACAAATATATGGTCAACAGATGGAATCTACAGGAAGATCTTTCAACCGATACCAACCAAAATCATGTGGGTAATGATTTACTCAGTTGAATGTTTTTTTGAAAATTGGCATTTTGACAAATTCCACTCGCAGTATTGCAAGCAACTGTAGCTCTTCTAGTGTGTGCGTTTGTTTACGATTTTATTAAAACAAATTAAAAGCAAACTTTATAAATCTAAAACATGCTAAATAAAGCTTAGAATCTCTACTTTTTAATGGTATTTATTTTATTAAGATTGCAACACGTTAAATGTGTTAAAACAGTGTGTTAAAGCAACGGTGTTTTCAGTGACTTAAAAGTCGCTCAGCACTTAGATGTAGGATTTTAAACGACTTATAGGGTTCAGCGCTTCTAGGGTTAATCACTGTGTATTAACCCGGAGCAACTCTATTTTTTATAGATTTACAAACATGCTATTGGTTTGTAACATGCTATTTGGCTATGGCCCACTTTGTTGATTGGGCATTTATGCCCACTGTAGGGCCTTCATATTTTGTATAGTATTGTATAATTTTTTAAGGAATTTTGGAAATAAATAAGTAAAAAAATTACAGGTCATGTCTCACTGAGCCTAAATATCTTATTTCGAGAAAATAATGCAGAAAGAAAAATAGTAAAAATGTGTTATAAAAGGGGGTATGAAGCAGTGTTACACTGTATATGATACTGTATACTGTAGAAAGATTCCTAGTTGATCAGCTATTGCCGTTTTTACAATATGTTCTTCAAAAGTAGCTAGAGGGTATGTATAATTGTTTTTACAAATACTTTTTGTAACTGCTATTGTAATTCTGTTAAATCAGGGGTGCACAGTGAGAGAATTAATAATGATAGGGATGCAGAAGTTTGACTAGGTAAAGTGCAGTAACAGGACCAAAATATTTACTTAGTTATAAAAAAGTACTCGCTGGAAATAACAAAACTGAATTATAAGAATGATTTAAGTATGTATATATCAACTTTAAAACAAACAAAAAAAGGGTATTTTCACTTGTTTATTGCTAAAGGTTGTTAGTTTATTTTTCATCTGAACAGTTATAAAAAATCTGCTTATCTCAAAAAACAATGAATGAATTGTTAAGGCTAGGGACAAATTTCACAGTCAGTGTTAAATAACCAGGGATTAAATAGTATTTGTATGCTGAAATTGTCAATATTAAAAGTAACACTTTTGACATGGTATTGAAAAAATACTTATAAATTGGTCAAAAAAGCAGAACATTTTTTCCTAATTGTTACTGTAAATTTTAAAATAATGTAGAAAAAATTTTAATTAAAATTTGAAAACAAAATTTTTAAAAATCATATGTTTATTGTTTGGGGTAAAACTAAGAATACATAAAAATAATACAGAAATGTTATTATTTTTATCTAATGGTGTGTTACATTTTACATAAAAACTGAAAATTCAAAAGACAATATGTCCTTTGCAGTGTACCGATTCTGAAATTTCAATGATAGGTAAATTTATGTACTCACCTTAAATAAAAAAAATACCCACAGCCCATTTTCATTCGAACTCCATATTAAATTAAATATCATATTCAAAAATGATATTGTAACTATCATTTAGGTTTACGGTACTTTCACATAAAGCATAAATAAAAAAAATTGCTTCAATAAATGATCAACCTAAAAGAAAAAATAAACAAAAACCAGTAGCTTTTTAAGGAATAAGAACGAACAAAGAGAAAAAGAAGGAAAACTTAACAATGAGGAAGTCATTGTGAATTTAGATTATTCTGGTCCAAGCGTTTGAAGAGAGAAGTTGAACATTTAAAAAAAGAGATAATTAAGCATCAGTCAAGCAGTAACTAAGCATCAGTCTAACAAATTAAGACTCCCACTTGAAACTGCACCACAACATCCATTTTATTCAATATTCAGCAAAATTCAATGTACAGAAAATAATAAAATATATGATAACATATTTAAGAACTTGGTGAGCAATACTTTTAATATTAAATTCAAAATACCATTAGTGGTTTTAATCATCAACATTACCTAAAGTACCATAGCCTAAATTCAAATTCATCATTTTATTTTGTTAAATCCATAAATCACCTCAGATCTTTCACCCATCTTAGTTACTACTTAGAATGAAATGTTAGTATAGTTTTAGAATTTAATTGTAAGATTCCTTGCAGATTTTGTTTTTAGTAATGTTAAGTGTTTATGAATTTGAAAGCTATCTGAGACATAATCCAAACATTAAATCCAATATTTGTAATATTATAAAATCAATAATTTTTGTAAATCATACACATATCAATTGTACGGTTGATTTCATTTATAACAGATAATAAATAACTTTGTTTTTTATCAAAATGAATAATTTGAAAGCAAAAAAACCTGATGATTTAGGCATGCAAGGTGTACACATTTATTTGTTGCTTGTTTGTAAATAATTTTTAAAAAAACTAATTTGATTGTTATTACTTTTTTATAAATAGGGGTTGGTGCGCTTACCTTTCCTGTTCATGGCCAGCAAAGAAGGACTACAACAATCAAGACTCTTACCCGAGTACACTTCTACAAAGAATGCGTCAGGTTCGACCTAAGGCTTTTTACTAATGAGGCAAAACTTTATTTGCATCTATTACTGTTACAGTTCTGAACTATTTGTCTACATTGGCCATATTACATTACTGTTTATCAATTCTCTACTTTGAGATCAACTGTTGTTTTGTTTTTTGTTTCCTTTTACAGTTACAACTTACCATCCATTTTTACCATTTACATGATTATGATATATTGCGAATTGTTAACATATTTAAAGTTTAAAAAGTTATTTAAATGCCTTTCTGCTGTGTTGTTTTTTAAAATTTATTTTAAAAACAGTTTGTTGGGTACATTTGTAACCGTTGAGTTTTGACTGTCAGAATATTTGTAAACTTCTAATTTTGTTTATTGTTTTTTTTTAATTTCAGTTAATTTTTTTATGGTATTAAAAAGAAATCATTTTTTAAACAACAATATTTATAACATTTTTTTTTATTATTATTTTCATGGACAATAACCATTATACTTAAATAACCATAAACAATTCTGTTTCTCATTACTTACTGTGGAGTATCATTTTATAAATAACTAATAATTTAAATTATTACCTGTACTAAAAGTAACTTTAGTTGTATTTCATATTTCTTGATCAATTAAAAAAAATATTCCAATGAGTAGTAATTATTAAAACTACTTGAATAAAACCAGAAAGAGCTATTAAATTGTTGATTGTTCTGTATTTTAAAGGGAATAAAATAAGGTAATTAAGGGATGGCTTGAATTTCAAATATCTCAAAATTATGTTTCAGGTTTGAAGATTCAAAAGCAACTTGCAATTTGCATTCCTATTGACAAAGGTATCTCCCTTCAAAATGCACAGGATATAGCTAGATCTCGTTGTGGCGATGGATACAAGGTAGCTTCAATTTGGAAATCATCCAATGTACGGCTAGTGGACACTAGAACTTCTAGCACATAGTACCTTTCTTCTAAAAGTGCAGTTGCTGCATTTATTATCCTATGTTCCTGAATTGGATGGCTTCAGAGGATGAGGCAGAACAATCACCACAAGATTTATGGTTAACTATTCCTGAAACACTAAAAGAAGATGTTATCTTTGATTTAAAACATGGCAGACGTCAGGTCACAGTAAGAAGCCAAAGGAGGGAAAGAGCTGTAAAGGCATTGCCAGAGAGAGGAGGGGATTTCAGACTCGAAATCCTCTAGTTACAAGTAATTTGAAACTATTAACATTTTAATGGTAAGTGTAATAATTATGAAGGTATTGAAGTAATAAAACAGCCTTGAAGGTTCTTAATTTAAGAAGCATTATATAAGTAAAGATTAACATTACATTATGTATATGCAACTTAAGACAGAAAACTTTGTTATCTTAAATTTAAAAAAGTAATATTTACAATATTTATATGTATAAGCCCCAAACAATATTACATGTAAGTAGTGCTACTATTTCTAAATTGTACTTGTACAAAAAAAAATATAAAATTACTGTAATTTGTATGTTTTATTACAAATCAAATTATAAATTTTTGTTTTATAAGTTCCAAATTGCTGAATAGGTACAGTTGACACAATTAATTAATGAATTCTTTCTTACTGAAAAATATGAAGTTACTGTGTTCTTATTTTATGATTCTAATTTGAGTTGTTGGTAAATATCACAATCTCACATTAAACATAAGTCATTAAAATTTAAAGCCAAGTAGCCAGGGTAAAAAAACAATAAAATCAAACAGTATTGATAAGTTAAATATAAGATGAGAAATTACAAGTTAGTTTGTTGTATTTTCATGATCATTTTAGACTTCATACAACTTCAAACATTAAGATTTGTTTGGTTCTACTTCTTCTTCTTTATAAATGATATTTTAAAAGGCCTCATATCCTACATTCTGTAATAAGTAAGATACTATGATAACTGTAATGATCTTGTGCATTCATCTGTTATAAATAAGATATATACGATTTCAATATAATCAGTTACTACTACACATATCAATCGTACAATTGATCTTATTTATTATTTAGCAGATAATAAGTAACTTTTTTAGTTTATTTTTTGTTAAAATAAGTTACCTCAAAGGGAAAAAACACTTGCAGATGTTTTTTTCATGCAATATACGCATTTATTTGTTGCTTGTTTGTAAATAATTTTTAAGAAAAACTTATTTGATTTTTATTGCTTTTTTATAAATAGGAATACTAAAGAAGCACCAGCTCTTTCCTTTTCTATTCATGGCCAGCAAAGAAGGATGAACAACGATCAAGACTTTTACCAACACACACTTCTGCAAAGAATACGTCAGGTTCGACCTGACTTAGGGCTTTTTACTGGTGAGGCATTTTTTTTCAATTATTGTTACAGTTCTGAATTACTTGTCTACATTGGCCACATTACATTACTGTTTATCAATTCTCTACTTTGAGATCAGCTGTTGTTTTGTTTTATAATAATTTTGTTGTAATAATGTAATTTAATAATATATGTTTACATTATTAAATCATCAAGAATTAACACTAGAGTGAGTAAATTCAGGATTAAGTTTTTTAATTTGATTCTAGATTTAGTAAAACAATTTTCATAACTAAAATAAAATATTATTGCTAGTTATTTTTTTATAATTAATAATGTTTTTAACATTTTTACCGAAACCACGGTCTCACAGGCCCACGGGAATTTTTGAGGTCTTTTATTGGCAACACTGTTTGAAGGAGAAAGTTCATATCCCCAGTACCTTCCTTCTTTTTCTTACTCTAAACAATAAGCTACTATTTGCTTAATTTTTGTTGGGCAGGTGGTTTTAACAGTTGTTTTGTTGAAAACGTGCTGGTCTGAGAAGCCCCAATGTTTTGGTTAATGGTATTTAAAGAGTGGTCTCCCAAACCCAAGGTTTCGGTTAATAGTGTAAGCAATTTGTGTATTGGGGGGGGGGGAGTAATATATTATTTTGTGTGTTGAATTATTCTTTTATTTTACTCAGTTTTAGAGTAAACTTTTTTGTGTTGGATTATTATTTTGTTTTATTCAGTTATATAAAGTAATATATAAACTATATATAACTGCATGTTGAATTTTCATTTCGTTTTATTCATCTGTATACATATGGTTCTTAGAAATAGTATACAGGCAATATGGAGAGTCAAAATGAACTAAATATATCAATTCGAAAATGTCAAAACTTGAATCCTTAAGACCCTGAGTTTAGTGATAGAATATGTGAGCTGCTTCTTGATGATAACGATTGGGAGTGGTGGAAGTGTTGTTGATGACTCAGATGATGATCCTGATTTTGTCATACCAGATCATGAGCAACGTGATGACAACAAGCCAATTGAATCTAGCTCTGAAGAAGAAGATCTACTTTGCATAAAAAACAGGGGTGAAACCGTTGTAGAAAATATTTGTCGTCCAATATATACAGCCACAATGTCTGCGAAAAGATTTGAAATTCTTCTAATGTGCTTCAGGTTCGATTATGCAGCAACACGCGGTGAAAGAAAAAAACAACGACAAAACAGCTCCAATCAGTGAAATATTTAAGCAGTTCATATCTAACAGTAAAAGTGTCTACTCAGTTTCGCCTGAAGTCACAATTGACGAAATGTTAGTTTCATTAAGAGGACACTGCAGTTTTAAGTTTTTATGCCAAAGAAACCTAAGAAATATGAAATAAAAATTGTGCATGTGATTTGAAGACATCTTATCTCTTAAATTTCTATATCTATACTGGGAAAGGTAGTGATTCAGTTATAATATAACATCTGATTATATTAACCTTTTTCGCACACGTTAGTCTCTCAGGCCCAAGGTTTCAGTTAGTGTTACAAAGACAGGGTTTCGGTAAAAGTGTTAATACATTGTCTCAACCTAAATGCCAAAGTAAACTTAAATTCCTTGAAATTTATATATTTGGGGATTTTTCCCTTTAATTCCTGGGAATTTTATACACTATATAAGTCTTGAAGATCTTAATTTAATGAAACCTTACATAGCAAACATAACATATCTTAAGTAATCTCTGTGCATTTTTTACATTTAAAAATTATTTGCAAAGTCGCAAAAATTATATAATTGATAAAGTCGTTTAAGCCTAATAATTAAATTTCATAAAATATGTATATTGTATTTCAGTATACACTTTAATTTCAGTTGTATATTGTTTCAGGAAGAGGAAGAGGCAACAGAGTACTTAATTCTCTACCATCAAAATTGGATAACAAATTATATTTTGAATAAGTTTTGAATTGGATATTAAAAAAATTATCATTCAAGTTATTTTCATTTTCAAAGACAATTTATCTTCCATAATAATAATCGATTTAAACTTCATCTTAAATGTGTGTGTTGATTTACATCCATACATATCATCTACCATTTCCAAATTTGAACCTATTAAATTTTCATGCCTCCACCTGTCTAATTTTGTAGTTAACATGTTAAATAAATCAAAAAATCCTCAAAAATATTTTTTTTTTTTGGTAAACATAATTTGGATCAAAACTAAAAATGATTATTCGTTATTTTACATATTTTTTGTATTTATAGACTTAATCAAAAGTGTGTTTTGAAAAGTTTAAGTAGAATACGAGTGAAAAGGCATTAGTCTGTTGCGTCTAATGTAATCAGTTCTAATCACATTTACTGCTGGTTATTTACCCTTACCATTAACACTGATCGCTCATCCTTTTAGTCTAACTGGCATGGAGTATGGACATAAGGATATATATATATATATTTGTGTGTGTACATATTCCGTCATGGTTGGTAAAATATAAACCACATTGAAAACCGGTATACATCTGTTCGACACAATTGTTTCTAGAAGAAATATTGTTCTGACATTTCGCCAAAACCTTATCTGGCTTCTTTGAAGTTATTCTTGCTCCAAGCCAACTCGTTTTATATATAAATTTTGTATGAGGTAAGTAGAAAATAGGCTGATTAGCTGTTGACAAAGGCTTTTACATGAGTACATGCCAATGCCTGAGAGTATCCACCAGACCGGACATAAATTACAGGTGTCATCCTTCCTATTTAATATAACAAGTTAATACCTAATAATTATTCCTACCTTTAATACGTTAAAAGATAGGTGGACCTAGTGGGTAATAATTTTATGTTTAAATATTACAGTGAATGTGAACAAAATTATTGTTCTGACTATAGGAAAACTATAGTCGACAGATGAGAGAATGCAAGACAGTTTAAATGTCTTCGCTACTACAGTCCAGTCAGAAAACATCAGTTTTCCGGCCCAGTAGAATAAAATATACTTTAGTATTACTGTTATTTAATTAAATTTAACAATGAAGATACTTTATGAATGAATAAATGTTATATTAACTTTATTTATTAAATTTTACATCTTAATCACAATTTGTCTTTTTCTATATAGACCTACTATATATTAATAAGACGACTAATTGTATAAGATTAAGTCACACAAACATATAAATTAGTTTATTTCATGTCTGTCTAGAGTTCTTAGAAATGGAAAAAACAAGTAGATAAATATGAGTTACACATTATATAAGCAGGTGTTTTATTACTACATACAGTCAGATGTTAAACACAAAAAAAAAAGAAACTACATACAGTCTAGATAGGCTGTTATATTGTTAAGTATTACAATACGAGGTGTGTTTAGAAAGTAACGAGAATTTTAATTTTTTGAACAAAATATTTATTTATTCTTCTACATTGATGTTGATGTTGTCGCCTTCAAAATAGTCCCCATTGGAGATTATGCACTTGTGCCAGCGCTTCTTCCAATCCTCGGAACACTTCTCAAACTCGATCTCTGAGATAGCCTTTAGTTCTTTCAGCAATGCGCTTTTAATGTCATCTATGGCTGTAAAACGACGGCCCTTTAAGGTTCTCTTTATGTTTGGAAATATGAAAAAGTCACACGTAGCAATGTCTGGCAAATATGGAGGCTGGGGCATCGTTACAGTACTGTTTTTGGCCAAAAATTCACGATTAAACAACGAAGTGTGAGCTGGTGCATTATGGTGATGCAAAAGCCATGAATTGTTTTTCCACAGATCCGGGCGTTATTTTCGGATTGTTTCACACAAACGGCGTTGAACTTGTAGGTAGTACTCTTTATTGACCGTTTCACCTGGTGGCAGGAATTCATGATGCACTATGCCATTAATATCGAAGAACACAGTGAGCATAACCTTCACGTTCAACCGCACTTGTCGAGCCTTTTTCGGTCTTGGCGAGCCAGAATGCCTCCACTGGGATGATTGAGCCTTAGTTTCGATGTCATATCCGTAAACCCATGTTTCGTCACCTGTTATAATACGTTTCAGTAATTCTGCATCATCATTGGCTTCATTTAGTGACTCCTGAGCAACTTCCATTTGCCGCTGTTTTTGTTCAAAATTCAACAATTTTGGAACGAATTTTGCTGCCATGCGTTTTATACACAAAACATTGGAAACAATGTCATGACATGATCCAAAGCCGATAAATAAAAGTCCGTGTATGCCGTAAATCAAAAAATAAAAGCCGAAAAAACAAACCTACTCCAATGAAAGACAAAACTCAACTGCCAGCTTGGCGCTTAACTAACATGCGACTAGCGAATAGGAAGAGGGTAGTAGTTTGGCCAAGGTCAACCATTTCCAGTCGGTTTCCGCCTCGCATTCTTTACATCAGTGTACTGTAAAATAATTTATATATCAGGAATATGAGACAGATGAAAGTTGTTTTTACATTTGCACTGTGTACATCAGTTTGATGATGCATAACCTCAAATACCAAGAAAAATCGATTTTATTGTACATTTGAACAGTAGACTACAAAAAACCTGATGGTTGAAAATTCTAAAAAAAATCAACAATAAATCTGTTCCCTATCCATGTCCACTAAGAACAATGAAAATTTCTGTTTTTATGCACTATATATCCAATTTGCATAGAACTGTATCATATATATATAAGCAAAGATACAGACTGTTTTGTGATGGGATTATCGACTAGATTCAAAGGTATAAACTAGTCAACTAGTATTAATTCATTGTCGGTTAGGGATCCAATATCCTTACTGGGCAACATCAATTTCATTGAATAGTGTTAGCCTATTCAGCACACTCAGTGTTAATTTTTCTTGGAAAACACAGAAATATGTGCAAAATTCATGCATTTGATAAGATTAAGTCCAGTAGACATATTATTCAATACTCTGCAGTCTGATTGAGTGATGATTTTATTAAGAGGATTTAAAGTTTTCTTGTAATTTAATGCTATGATTTCAGAATTTCAGTGTGTTGTAAATGAATTCCTATTGGTATTTTAGTGGTCATGGTGTATTTTTTTAAATTTATTTATTTTTAATATAATAGTATTAAAATGTCTCCAAAAAGACCACTATTTTAAGAATATTTTAATAGAAGAGAAAATGAAAAAATGTTATGTAAAAGTGTCTGGAGTGTTTAAGTACTAGTAACATGAGGTTACATTTAAAAAGCAGACACCCTACTGTTTTTTGTGATGATAGTTTTAGAACAGACTAGAGATGGGTAAGAAAACTCCAAACTGTTATTCTATATACGAAAAACAAACTGCTTTGCCAAACGGAAACAGTTTGAATTGAACTGGATCGTTATTTGTTAAACAAGGAACAACAGTATGGACTTCCCCAACAACTACGTTATATTCGAACGTTGCCGCAAGCGCTAAAACATTTTTCTTGCTATTTTCCTGTTAAACTGTTTTCCTTCAAACAGTACAAACACCTTTTCTTTAACTTGCTATTTGCTATACTTTTTCTCTCTATTTCTTGTTGGAACGTATTGAAGTAAGAACTGTTTGGGCGTTGTTAAAGTTTATCTCTATTTTTCAAACGAGTTGTTTTAAAGATTTAAATGTAAAATTTGTTGTTCAAACATTTTTTAAACTGTAAAAACAGCCATAATTGTGTTATATATTAGTTTTTCTCCGTAGTTTACTTTGTGCTTAGAAATTTAAAACTATTTAGTGAACAATTTTGAAAGTTTTCCTTTACTTTTTTTATGTTTTTAGAATTAAGTGCATAGTTTTTAATTATTTATTGGATGTGTGGACTTTTTAAAATTCACAATATCTACTCTTGTATATATCTTGAATAATTTTAGGTTAATAACCTATCATTAACCTGTAATAACCTATAATTTTGTAACTATATAGAGCCAATTTTATTTAAACATATTTGACCTATGTTCTTATTACTATATTTTACTTATTAACGTTACTTTTTTCAGTGTTGAAAAATGAAAACCTACTTTCTCCCAAATAAAAATATGACAGTAACATCTCACATAACCTAATTTGTAAATACATAACCTAATTTTATTTAAACGTATTTTTTATATTTATTATCAATCATCAATATTTTTTAATCAACTAAAAATATTCTAAATTGTTTGCATTTCAGTAAATCTGCAAGGGCTATTTAATTTTTAAGTAAAAAAAAAATGCTTCTATTAGAAATTCATTGCATTTTGTAAACATAAAATGGCATACATATATATTACGTTTTGAGAATGTAATTTAATTATTACTACATTTAATTATTGTTTTCTAAATGTTTTACACCCAAAAACAGTTAAGGACATGATGGTAATGGGAATGAAAAAGTAGTCTTAGAAAACTGATCGTTTGTGCTTATGTTTTAGCTGCTAATACAACTTCGAGTTTCATTTTTCTAAACCTGTTTTTCCAAACAACAACAACAACAACAGTTTTTTTGTTTTTCCAACAAACAGTTCGTTGATATTTTTTAAAAATAGCAGAAGTTCCCATCCCTAGAACAGACTCTACAAAAAAAAAAAACCGTAACGCATCAGCTGAGTTGTCCTCTTGCCCATCTTCTGATTATGAATTACCGACTAGTCTAACAGAACAATTGATTTCTTCAGGCACTATTCCTATAAACGACTGGTTTACTAGTCGACTAACCCATCACTTGTGTTGACTCATTAGTTGCATTATGACTACCTGTACGATATTTCCGCACAGTTTCTCATCATATTTTTAATGTATTTTCACAATTAATATTTGTTGTTCCGTGGTAACTAACCTCAAAAATACTGAATTAATAAAGATAAAAATAAAATGTTGCCATAGCAACAGTAGCTTGCAATTTATTATAATAATTTAAACTTGTAAGGACTATCTCCCATATATTTGTGGGACTTCTCCGGGCTGGTCGCAATTACATTAATCTTACTATAGCCTACTAACCAAATACTACTACTACTACTAATCGCGCTGGTCGCGATTACATAAATCTTTTACATAGCCTACTGTGTACAGTAACGTCTATAACAGTAATAAATAAAGAACATAATTTAATAATTAATTAACATTTATTAAGCATCAGGCTCATAAATTATAGAAAAAGAACACCATAGACCAGGCCGTGCACACAGATTATAGAACAAAATTTCATCTCTTATCGGTCTGTGTGACCGGGAAACATTAATTTACAATTTATTTACAGCAATGTTTATATTTGGTACAGGCTTCAGAGTACAGACATTAAGTGCAAGTGTTTAAGAACATTAAAACATAAACAAGTAAAAGTTATAATATTTTAAACCTAATATTTTTATATTGTTTAAAAAAACAAAAATTTTTTTTTCCATTTATAATGATGATTACCTGTAGTTATTTTTTATAATGTTTAGGATTTTCTTGTTACAGGATAATAATTAGCAACAGGCATTATGAAATTAGTAAGTATTGTTTTAAAGTATTATTTTATATATTGCTAACTGGCTAAAATATGATTATTACATTATAAATTCCTTTAAACTTTTATTTGTATGTACAATGAATTATGCAGTGTGTGTCCAAATATTTTGGTCTGTGTAAGAAAAGCATAAGAAACATTGTGGTTGTAATTTTGGAAGGTAGAATTCCAAATAATAAATTAAGGATCATTGTGGCACTATTGAGAAATAAAATGAGTCTAAACAGTAAAACTACAATAGCGTGACTAAGCACTATAAGTAAAAAAAATCCTGGATAATAATATTAATACATACAACTGTGTCAGTGAGTAATTTTTTTTAAAATAAGTGAAAGGTTTTTTATTGTTTTAACAATCAAAAACATGGTACATATCGTACGATAGCATGGTAACAATTTTGAGATTATGCGGATCTTTTTTATTTTTATCATATTTCTTGTGCTTTCCATGATTTTATATTTTGTATTACAGCTTTTGGGCATGCAATAAAGTGTTCTAGTAAAAAAATTACCGAAAAATTGAGGACAACCTACATTGCATTAAGGGTAACTTAATATTTATTACTTTATTCATTCTTGTAATGAAAACATTAAAATGGTGTCTATTTAATTAAATAGGTTTTTTGTCCAACAACCGTTTCAACTTCTTTGCCAAACAACTGTTCAGTATGTTTTGTCACCCAAAAACCATGTTAGTTTGATTTGTGGTATTTTTAAATAGTTTTTTTTTGCGTTTTAGTGATCAAAAACATTATGTGCTTTTGTGTGGCAATTTTGAGATCATGCATCACTTTTAATTCAGATTTTTATCATACTTCCTGTACTTTCTGCAATTTTTTCGGGTTATTGCTTTTGGGCATGTAATAAAGCATTTAGTGAAAAAATTACCACAAAATCAGAGACATTCTACACTGCATATTTAACGTAACTTATTCTTTTAAATTAGTTATTTAAAAAATTTTTTTTTTTTATTACATACTTTATTATTCATTTAAGAGATATTCAACTGCGGATTTTATTTTACAATTTCTAATCATTTTAGGCTATTTTTGATGGAATTACATTGTGATATCATTGCTCTTTACTTTGCAATGAGCATGCTATATTTACTTTACTGTGCTAAAGTAACCCACCAAGGTACTGCTCATCTGCTTTTTCACATTATAATAACTTAGTTCGTGTAGTGAAAACTTTGTTAAACCATAGCAGCTGTTATTTTTTGTCAGTTTAGATTGGGAATATGCTTGTGTTGTCGATTTTCTTACAAATCACGTCATTTTTAAAGATTCAAATTCATGTTCTAAGTGTTGCAATAATTATAAAATTTATAAGGAAACATTTACATTTCATTGCAACTGGTGTGCTTGTGTACGTCACATGCAAAAGGCTACATTTTGTCACAAAACTGTAAACTGGTTAGAACTGGTTGGTTTTTCATACACAACCATATTAGTTATGTTCTTTACATACAACGTGTTAGTTATCAAATCTTTTTTTTTTAATAGAAGTTTCTATTGTTTTAATTATTAATAGTGTGCATTTAATTAGTCATTTTCGCAATGAAAAATATTGTTACCTACATTCAAGTGATAATGATTTTGATGTTATGCGGTATACTTTTATTTTCAATTTTTTCAAACTTCCCGTAGTTTCCACACTTTTATATTTTGGATTATTGCTCTTGAGATGTAATAAAGCATTTTTTCAAAAAAAATTCATCATTATTTGAGATTTTGGTATTACAGAATTTTTACTAGTTTTACTAAAGTAATGATTTGTACAAATTTTTTTGTTTTATTTTGTACTTTATTATTGAATTAAAGAGATATGCACCTGCAGAAGATTAAATTTATTACAAAAAGTTATGATTTAAGCCATTTTTAATAAAACTATATTGAGACCTCATTGCTTTTAGGGGGAGGGGTGTTAACAGAGGCCCTGTGGCCCCCAAATCGTTCCCTTAAGAGTTTTTTGTTTACTCCTATCATTTTACCTTAAACTGACTCCAGTGCCCTTGACAAGCTCCAGAATCTTGTATAAAGTGTTCTGGTTGAACTCCTGATGTAGTTGCTGAAGTCCAAAGAGTCTCCTTCTTTTGGTCTCCAGGACCTCACACTCAAGGAGTATATGAGCTGCAGGTTCAACAACCTTCCTGCACAAACTACACAGGCGAGATTTGTTACAATCCCACCTCATGTAAGTGATTCTGGATGTGGCTGTGTCTGGTGGACATGGCAACAACCTGCCTCAGTCATCTGTTAAACTGAATAAGTGTCCTTGTCAGTACAGGGTCTGGTCCCGAGTAAAGGCGTTTTCCTAATCTTTGGCCTCTCCTCTCTTAGCCATCATGTCTGCTCTGTCATTTCGCTCAGTCCCGCAATGCTCAGGTACCCATCCTAATTGCACCATATTAGCACTTGACAGGATACAGAGGGAGAGGAGAGAATCCTATACCAACTTGGATATGATTTCTACAGAACTGAGAGCCTGTAATGCCACCTGGCTATCTGTAAGTATTAAAATGTAGGTCCTTCCTCTTAATATTCGATGCCACATGCCAAGATTGCACAGATCTCAGCTTGGAATTCCATGCAATACCTACCTAACCTGAACGGTTTTTCGCTGAAAAAAAAAACCTAGGCTAGCATTAAATGCCGCTCGACTGGTTTCACAGTATCCTCCATATCCATAATGTTGATCATGCAGTCATCTGTCTGTACCAGACAAGCTGACCTGGACATACCGGTCATTTGCCGCTTTCCCAGTCCTCTCGTGAATGGAGAGAAACTGTGAAAGGTCGAGTAAAGACATATTGAGTGTGCATGCTATCAGATAGCATGTCCAACACCAAGTCTTATAACTTTTTAGACGATCTTAGAGTGCCCAACTCAAGGATGCTCATTGCCTTTGTGTGGAGTGTGAATCTAGCATTTACTTTGTGGGGTAAATATAGTGCCCTCAGAGGTATTACTCATGTGCATTATGAACATTACATTGCACTGGCGTGCTTCATGCAAAATGCTATCGTTCGTCACAAAACCATGTTAGATTCGCAAGTCCTTTTTTAAAAAAGTTTCTATTGTTTTCGTTACTAATAACATGCATTTCATTAATCATTTTCATGATGACAAACATAATTATTTACTTTCATGCAGTAGTAACTTTGAGGTTATGTTTGTCACTTTTATTTTGTATATTTTTTGTAACTTTCTCATGTTTCTGCACTTTTGTAGTTTGGATTATTGCTTTTCAGCATATAATAAAGCATTTTGGCAAAATATTACCAGAATTGATGAAACTAGTGAAAGTGAATTTTTACTTAGATTTTTTTTTAATTGAAAATATATTTTTTCTTGAGTATAAGCCTAATTATGAGTTTTTGTATACTTAAAAAATGATGCTTGCAATTTTTTGAAATTGATCAAAATTTCATCTTTTCTCATTTTGAGTGTGTTTATTATTGGAAATGCCATCTTGTTCTTTATATCATAATAATAAATTTCTAGTAATAACAATATAAACTTTTTTAAAATGACTTAAAAATCTAACACAATTTTTTAAGAAAATAGTATTGTGTGAAAACTAACACGATTTTGTATGAAAATAATATTGTGTGAAAGTTACTAAATGAATTCTTTAAAAATCTTAAAAAAACTAATATTTCAAGCAAAGAGAGCATTTTTTGAAAACACTGTGTTATTCCATAAAACTAGCAATTTTCTGAAAATTGCTAAGCCTACAATTTTTGAGTTCTAAAAAAATGTTGAATAACAATGATCATTCTATTGTTAGTAGGATAGTGGAGTAAAATTTTGTATAGGTGATTTAGTTGTTTCAAATGGATCCAAGAAGAGGATAGCCGAGAAGGCATGAAATACCTTAGGCTGGAATGTAGGGCTGACAGCTTTGTCAGGGCCCATGTGGGCAAAACATGTATTGTGTGTCCTGTTATTTGAATCACAAAACAAACAACTCTGAAAAACAAAGAAATTACATGAAACAGAAAACTCATTTAATTAGGGCATCTCACTAAACTTTTACCTCATGTAGAAATTAAACCTACTTCCTACACTAAAAATTTAGGGAAAAGGTTAGGCATTGTCAAAGATAACATATAAACCAACACACCAATTGGGGATCTACAAGTTAAAATGTAATGTTGTGATGCAGTTTGTGTAGGGCAAACAGGTAGAAGTTTTAAAAGTGTTAAGTGTAAGTGTTATACACAAAAATTTAAAAATGTTTCAAACAGGATGACTATTGGTAATGAACAAATTTTTTTATAAATCTCCTGTAAAAGAGTGTTTAATGTAAATATTTGATGTTTTTGTTTTTACTACATCGTTTATTATTATTTACCTTTTGTCATATTCAAATTAGCTGTGTCCTGAATTATGTTGCATGTTGTTTATTTACCGTTATATGTAATACATTGTACTCATAGGAACTTAACCCCTGTTTTCTACCAGTTCCCACCCCTTTTCTTCTTCCTCCTCTTCTATATTCTGTTGACCTAGTTTTCTTCAACTTTAGCTTAATATATACTTGTAAAGAACCTGTAAAGTTCGAAGCCTGTAGTGAGTAATACAGCTCTATAATTCATTAAAACCGTGTTTTTACTTACAAACATTAATATGTTAGACTTTCATGTAGTAAAGCCTCATATTTCAAAATCATTGTATAAGATATAATTAAGATGTGTGAATAAACCATAGGCTGATCTTTTTTTATGATATTTATTAAAAATATTTTTCAGTATTGTTTAAGCAGTCATCCGAACAAACCATGCCATGTACTTACTTTTAAAGAGAATACAATTATGTTGGATTGCGGACTGTCAGCTCATTCTGTTCTTAATTTTCTACCACTTCCTTTAGTTTACACTCCGAGGTTAAACAATTTACAAACTTGGATGCCCAGAGACTGTTCCGATCCTGAACTCGAAGGTGTAAGTGCATAACTTAGATTTAAGCAAGAAATATGATTTAAGAAGAAAATATCACAATAAGTTACATTATTGACTTTGCTTTTTATACATTAGGTAGATATTTTTAAGGCATTTAGTTTTTAACTATGAAGGAGATAAAATTCTTACATTAAAGACTTAAACAAATACATTTAAAACAATTAATTGCTATTTTGTTTAAAACAAAAACTTTTTGAAACAAATCAGATTAAATAAAATAATTGTTTTTTTGTAAATGCATTTACGATTTTATAAATTTGTTTGTTGAATATTTATTTTTAAGCAAATATTATGCCATTAATGTAGATTATAAAGTCTTTTTCATACCATGTTGAATAAATTTGAAGTTAGTTTTTTAGATTAAATCTAATAAGTTGTTTTTATTTATATTTATTTTGTAAAATTTAGTATAAATGAATATGTAACTTTGTCAATCTGAAATATCTTTATTTTTATTTTGAAATATCATTAATAATTATTTATTTAAAAAAAATATATAGATTTATGTTATATTAATTCAATTTCAACTCTTAATTTTAGGAATTAAAAGAATGTGGAGGCCGAGTGTTTGTAGATTCTGCACCAGAATTTTGTCTACCATTATCGAAACTTATTGACTACTCTGAAGTTGATGTTATTCTAATATCAAACTACATGTCCATGCTTGCACTGCCTTTTATTACTGAAGGAACTGGATTTGACGGTGTTGTCTATGCAACAGAACCAACACTTCAAATTGGACGGTAGGTTAAAATCATTGAGTAGAACACATTAGTTCCTAAGAATGATCAATTCATCTTACTTATATTTTTGTACCAGAAGCAATCCATTTTGCCATTCTGTGACACTTTCAGGTTAGGTAGTTTATAAATTCATAATAGCTATAAATTAAATAGCTTTATAATTCATGAAAGAAATGTAATAATAGTTTTATAACAGATAACATAGAGATAAATTGTTAGAAAGATTGTGTAGTTTTTGCATTGTTGTAGGATGTATTTGGAAGAGTTGGTAGAATACATAGAGCAAACACCAAAAGCAGTGTTAGCAACTCATTGGAAAGAAATGCTTCACCTGTTACCTGCTCCATTATCAGAAAGTTTAAAACCTCGTAGTTGGCAACAGTTATATGGTACAAATGCAGTTCGAAATAGCCTGTCAAGAATTCGAATGTTAGGATATGATGAGAAGATGGTATATATATTTGTTCACTATTTTGGTTGAATAGATTACATCAATTAAAGTGCATTGTGTTAACTTCTTTACTACAATTAGGTATTATATATCAGATGATGTGGTAAACATATCAAATAATTAAAATATTATAAAACTATTAGTTCTGTTATATTTTTCTGTTTTATAAACGTAACTTCAAAGTTAATAATTTATAGTACAAACTTGCTAATCCAAAGTTTGAATTTTAACTAATCCAAGTTTTAAAAAAATTAACAATTATACAATGATTTTTTTGTCTTTATTGTTTAGTTGTTATTGATAAAAAAGCATTAAAATATTTATATTTATATTAATTTTATAAATACAATAATGTCTGATCTAAGGTCAGTGTTGTCATCCAGTCATATAGGCAGAGTAATTAGTTTTACAAGCAGTAAATAATTGCATAATGATAATTTTTATTTTGAAGTCAATTTTGCAAAATAATTGTTTTGATATATATATATATATATATATATATATATATATATATATATATATATATTGATTATTTATAGTTTTTGTTTATTGAACAAAGCATATTTTTTGTTTACTGAACTACATGTGTAAGCTGGTTCATAAGCTGAAAAACCTGCCTCGGTGGCCTAGTGGATAGCATACTAGGCTTTCACCCCGAGGACCCGGGTTCGATTCCCAGCGAGGGCTTGGCATTTTCATACGCTATAAATCATCCCATTGTCTGCATTAGCCCAAGTGTGCACAATAGTCAGATGTTAAACACCAAAAAAAAAAAAAAACAAGCTGAAATATATAATTCGTTTTGCTTAATACATTATCAATTATAGTTTACTTGAACTACCTGTGACGAGCTGGATGTTAATTGTCTAAATGTTAATGTTGTCTAATTATCATAAATGTTAATTGTCTAATTTTTTGTATTACCTGAAATATACTCTGTAGCAGCATTTAAACAAAACATCAAATCTAAAACTACATCAAATCTCCTGTCAATTAAGTTCTGTTATTTTTGTAAAATCATTCAACATCACACCACAATAGACAATGATGAAGATAGGTTAATACTCTCCTTATTGAACTATTGCCTAAGGCTTACACCATACACCAATTATCTCCCCCTCTCTCTCTCTCTCTCTCACACACACACACACACACACACACACACACACACACACACACACTTCATTAGTCATAAATCATTTATTCACTGATCTATAATAATTTTTCATTATAAATTTGGTGCCCAAAACTGGGACCAAATTATCCTATACCATTCAACGATAATTTTCTTTGTACACCATGTTGTACAACATAGTTCTAGATATTTACTATTTTATATAGAATATTTATGGATCTCTTTATGTTACATGAACAGTTAGTTCTGAATATTGTTTATATTACTTTGTGTAGTACTTACGGATCTCGCTATGTTATCAGTTAATTTCTTATGAATATTTCTTATATTATTTTGTATAGGATATTTATGGATCTCTTCGTGTTACGCCAGTTAGTTCAGGATATTGTTTAGGCAGCAGTAACTGGATTATTAGCTCTGATCATGAAAAGATAGCATATGTCAGCGGTTCGTCTACGCTCACTACTCACCCAAAGTAAGTTAATTTTTTCCTGCTTCCAACTTTTTTCCACCATCCATTCTTTTTTCTAGATATTTTTCAAACTGCCATGTGACCCAAAAACAACCAATCAAAATTCATTTAAAATTAAATTTAAGAATAAAAATAAAAAATAAATGGAGTTAAAATGTTTTCTGTTATTGCATTTTTCAGTTGTGCTACACTGCCCCTTGTACATTTGTATTTATTTCAGTGTTTAATTGAAAAGATAAAATTAAAATTAAACACATTGCAGGAAAGATAAAACATCAAATCTTCATTATCACAGATATTGATAGTGAGGAATACCACAGGTTATTCAAAAACATTCCATTTTATAATTTGTCTAGGCCAACAATCATTTATCATCATTTGAAGGTGTTCATACGACCACAACCTTTTTATTTTACATCAACGGTTTCCATTACATCAATGTGTTAATCTTGTAAGATTAGCAAGTAAAAGTAGGCTTTATGAAAAGTGTTTGTAACTATAACACAGTTGCATAAAGACAGTTTTATTCCTTCAGCTTTAGCTTTTGCATATAATGTCTTCCCTCAGTAGTCTATAACTGGTCAAAACAAAAACATAATTCCAGGAAACAATTCATCCTTTTCCAAATACTATTGTGGCAATTGATTACCACACCAAGAAGACAAAATACAATTTTTATCGTCTGCCCACTTTTCGACACCTTCCTGTTCCACCTTCCCTCCCCTACAATAATTATAAAATAGGAAGTGACAAATTATTGAGTATGTTTGGCCAAGGTAAAATTTAAATATAATTTTTAAAAATATTGAAGTAAATAAGTTTGAACTTTATTTTAAATTAAACAGATACCATTTTGTCTCACGTAATTTATCATACAATATTGCAGTTCAGAAGCTACACCTCTCTCCTAAAGACCAACTATGTAGCGTTGCAATAAAATTTTTGTTGTGATAAATATTGCATGTTGCAGCGATATACAATATCATAGTTGAAAGCTAATACCCTTTCTCAATGGTGACATAATAATATTTTGTCACTCGCCTTGTCACAACTTAATCTGTATGAATTAGTACTTAAAAGTTTCAGATAATGGACTCAGGCCATTGAAAGGTCAAGTTTAAATTGATAGCAGATGCAGATTTAAATGCCATTTAGTGTCAAAATTTTGAAAAAAGAGTTACAAATATTATCATAATAAAATATTTTGTAATTTTTAACATTTTGAAAGAGCACCATTGTAAATTTTATTGCAAACTTTACATATGTATTTTAAAAAAATCATTTGTGTACCAAGTTTTAGACAAAAATTGCAAGTACTCAAGTCTGTTGACATTCAAAAGTACTGAAAACTTGACACAATACTGACGCATGTTATGACAAACTTTTTGAATTTCCCAGATTTCTCACAGGTAAAAATGAGTGGAATGGAAAACTCACATTTTTCATTTAGCAAAGAATGTCTGATATTATCGCAAGTATATTTTGAAACTAACACAACAATCTTCTCTTTATTTGTTTCACCCAACTTTGGGGTACACCAAATCAATCACTTTTTAATGTTCTGTGCCTTCCTCGTAGCCCAGTATTGCTTCATTCGTTGTGATATTGCTTTTCTTTCTTCGTCAGAGATCTGGATTGTTCGCTTGGATTTGACTCTGCCTTGGAACCGTTGTTTTTTGTCCTTGGTTATTGTTTTGGCTGTTCTGTCCATGAGCATAGTGTCAGTGATTTGTAGTTCTGTTATGTCTTTCTCTGTTTCTCTAAACCAAAGTGGTTTGGCTCTTTTATTGTGAAAGTAGTCAAATATTTTTTTGGTTAGTCTATTTTTGTCCATTCGGAGGATGTGCCCATAAAAATCAATTCTCCTTTTTCTTATTGTGTCTGATAGTGTTTCAGTTTTTTGGTAAAGAGTTTCATTCCTGATGTGGAGTAATTGGTTGTTACGGAATTTAGGGCCTAAGATTTTTCGTAATATCTTCCTTTCTTTGATCTCTAGCCTTTCAAGTGGGCCCTGGGTTGTGAGAGATAATGTTTCAGCTGCATATAAGGCTTCTGGTTTAATTACCGTATGATAATGCCTTATCTTTGTATTCCAGGAGGACTTCTTGTTATATGTGTCTCTGGTAAGTGGGAAGGCTAATTCAACTTTATTTCTCCTAGATTCCATTGCTTTTTTCTCTAGGACATTCCAGCTGATCCATTCCCCAAGGTATTTGAATTCTTTGACTATCTCAATGTATTGTTCTCCCACTTCAAGCTTCTAACACAACAATATTAAATAATATATTCTGATTTATTAAAACCTATTTTATTGTTTTATAAACATCACAATCACTTGAATCTTACAACCCCCTCTGCATTTCTTTGCGACCCACATTTTGAGAACCATTGATTTACAATATTTATTTTCTTTCAGCAAGTTTTTTACTAACGTTCTCAGCAAGTTTTATACTAACGTTCTCTTGTTTTTTCATATCTTAAAAAAATAGTTTTATTGAGTAATCCCACCCTAATGATTTTTAATACTAACATTCAATTGGATTCTTCTTAATTCTATACTTACATGCATGATATGTCTATTATGCATTGTCATGTCATTATAATTGCACTAAAAATCAGCGTATACACCAAGTATACCACTTCATCTAGCTTTAGTTTCCATACTGTAGGTTCTACAAATGCCACTTGCCATTTAATATGCATCTGTGGTATTCCATCAACTGTATTTGTGAAAAAAGTTCCAGCAACTTAACTTTTCAATTGGGATTTTAACTTTTAGCTTTCAATATGTTTAACTTTTAATATTCAAATTGGGTTTTCTTGAAAGTTAGAAATGTATTTATATATTTTGTTATCATTATATGATTTATTTGTAGATGATGTATTTGTTTTGTAATCAGACCAATGGATCAAGGTGCATTAAAGAACAGCAATGTGTTGATACTGACCGGTCTCACACAGACACCTACAGCGAATCCCGATGGCATGTTGGGTGAACTTTGTCTTGCAGTTGGTAAATATAAACATTTTTTTATTGTATTATTTGAAAAGCCATATTAATTTGATTACCTTTGCTTGATTGACATTAAATTAAAATATTTTTAAAGAAAGGATTCGGATGACACAAACGTTTGTGTAACATTTTCCCAACATTTTGATTTCTTTGCCCAACATTACATTTACAAAACAGTTAAATTGGCAAAGGATAACCATACTTGTCATTACGTTGGATGAGGTTGGGCATGTCCAAAGTGGCAATGGCATTAGTCAGTCTGCTGCGCCTCGGAACTAGTGCACCTCAGGGTCTTGTGTTCAAGATTGCAGTTACTGTCACAAGTTTCACTTTATTAGACCAATCAAATAAGGTGAAGGTACTTTTGAGTACCAAAACAAACAGCTAATTTTGGACAATAGCTGTTCTTAATTATGTTATCTTCGAAGTTGTGTTTTATAACCTTAAATTAGTTATTAATAGTGCTAAATTACTCAAATTATAGTCCTTATATTAAATATCTGTTACTTTTATAAAATGTATAAACCAGGATATTGGAATACAAAGAAAATAAACAACAAATAATATAAACAATATGTTCTTATAGTTCAGTGTGAGTTTTACTTAAAATTCGTTCAAATCAAATTTCAGTACAACAAAGAAATCACAAAAATTATGTTAGAACTCTCTAACTAAGATTTATAATGTTGCAGCCTTAACTGTGCGGAACAATGGATGTGTGTTAATACCATGTTATGCTTCTGGAACAGTATATGACCTCTTTGAGTGCCTTTCTACCCATCTGGACAACTCTTCATTGTCACACATTCCCATGTTCTTCATCTCTCCTGTAGCCGATACTTCGATAGCATATTCTAATATATTAGCTGAATGGTAATAAGTTATAATGCTTTTGACCAGTCAATTTTGTATATTCAAGTTAAAAATAATATTTTTGATTATTATTTTAGTACTAGCAGTACCTGTACGGCATTGCCCACGAAATTTGGACATTTTCACCATGAATGTAAACAGATGTA
Source organism: Callitettix versicolor (assembly GCA_022606455.1). Classification (NCBI taxonomy): domain Eukaryota; kingdom Metazoa; phylum Arthropoda; class Insecta; order Hemiptera; family Cercopidae; genus Callitettix; species Callitettix versicolor. Next base: position 61,638,766 of record CM040184.1, read on the forward strand.
ATTTTCAACTAAATATTTAATTTCAAAAACCTAGAAAAAAATTTCCTTTCACTAAAATAGATTTATAATCCTCTTTAAATATGAAGTGCTTGGGATAAGAAAAGGCAAAGTTGACAATTTTATTTTTGGGGATTTTTCAACTTCATTATTTATATTTTCCAATGCTACTGATAGTTAGTTCTACTTTGGCTTTTGCATTTCTGAAATTAGAACTGAATAAAGAGAAGAGTATACTAATTTCTTGCCTTAGTTGCTGGAGGAAAAGAGACGAAGTTGAAGTTGTCCATGGAACAAGCCTCTTTCATCCCACAGAAAGCTATATTGGCTTTGCCCCGCTCTAGTAATTTTCTTACCATACAATATTATGTTTCAAATGTATTTACTGAACTATATTTTAAGGAGTATGGATTTATTTAGTATGTCACAATGTAAAAGGGAAGGGTTTTGTTGTTCGTGATGAATTGTAACAAATAGGAGTGTTGTTGTTGTTTTCCAATGGCTTCCGCTGGCTCACGCCATCTTTGAGGGAAACATTTGCCATCATTGCTGATCATTTAGCACTACCTAGGGGACACGTACAGCTTAAAATACAAATAGTGTTAATGTTAACAACTTATAATTTCAATAAACATTTTCCTATTGATTGTACAGCAGTAAACTGTAGAATCAATTTATGAAAACAGTGTAAGTACGATTATGTGAGTTGTCGTTCAGTAATTTTATTTACTCTTCTTTTTTGTAAGTTTTTATCGCTGATATAATTTGCCAATATTTGTTAATAAAATTACACTCCCTGGTGGCAATATACAGTCACCTAACATTAATTATGTTCTGTGTCCACTATAAACTAAAAGTGATTATTTTGTTTTGGCCTAGCTGATTATTTTGTTTTGTTATTTACTTTTTTATTAATTAAGTTTCTAACTCTGTCCTTTTTATGAACATTAAACATTAGAATAACTTAGTTTAGGCCACCAGAACTAACTTAGTAACCGAATTGCCTGTATCAGTAATTTAATAGACTTGTAGAGTTCGCCTCTGGTACTCCAGGAATATGTTAATTTACAAATGTTTTTCTTGATTCTAGGTTTTGTCAACTTTGCCTTTTCTGCCTTGTACTGTATATTGGTATAATGGTAAAATGACATGCTTTTTAAGTATCCTATCCTCATGCAAAAGTAATGTTTATTTTGCTTTTGTATTTGTATTTTGTAGACTTTTGTAATTATGATGATATATCTTCTCCCATTACCAATGAAGATAGTTCATTTCACTCCCAATTTGCATGAATGACCTGTCCTTAATAAAAACATCTTTCTGGTTTAAATTCTTGATAAAATCATATACAGTAGCAGTAATCAGAGGGACTGTACCTGATGTCTGAAGTCCTGGAAATAATATTAAAATGTGAATGTGAATATAAAAATCTTACATTTGTGGCAGTAACAAAATATTTATGTTTCTCTTTTAGGTAAAAAAACAATAAATTAATACTCTGAAAATATAGATTATTTATTTGTATATATATATATATATATATATATATATATATATATATATATATATACACACATTATCATGTGGTTACTATGCTCATATAATATATTATGATAAATTTAAATCATGCTATTTTTGTACAGGCTCTCGCAAGGTAAACAAAACAAAGTATATCTTCCAGAAGAACCATTTCCTCACGCCAATCTTGTAAAAACAGGTCGTCTAAAGCATTACAAACATATATATTCTGAAGGCTTTAGTGCAGATTATAGACAGGTGAAAATTAAATTGTATTTATTATGAGAAAATCTTGCTGACAATTTTATGATATAATTATCATTTGAATTTTTATACTTTTTCATTCAGTTTGTTTCATGTTTAACTCATTTTAAAAACCAATTTGTATATTTTTCATACTCTGTGAGATGTTGTCTACTATGTTCTTTCATTTTTTTTTCTCTACATAATACTGTCTTCTTTCTTTTCATTGGTCTACATCGTATTTATGAATAGGTAGTAGTTTTGTTAAGGTTTTCGTAGATCCTTCTTCCATATAAATATGCGTGCAAAGTTATGTATAAAAACATCTAAGGTTTTTGATTTAAAGGTTTTGTAATTTAATTAGCTATTAGTATAAATATGTTTACAGAAGAACCTTGATATGTTAAATGCAGTAGGCATAAAAATAATCTTAGATATAGTAGCAGAAAATTTTGTGTTAAGCTTCTTTGTTGCAGACTAGCTGCACCTATAGAGAGGATTTAGACGTCCCTCGTGGTACACGAGTCTAACAGACACTTACACTTACGACTTTAACACTTTACACTCACACTTAAATTTATGGAGGCAATAACAGCCTCAATGTGCTTTTCGCCTTAAAAAAATGTTGCATTTGGATTTGGTGATCACCGGTTATATTGCACCCGAATGTACTGCAGGGTTGCCACATCCCCTTTTTTTAACGTGTGATAACTCACACTGATATAAATAACTCATATCGAAGTATATTTTTTTATATATAATTATTTGCGAACAAAATGATTACTGGTAGAATGTAAACATGCCAGATTGCATCTATTGCCTAAAGTGAACAGTATTTATACTTTTAATTCCATATTACTACTTGAAAAGAGTAGAGACAATTAAATTTACTGTATAGTAAGTGTATGACTAATACATTTTGCTTTAGCGTATGTAGCACTTTTTTCTTTTTTCCTGGTAAAAAACCATTAAGGTTATCATCACCGACCTATATAGCACTACAAGCTCCATATAGAATTTTTTCTTCATCCAGTTTAGCGTGGTAAGCGCCATAATGTGGGTGTACTTTGTCTGTGAATATGTGTTTTATAACCCACAAAAACTGTACCATTGTTTCAGCATTCCAAGAAGCTTTGTTCATATAACTATTTAACAACTAAAAGTAGTCAAAGCTAACAAGAAAAAATAATTCACAATGTTCCAAAATTTATAATTTATGTTTATTATTCTTATATATTTCATAATTACACCAAAAAAATTAATAAATAAATAAAAATATAATTTTTTTTAATTACATTCTTCAAATCAAGATTAGCTATATACACCGAGTCCAAAGTTACATTCACAACACTCAAATTGTGGTTATGTTTATGTTTGAGTCGGAAAGATTTCATAATCTGAACCATTTCTGGTCACAATAAGTTCAGGTTATTGAGGTCTCACTGTATTTAAATATTTGCTTGGTTACCATAACCGGAAAATTATGCATTGTCGATGCATTCTCGCAGAGTTTTTTTTACTGGATGAAACAAGGTCTTAGTAAAACAATATACTTTCTTCTCCCTCTGCTGTTTTCGTACTTTTTCAGTTTACCCAAATCGAATTATTCTAATTTTACAAATGTATAAAAATGGTAAAAACAGCACCAGTAATTAATCACCATCATAATCAGCATTAAAATGTACATAAATCAGCATTTTTAATTTTTAAATTGTATATTTTTTGAAAATCTGATTTCAATATCAAATCAGCACCAAAATCTACATAAACAAGCATTTAAAATTTTTAAAATCTATTGAAAATGAATTTAATAGATGTTCATTTTTGTTTTTTCTTTTGTTTATGATTTTGAAATCAAATTTTAAAAAAAAGGAACAAAAAAATTATTTTAGAAAATTCGCTTCCATTCCATCAGCAAGATAGCTGTGTGCCACTGTTATTTTCAGTTCACTTGAAGAATTAATAGACCTTAAACCCAAATCGATTATTCTTTACAAACATGTGCACGCCATATCACAAGCTTGTTATTGCTGCGACTGTCAATAGGCTATTCTTATTATCCAGATATATAGCCTGTTCTGTTTGTTGTTTTTAAATTTCTCATGCAATTTTTGTTTCCTTTAAGATGCTAGGATTGTCAGCAAAATATTTGTTCTATTAGTAACATAGTTACATTGTATTTCATAAAAAATACAATTTTTTTTAAAATCAATATTTTTTTATTTTATATCGTTTATTATTATTTGCATATAGACCCTGTTGGATCACGCAAAGCACTCCGATTCATGTCTTGTTCCTTCTAATCCTTCACACCTCCCTCATCCTGTCCCCATGGATCCTCTTTCGCTCCTCTATCCATTTTACCCCTGCTCTCTTTGGAATGTCATTCTCTGGGATCTTCCAACCGAGCATCTTTCTCCTGTATGTGTTCCTGTCTTCAATGTCTGTTGAGTCTTTTTATAATCGTTTATACTAAATACAATTTTTTTTTCAGCCTTGCATTGTTTTCTGTGGCCATCCAAGTTTAAGGTTTGGGGATGCTGTTCATTTTGTTGAGCTCTGGAGTTCAAATCCTCAACATACTATTATTTTTACAGGTACAAATTAATATTTGTTTACTATCAAAACTATTTTCTTATAGATTATATTTTCATTTTTTATTAAAGAAAAATTGTACAGTTTCGTTCAATGGTAAGATTCTTATTATTATCAGGTGGTCCAAATTCCTTTGCATGGGTTAACCGTATGGGCTTATTGCCCTCTCGATGTTATGCACTGACTCTAGAAGTCGCTCTCAAGGTCCAAGAGTCCTGTAAACTGTGTGTGCATGCATTTGTATATAAATACCAAAGTAGTTCCTCCAGTAGCTTGTTTTAAAATGTAAATTCTTTGAAAATAGCTGTTTGGTGAAAAGATTATTAGTATAGCTCAGCTCACTTGATTGACTGTTAATATATTCATCCAGTTTGATTGATTGTTCATATGTTACAGAACCCGACTTCCCTTACACCGAAGCATTGGCACCTTTCCAACCAGTTTTAATGAAAACCCTTCACTGCCCTATAGATACCAGTTTAAACTTCACACAAGCTAATAAACTTATTAGGGATTTAAAACCTCAGGTGTTAATATTACCTGAATGTTACACACAACCTCCTTTGAATCATCCGCATCGAAACGATCTCATTGTTGAACAGGTAACTTTAAAACTTAACAATAAGCTCCGTCACAATAATACATTGGCATAAAATATTAAGGTTTAAAACATCAAAAATATTTTTTAATTAGTACAGTTTTTACTGAAAAATGTTTTACTAATGCAGTAGAACCTTGGTGATCCTAATATTTGATAATCTGAACCCAATACAGTAGAGCCTTGTTAAGTCAGACCTCTTTAATTTTGATCTCCGGGTCCAAAATTTTTAATAAATGAAAAAAAATATGAAGGCAGGCAGTTGACATCCACATCGATGGTATTTTTGTAAACACACTTCATATGTTCTTGGAAGATTTGCTGGAATCAAACATATTTTGGGAAATTGTCTATAATTTATTCCAGGAATTTGGCGGATGGAATTGGGGCGAAAGTGCGGCCTGTTCCTATCCCAATCCTTACTATTTCTTTTGTTTCTCGGAAGTTATTGCTATGTACAGTTTTTACAATGTGATATTAATCGCTTGTGCAGACCTTTGTTAAAAAATTTGTATCTCAGAAACTTCTAAGGCTATTATTATGAAATTTCACAAACAAATAAAAAATTGTATTTTACAGAAATTTATCTCCTGTCTTTTAATAATTTTATTATATTCGATACCGCTTGTGCCAGTACTAGGTCGTAAAAACATATCTGTTCCAAATCTTTAAAAACCTACACGAACCCGTTATAAATTTTATTCCATGTAACTTGCTCAAAGTACAGTCTTTGTAAAATTTAAATTTATTTATTTCAATATTTTAGCAGGCCTATTTAATACTTTCAGGATTATTTTCACAGTTTACACAATCTAAAGAATGAGAATTTGTGGGTGAACCAAGAATGTCATTAACCAGTTTCTATTGACCAATAAAGGTTTATGTCACTTTTATTTTAAAAATCCTTAAAATTACTTAGAATACCAATAAAGTTTCTCCGTTATAAGGTCTAATATTTTTTGAAATAATGAATTTCTTTTAACAATTCTTTTACACAACAATTCATTCGTAAAACTGAATTTTAATTATTTTATTAAAAACTTAGTAAAGATTATTATTTTAAAAATTGAATAAGCTTTAGAAAATACCTTAAGTTAGTATGTAATATATTCCAGGGAGATCGCAAAGTAATGACAGTTAAAAGAGGCGAGATACTAACTTTGCCTTTGAAGCGGAAAAAGGAAAAAGTGCAATTGAGCCCTGAGCTGGCAAAAGATCTGATACCCATTGAAGTTAAACCAGGAATCAGTTTGGCAAGTCTTTCAGGTTCTTTAACTATTAAAGACAACCAGTATAAGATAGAGGTGAGTCTACATTAGTTTTATTACTATAGTACAGTACCATTGGTCCTGACACTTGCCAGTCTAACACAGTCTGATGAACTAATTTTTAGATGGGTGTGACAGCGATAAGTCATTGTAGTGCTTACTATACTGATTAATGGTAGGGAGATGCATACTGACAACATTATCCATTGAGCATTTGAATCATCGTTTCAGTCTTATAGCTCTTGGACTGTACTGTACTCTAGACTTAATAGTTGTCTTGATGGTTGAAAGTGTTTGTTCACTCCATGATGTAACATACATTGATTGTTGACTGTGATGTGTATGTGTATGTTTTTATGTTTAACATCCATACTTTATTTTAGTTAAACCAATGAGGACAAGAGATCAGTGTTAATGGTAAGGAAAAAGCAGTGGGAGTAACTGCAGCTCGAACTAAGAACATTTAAGTGCGCAATTCAGATACACAACAGACCAGTGCTTTAGCCACATTTACCACCGAGCCTTTTTTTTTAATTTGTTAAATGAGTCACTATAAACAAATATAAATCAGAGGTCCTTGCTTAAAACCTGTAATTAGAAAGAGGGAGTGGTTTTTAGTAGGACTAAGTATCATGGGGTGTATTGGTTATGTGGAAATGGAAACGTCAGCGCACAAATTTTGCTAGTTATTTAGTCAGCTAATTATAAGCATAAGAGCAATAATGAATCTGAGGTACAGATTGCCTATTCACATAAGAAGTTCTTAGTTTATGTTATATGGATCCTTTTTTTCGCTTCCATACTGTTACATTTTTACCTCCCCACCTTAGTAGCTGTTCGTAATTTCATTCTGAACTGTAAGGGATATAGAGAAAAATAATACTTATCCTAGTCTAAACCCCAAAAACTACAGGAAATTTATCTACTAGGTTTCGATTATACACATGATCATGATTACCTCTAGATGTACAAACCATTTCTTAAAATATTACACATAATTTGTCTACATAGTTGAGTCAATTATTTATTCTGTTGGCTGTTATTATCTAAACTCCTGCTTGTTTCAGTTGTTTATTATTTAAAACAAAATTAAGATAAGTTATGCATTGTTTTTAAGGTGTTAAAAGACGATGAAGAAAGTACTAGTTCCAAAGATAAGAAACTGTTTAGAAAATCTGATCATGTGAACAGCAATCGTTATTATGAGTTTGGCTCTGTTGATATAGATCAGTTTGTGCAAAGACTAAATCTAGAAGGCTTCACAGATGCTAAAGTTGAACCAGGAAGTAATGGCTTCATAATTCATTTGGTAAATATATTTTAGATTTTAATGTTAAAAATTGTGCAGCTGTTTTGCTCATATTAGTTGATAAGAATTTAATTTGCAAAAAAAGAAGTATTATTGATAATGTATTAATTACTCATAAGTACAGAGTTCCCACAGAAATAAAAAGCCAGTAAAATATGACTTTTGTTTGAGGAAAGTCTGAAAAATAAAGCTTGTGAAAAACAATAATTGTGACATACAATAATAAACACAAATTTAAAATTATTAATTCTTTATCAGTATGATTCAAATAATATACTGCTCTGGTGGGTTACAAAAAAGAAATTATATTTTTATATAAATGCTTTTATTTTTATTTCTGAAGTTAAGAATGAAATTAATAATTATTTTGAATGGGTTTTAGCAATTATTTAGAAAAAAACTAGGTCTTTCACAAGTAAGTAAAAGATAAAGTATTTTTTTCATAAAATATTACATAATAGAACTATGTTTTAATGTAAAAATGTCATAATAATTAAAAATTATTATGTGTATGATAGCTACCTAACTTGCGATGCAATATTTAGTGGCAAATCCAAGGAAATTCCAGAATTCAAATCGTCAGTCAAAAGTTACTGGTTCAAATTTAATACTTTCACACTACCGAAATACTTTGAAATTTTTATGTGTGTCTACAAAAGTGTTTTCATCTTCATTATCAGAATTATAATCACTTACTTGCATCATCGCTTACTTCAATTATTTGTACTGAAGGAGCCTATCAACTGATTCTTCATGTGTAACAAATTCCCGAATTGATCATTCAGTCTATAAGAAGGCATAGGAAAGAATACAAAATATAAATAATAAATAATTATATGAACCAAAAACTATAAATGCGGCAGCACACTATAGTTTGGTTATATAATATGTCAACAGTAAATATTGGTTTATGTTAAACCTACTGTAGTTCAGACATAATAGAATGTGTATGTAGTCTGTACTAAATCTCAAGTATCAAATTTACAGTTATTTCATTTACTTTCGTTATAATATATTGTCCTTGTATCCTAGTAGGCTATAGATCTAACAAACTTTAATAAACAGTCATGCTAAATGACAAGGAAATCCGAAATATGTTGTACAGTGGTAATACACATGGCACAATTTTCCTTGGCTGTACATATGTGATTGAAGCGTTAATAACATTACTTTGAATATCACATTCTTACTCGCTTTAATATAAATTTAACATGATGTTTTTCTTTTTTTCAGATTTTGAAATGGATGAACATTTTTGTTGTGCTAACAAACTTATCCAAGCAATCATAAAATGAATTATTGTACTAAGTTTAAATCAAATTGATCCAAAACTGTAACCACTAGCAAAATTGCATACACACATGCACGTGCTTGCGCATGCAAAGAAACAAATAATATACACCATTGTACACCATGTACACCAAGAGGTTGGACAGTATTTTAGCATCACTTTATGTAAACAGTGTTTGATGTGACAACAGAATCCTTCTGAATTCTGAAACGAACTGTTCCAACTATTACAAATGCAAAGGTTAATTAATACACTGGTTATATAACCTCTAATAACACAGATTTAACAAGACGTCCATAACAGTTGTAAGAGTGCTCCTAAAAGCACCAGTATCCAACATGCTTTTAACCAGCTTGCCAATTTGCTGCTTGCTGTAGCCTGTGTTTCTTGGCCACCATACCAGGGAACCATATGTCAGGTCTGGCCATGTTTATCAAATAGCCGTGTAGATCTAAAGGGCAACACTTGACTTTATTCCCCATTAATAGCCGATGAATTATATTGAACACTAAGGATATATAGTGTTTTTTTATTAGGTCAATTTTTCAATTTTTTCATAGCTTCTGAACCGTATTTCTTCCGTGATACTGAAATTTATACATTTTGTTTTTTCTATATTTGATCGAAAAAGATTCTGAAAAAGCAATATCAAGAAAATTTTGAGAAAATTCGTGGTTTTTATCAAAAAAAAGATACACAAAATGGTTAATCATTCAGGTTTACAACTTTTTGTATCCTCAGACTGAAAAAACAGATAAGATTGATCACTCAAAATTTAAATTGTGATGAAAAGAAAGAAAAACTACTTGTATGAACTCCTGAGATCCCTTTATTATATGTAATTGGAAAAGCGAATAATTTCATTAGTTTATAAAGTTTTCTATTTCAAGAAAATAATCACGTCACGCAGCTATTTCGTTGACGTGCAGGAAGCGAACAGAAATAATACTTTTATCTTGCACATTTTTTAAAATATGATTTCATCCTCATAGACAACTTTAAAATGTGTACAAACATTTAAACATTTATTGGTGATGCCTCATCACCATCAGTGAAAATTTTGCCTTTAAAATTGTGTGGTCCAGATAGGCTTTCCACGTCAGCTTCCTGCCTAGGATCACATTCGGATATTTCACCGCAAGTTCATATTACTTTTTATCAATATGAACTTTTCTTAAAGTAGATGTTATATTTAACACTTTTATTACTTGTTAATAAAGCAATGTCAGTCATTATATTTCAATTATTTAATACAGTAGGCCTTTCTTTGTTCTATTTTCGTATTTAAAACTATAACCTATTAAAATTAATGACTGAATCCTAATATTGTACCTTAATGAAATATTTACAAATGAAAAGTACTATAACCAGATTTTACAAGACATACCCAAATTAGGTACAGTATTTACTATTTGCTAAAAGCAAAGTCGTAATGTTAACATTTACATATTAGGACTGGCCTAGATTGTCTTATCAGTTTTACTTTCACAACTGATTCAGTCAATAATTACTGTATAAACAAAAAGAAAAAGCGGTTAGGACAACTTGTGTTTTTTATGAAATTGCTGTCTGTAATTGAATGTCAGTATTTACTGTTTACTAGAAGCAAAGTCTTTCTACTTTCAAAACTGATTCGGTCAATAATTATTTAAGTCCGATACAATAATAACTATAATATTACTTTCAACCTTGTTTTTTTTAGGAATCAGCTAATTTAGTATGCACATCATTATTTCTGCCAATATGCCTACATTGTGCTGCGCTCTTAACTATACTGCTCCTGAAATTTGGTTTATAGAGCTTTTATCTATTTTAAGTCAGTTTTATATAATTGTAAAACCTTAAAATAGAAAAAATATGAGACACGAGAGTTCCCTGGTGTCTGATATGTGGTTTCAATAACATATCCTTATTTTTTGTACAAAACTGATCGGAATGCTTAGCTTAATAATGTATGAAAGATTTACTCAGTTATTTATAGTGTCAAATGTGTAAGCACATAAAAGAAAAAGTCCAAGGAGAATAGACATAGCTGGCCAGCAGATAAGGGCTATCAGGATTACTACGCTAAGAAAAGCATAATTCATCTGTCAGTATTTATCATTCTGCTAATGCATGAGCTGTATGTAGTATGTTTATGCTATCCCACACTCTGTATGTTTACTCCTAAACTGTGAAACAATTGCACAATATTATCCCAATTTTAATTATTTATATAGCTTAACTAATTTCAACTCTTTTTGCTGTATTTGAATTATTAAACCACTTTTATGCAGATGTTTTTGCAGTCTGTCTTTCAACTATAATAAATCAAGAGGTGAGCTGTTGATTTTTTTTATGCATACTGTTAAATGTATTTGATATCTATATTCTAGATTTGAGCAACAAATGCTAGACTGCAAAAAATGTTGACAGTTTTACTAAATTATATGTTTCAATAAACATGTAATACAATACAGCAATATAGCTGAATAATTAGTCAATCAGTATGCCATATGTAGGCATACTGTGTAAGAATCACAATGTTTCATATTGAAATATTTGTGTTGTTGAAAAACAGGTGCGTCATACGATCTTCTGCAAAAACATCTGCATAAAGCAGTCTTACATGCAACATAGCAGTGTTACAATAATGTTGTATATTATTGTGTGTTAGCAAGATCAAGATGCGCTGATTCAAGTCGATGATTCATCGACACATATATACTGCGGAGGCTCAGACCAACAACTTCGTCTCAAACTGAGAAGTATTCTGCTGCAGTGTCTTAATAGGTTTTAAAGCAACAGACATTTAAATGGGTGAATGTAGTGTTTGGATGGATATTATAAACAATATAATACATACAGCGACCTACAAATATACAATCACGTTATTGCTGCTGTCCTAACTACAAAGCCAAGTGTTGAAGCAGTTTCAGATGGTGTTGACCATCTAATGATTTGGTCTGTGGTATTACTTATAATCAAGGCTAACATCTTTTGTATAGATTTTAAAAGTTGGTATTTGAAAAGAATAAATTTTAGCTATATTTATTTTAAAATAAATTGTGTAATTAAATTCATCAATACTGTATTACATTTTTCAACCTCGTAACATTTTAAAAACCTTAAAAAATGTCTACACTAGTAAAATTTTTAGTGATAATTATAAAATGGTTCCAAATTATTTTTAGGGTTTATCTAAATAAACTGTGATTGTTTTTAGTCTGACTTCTGAAATTATTTAAGTTACATGGAGACATTGTTGTCTGCTCATTATGGACCTAGTTTCCCCTTTGGGAAAATTGGTATTTACAAAAATGAATTATACAACCTTTCGTACACAGTTATAAAAAAAGAATCAGAAAACAACAGAATATATCAACGTAATTGTTCATAATTGGTTCATCATAATTTGTTCATATGACAGTATTCTGCCAGAGTTGAAGTAAAAGAAATTAATGATTTTTAAGCAAATTAGGGGGGGGATTAGGATTTATTTTCATTTTTGTAATTACTCCCAGTTTATTTATTTAATTTCAAATTTGCTACACTGATTTAAATTAGGTTAATTTTCCGTTTTTTCTAAGTAGCTCTCAAAAAGAGTGTAGATTTTTTGGGTATATATAGATCCAAACATTAGATTTCATATGTGTTCCTAGAAAATTTTTAATTTTGAAAATAATCCCAAGATATGGGCAAACAAGACCTTTATGCTAAATTTTATTCATCAATTTGTTTATTCTTCAGCAATATACACAGATAAAGTTAAACCACTTTCTTTGATAAGGGAAACCTGGAAATTAACATATTCATCAAATTCTCATTGGGTACTGGTTTTTTATGACTACCATACTTATACTTCATATAGTAAGAAAGTGAAAATATGTATAATATATAAGCTAAAAATAAAATGACACCTTCCATACTAACAGTAGCCAACTTTGTACAGATTAACATTGGCTATCAAAACAACCAACATTATATAATCTGTTTTAGCTTCCATTTGTAAGTCATCCACTTTTATGGTTACCTAATTAAATTTTTGTACATATAAGATCAAAACTAAGAATATAAAATATTTTTAAAAAAATAAAAAATAGTTCTAGTATTACACATTTTATTTATATATTACATTAGCATACAAACTAAAATAAAAAAAAAATATTTTTACATAAAAAAGATACACTATTACAAAATGACCAGAAAAATTAAAATATAAAGTGAATAAAATTAGTATTAGTCTAGAAATAATTCTTAGTCACAAACAAAGAACTAAGTTTTCTTAATCAGTAAGTTTATTATCAGTGTTAAAGAATAATTTACAAGGTTTCTAATACTACATAATTAACCATATTTTACGTTCTTAATAATTAGCAACATCTAGTAATTACGTTGTGATAATGTAGAATTGACATTTTTATGAACAAGAAAATTAGGTGATTTCACTCTAATAGGTTACATATTAAACATAAAGAATGATCAACACATAAATCTATTCATACTTTGTAAAGTACAATATGGCTCCGGTAAACGATTCTAAAGTAGATCTACACAATTTTGCCAAAAGCCATGCCTAAGGCCAGGCCAGCGACAAATGAAGCCATAAAAACGTGTATGTCTTGAAAAACAATTTCATCATTTCCAGAAACTCGGTTAAACCATTTCTTTGCCTTTTGTTCTTTTTTCTTTAAAATACTTTCTGCTTTGTCCAATTTACGGTCGACAAATTTCTCTACCTAAACACAAAATAAAATGTATCAAAAATTAACTGCAGATAAGTTAAAAACACATACATAAATTTGTATGTACTGTCTTTTATGGACTATATGATGCACATTTTCTTCTAAAAATTGCTTCCAAAATTCAAGTGTCTTATACTCGAAATTAATATAAAAATGGCTATATATTCGATGCTGTGGCAACAATGGATTCAACTGGCAGCAGCAGTGCACCGATGCGATGAACATGAGTTGCAGGGAGTCACAAGCTTGCTATCCCTGTCTCCCTCCTGCCCTGCCATCACAAACCCAAAACTTTTGTCTAGCTTATGATGTGTCATTGCAGTCTACGGTGCCAATGAACTTGAAAGTGATTTGTGTTATCAGTAACAATACAATATTTTTGTTAGTAGCTACTAAGAATTTTGTTTTAAAATTGCTTAAAAATTAAGGTGTGTCTTATAGTTTTTAGCATCTTATAGTCCATAAAATATGGTATTTATTATGAGTACATTTTGCTTTCAGTCCTTGTCTATTCTTATGCATTTGCACATTTCAAATTTGCCATGCCATACTCTTAAAAGAAATATGTATATTTTTTTAAAATGTAGGTTCTCTAGATGTTTAAATGAAAAAGGATGAAGAGACAAGCAGCCAGATGTACTCATAAGAAATATGTATACTAAACTTTGACACAGTTAATTATGCAATTTACAGAAATGTTTTATGTTATAGTACACATATATAAAAACAAACAAAAACCAGTTGTGATCAATGTTTATTAGTAAAAACTAAACTAAAGAACTTTCTCAAATATTACTAAAGTGTAAACAGTGTTAACATGCAGCTATCTCGCTGATCTCATGAAAGAAAATTTCCAAAAGTGGCAACATAATAACTTTTTTCATCTTACATTTTTGTAAATCTGACCACCATTGTAATCTGCATTATAATCTGCTGATTTTATAACCTAAATAAGGTGTCAGGAATAAATAAATTCATACAGCTGTCCACTTTCAGATTGGTTCAAAAATAAATTTTAAAGAAGTTATTTTTGTTTATGTTTTGAAATGGTAGCTATTTTTAAACGATTGAACAAGTTTTGCTGGGTAACAAACTTTTCAAAGTTAATACTAACATAAATTTTTACCTGAAGATAATAATTGACATTTTACGATTTGAACTTGGTGGGAAAATCAATAGACATGGCCATGTTTACAACTTAGCTAAATTGGTATTATGAAGTTGAAGTGACAACGTTTATAGTGGGAGAGATGATTATAGTTCAGTGTATAACTGCATCTCCTACCATTTGACAGCCTACTTCCAGTAGATTTGGAAATTGAAAAAAATAATCCTCTTAGATAAAAATTTTAACAACTCAAAAAATGATTTATAGGTCAGAATCGGCACTCATTTTAAGTTCCTTAGTCTGAGTCTTAACATGATGGTTGCTCCAATTGCTCATTTTCCAATAGAAATTGCTAAAAATGTGAACTGTCAATAGATCTAGTAAGGCCTAAAAATGTTTTATTTCCAATTATAAAATACCTTGTTTTACAAAAGATTTTCTACCCATAATTTTATTTTTGTTCCTAACAATAGTGGAATCTTCTCTAATTCAGAAATTTAATAATATTTAAAAAAATCAGCAGAACAAATCAAAACTGTTTAAATAATTGTTAATTATGAAATTGTAAAAAGGCCTGAGGTTAATTTTAAGTAACAATAAACTTAATTCTATAATTCATGAAAATATTTAGTAAAATTGTATTTCTTATATTTTTAAATAGGCCTAAAAATTTAAATAATTAATTTTAAAAAATTAAGTTAATTTTCATACACCAGACCTTAATTCATATATTATCTACACCAATACAACAGATAATCCTACATTTTAAATTTTATTCATGGTTATATATAATTATTGAAATAATGTAACACTACCTTATTTCCTATGAATCAAGATCTGTGAAATACCCAATATATACAATATACATATATATAAAATTTTTAATGGCGTCAAAAAAAAAATCAGGAGCAGGATTCATTTTAATGTTCTGATTCTGGGTCTTCCCATGATGACCACTCCAATGGAAATTCACTTTAAGTTAAGTTAGTTCATATAAGCTAGCATATTAGAACTAAAAAAAAGCACATGTCAAACTGAGGAAGTTACTGACAGAAGCAAACCTTTTGTTAATGATATCTCCCCTGAATATATAATTAGTTTGAAGATATATTTACAAATGTCTTGTTTTGTTTAAATAAATAAATATGTGAAACCAGATACTATTTATTGCAGTTATAGTAAAAGCAGTTGTTTTATATGAATTCATAATAATTGCGAATTATGATCAGCTGTTGATTCCATTGAACAGCTGATGGGGTATAAGTTTCAGGTTACGTTGTTAAAAACTAGCACTCCACAGGGGGTGCAGACTATTGAGAGGATTTAGATGTCCCTCGCTGTACCCGAGTCTAACACACACTTACACTTACGACTAACACTTTATACTCACACTTATATTTAGGGAGGGGATAATAGCCTCAATGTGCTTTTAGCCTTAAAAAAAACTAGCAATATTAACAACAATTATTATAAACGTTTATATTAATTTTGAGTGTATTATAAAGGATATGTGATGCACGTGTTCTTCAACTAAAAAAAAATATTGAAACCAAAGCAACACAATGTTTTCATAAAATATGCATGTACTGTTATCGAAAAGGACAAAGAAAAAGAAAGACAGAATAGAGAGATAAATATGAAATTTACTTATCATTTTTCAGTTAAATTTTTGTGTGTTTTCAAGGGCTGCCAGAACCTCTGAGGTGGAACACCTCTCCTTTAGGTATCAGTTTAAAGCTGAATTAAACAAATATCATAGAAGACGTTTATGTAGCCTCCTTGATTCAACTGTTTATTTTAGAAATAAGTAACTTTTTTGTAAAAACCTCAGTATAGTGCAGTACATTATGCCATTAAAACTATATGTTCTACTTTTGAGATTTTTCTAAATACTTTGTAACAAATAAATTTCATTTAAGGATTTTATTTTTAGTTACAACCTGAATTTAGTGAAAGAGAAGAGGCAAAATGGTTCTTTATTTGAATGGTAATTGTTAACATTGTTCTCACATAAATTTACTATATTTATGTTTTTTATCTGTATCAATAAAGAGCTCAAATATTGCCTACTCAAACAAAGTTAATTACTGATGTAGGTCAATATAAAAGTATAAAATACCCATAATTAGAAGAAAACACAATAAATGATATGAATATTGTCTCTCACATTTATTTAAAGGATGTTTTTAAGTGCCAAAAAACATAGGTTACTGTCTTCTTAAAAAAATATGACTTAAATTATGAATAACAAAAACATGTCTATTCTCAGAATCAGATTTCAGTTACAAATGTTCACAATTGAAGTAAATTTATGGTTTCAGACCAAATTGAAAAAAAAAAAAAAAATACAATTTATTATTTATTTATTTTTTTTTTTTATTATCAGAAGGGATTATTTAAAGATAGTTATTTTTACTCAATGAAAGGATAATCTTATTATTAATGTTTATTTAGACAAACATTTGCATATATAAAAACAATAATTGACTTTTTGAAAGTATAGATCAATTCCCTTGTTCTGAAATGCATATAAAACATAAAACTTAGCAATTAGAAGATAAATGTCTAGACAGATGCCTATGTCAGAAGGAAGAACAAAAACTCAATGTGATAATCTGAGCAATCAAAAGCTATAATTAAAAACAAAAATTACATATGATCAGAGGAACCAGCAAATTCACAAAGAAAATAAAAAAAAGATACAATATAGCTGATAAATACCATATAAAAACAAGGGCCCTTGTCTAAAGTAAATAACTTATTAATGACCACAGAGCAAACACCAGGTGGGTTAGCCTAACTGGTTAGGGTAATGGCACCTGCTGTCTTCTCTTTCAAATTCTTCGCTATTAGATTCCAGGCTAAGAATTAGGAAACAGAAGGAGAAGCATTCTGAACATTTTTTGTAGAATGCTTTCATAATTTGTGACAGAAAATATTTAAATCCTTCCTCAGTTGTATAAAAAATTATATACATTAATTTTGCAAAGAAAAAAACGTATTTAAATATGTTTAGTTTCAAACCATTTTACAGTTAATTAAAACTAATACGAGGCAAATAATGAAAAGGGCTCCTATGTTGTTTTTCAAGTATTAATATTTCTATAACTGGACATGTTTCAAAACGTAACTTTCAAGTACAGCAATAGTAACACAGCTCTACAAGTATGTTACAAGAGTTGTTTTTATAATATTAACAAATATTAAAACTTTCTCACTGCATTTTATAATATAAATAATGTTAATTTGAATTGAATTAATATTACTCAATATAAATTATGATAAAAAATTAATAGATTATTATAAAACAATGATTAACATTTTTTATTTGTCAGACTATTATTTTAAAAACTATCATAAGGTACTCAACTTTATCATAAATACTACTTAAAAGCTACTTTCTGAACAAAGAAAACTTTTTTTAAATATAAAAGTTTTATTCTAAAAGTGTGTTCAAACTTTGCTTTTAGTATAAGTTTTTCAAAAATTTTCTAGGGTAGAACCCGCCTTTTTGCTAGAGAGTATTCCATACTCACTAAATTTCCACCCTTAAAGTTCCCCCTCAAGACTTCCTGTCCTAAATACACCCATGTTTGTAAAGTGAATAATATCAGGTGCCACAGCCATTCATTGTTTAGTTGTGTTGTTAGTTATTGTTTATTATTATGTAATTACTATTTGAAGTTAGGTAATGTGTAATTTCTGCAGGAAAAAACAAAAGAAAACTTTCAGCATGTGTTTTACTCTGCAATTTTTCTTCAACTGTAATGCTTATTACTCTACAGGAAAAAGGAAAAAAAACAATTGTTTTACTTATCAGGTTTAATGTGTACAGTAATAAATATATGTATCACCACTTCCCTACTTTCAAAAAATTTCAATATTATCATATTATCATAGATTTTTGACTTAGATAGACAAAAATTGCTGTTTTTATCCCACTACAATAAAGTTTTAATTTTTAAAACTATGCAATCTCAACTGTCCTACTACTAAATACATCTTAGTTATGCAATAAAATTAAAGCTGTTTTCACACAATTAAAAATTATCCTGTACAACCATTTATGACCTAATTCTAACAAGCCAACTTTGAGAAATTAGGCTGATTTTTTACTGATTCTAAGCTGGAGTTTTGAGTAGCTAATGGCCCATACATTTTGTTTGGGTGCCTAGAGGCTATTTAAAAAAATGCAATTTTTTCTTTTACACTTTACAAAGAATATAGAAATTATGATGGTCATTAAAATAATTAACATTTGAGATTTTGATGGATCTACCCATTATTAGATCTCTGGGAACCAAATAAGTAGTTTTTACTTGGATATCTGTCAGTCAGTAATCACACTGCTGGAGAATAAACTAACTGAACGTATTTTTATTTTTCAAAAATATAGTTTCTTAAGTTTTTCACTCAAAAAGCAATTAGAAATCAAATTCTCTTATAAATGGTTCAATGATTAAATTTTGCTCAAATGTAGTAGTATAAATGTGTATAAGTACTCAAACAAAATGTGCATATTAGTAGCCATATCCCAAAATAATCCAGCAATGAAGCTATTGAAACAAACTAAACATCTGAATAATTTCTCAAAGTTTATTAATCAGATATTGCTCAGATTTTGTTTATATATGAAAGTCACGTAAATCAGTGTACAAATTTGAACTAAAGAAATTTATTGTTCTTGAAAAAAAACAATACATACCCACAGTGGGTTTTTTCAGACTTACTATTAAGGAGTAAATTTCTTTTATTTACAATTTGAATTACAAATCTTCATATGTTACCAAAATTTGAGAAAAATCTGATGAATCAATTTTCAGAAATTGTATAAATATTATTTGTCAACAGCTTCCAAATTGTTTTTTTTTTTAATAATTAAACTAAAAATAGTTTGAGTGAGGCTTCTATACTATTTAAATACATAATTTATTGTGTATTTATTTATTATTATTTATTAATTTATTATTTTTAATAATTTTTTGATCAAAAATACCTTCAAAACTTATACCTTTGAAAAATGAAAAATGTTTTCAAGATGTGGGCTTAATTAATATACATGCCAAAATATTATAAAAAATTGTTAAACTGGCTTGAGCTGAAGCAGTGTGCAAGCAAAGCAAGACCAAAATTCCACTTTTTAACTAAATAAAATCTGAAAAATATTAAAATTTGATTTGTGCCAGTCTAACCATGTTTACTGTTATCAAAAGAAGTCTATTGTATTGGAAGAGTGGAACTGTTATAATGATAACATCTGCACTGAAGTTATAGGCAACACCGTACATTGTAAAGTGAGAAAGAGAAAATTAAGTTTATGTCCCAAAGAAAGAATATTAGCAGTTATCAAACACGAAAATAAAACAATTATTAAATAACAGAAAAATAAAAGCAACTTCACAAAAAAAGGTATTTTAAGCTAATAATCAGACAAAATCTAGAGCCAAAGTTACTACTGAAATTTCACCAAAACTTAACAACTATTTAGAAACTGTCTATTTTCTGTGTTAAAACATCTGCTAGACAGTTACTGAATTCAAACAACTGTATTTTAGCCTTATTTTGATAAAAAAAATAATGTGGAAACAGCTGATAGGTTAAAATATTTTATAAAATAATTAAGTTTAAAGTAGCAGCTGGCAATTTAAATATTGTATTCAACTAAACATAAATTTATAGATGACATTAAGTTCTGGTCAGCTTTCAATAGTATATGCTCACTGTTAACCTATATTGCTTAATAGTTAAATTTTGCAATGAATAATCATGTTATAATTTGTTAGTAAAAAAGATGACTTTATTAATTACAAACAAAATCAAGAATTGTTATATAAAGTAAGAAAAAATACAAACTTGCTAAGCTCTAAACACATACAACAAATACTTAGGAGCAAGCGGTCCCAATAAGAAACCCTCCAACAAAACCCGCAGCCATGTAAGTATTCTCTTGTGCAAATTTCCCTACCTGAAACAAAAGAGTTTTTTTAAGCTATTTTATTTCTACTGGACTGATTTAAAGAACGTTCAAATTAAATAATTACTTCAAAATTATTTTACTAAAATGTTAAAAGTTTCTACATACAAATTGTCAAAGTACATACCATATTTCTAAGAAGAATATAACAACATTTAAAGAAATAACCTTGATTAAACCTTGTACATACAGTAAACTGTCCTTTTTATCTGCTACAGAGAGGACAAGATAAGGAAAAGTCTGGATATCAGAATGTATTACTATATTTTAAATATCTCCAAATTATTAGTAAAAGACACAGTTTTCAGGATTGTTTCTGCAGGCACTCTGCGCAATATTGTTGTTATTTGTATTTATAAATTGTACATTATTATAGTTGTTACAAGTTTATTTCACCGTTATGAATTGTTCTTGTTAATGCATATTATACTTCAGCAAAAACTACTACTTGGTTGTTTTTCCTTTTTACTAAAAAAGGATTTGAAACTATTAGCTATGTATCTGCCATAAAAAAATGTAATTTCCTCAAAATTGGCTCAATGATTTTTATTAAAAAAAAACCATTAAAGACCTATAACAATATGTATTAGTCATAATCTCTAAAAACATTCCTGTTTGAAACATAACAACAAAAAGATAGCTGTGGTTAGAAGGTCTAAAAAAATCCTAGCAATAGAAGAATCTAAAAAATCAATTTTTTTCAAAATTGGCTGGACAAAAGCTGAAAT
The DNA here is from genome assembly GCA_022606455.1 of Callitettix versicolor. NCBI lineage: Eukaryota > Metazoa > Arthropoda > Insecta > Hemiptera > Cercopidae > Callitettix > Callitettix versicolor. The sequence goes on from CM040184.1 coordinate 61,660,119, forward strand.
GAGAGAAAAATGATGTTTACAACAAAAAAGAAGCATATTATTTAATATATCTGCATTTCACAGATATTTTAAAATTTAATGGTAATTCATGCAAATTTTGAAGGTGAATAAAATTTACAAAAAGGAACTTATAAAAAAAGTTATTTAAAAAAAAGATCTGAAATTACCCCCATTTTAAAACGGTTGAATAGTTTTGCTGAAAACAAACTTGTCCCAACTATTAACTGAAATCTTGAGTGGGTTTATTAGCCTCTAATCCCTATTTTTAAAGAAAATGTATGAATGAAATTTATTGATGAATACCACAATACCAACTTTGCTTTATATCTGTCAAAAAGTACTGTACGTGTTGAATACATTTATTTTTACTCAAAAAAAAAACTATCAACAGTTCCACAAAAAAAAACCTGACCGCGTATAACACTCAATCTAGTCATAAAATACAACTTCTTTTTACTGTATTTCCCTTTTTTTATTATTATTTATTGCATTTAAACATGTCCTTTAGACATCGGACGCTGTTTTGACTTTTACGGTCGATTTACTTTCATTACTCTATCTGGCAACACTGTATTGCATAAAATGATGAACTCATATAGTTATTAGTTACAGTACACAATACAGATTCAAATAAAATTTTATGGAGAGGACGTCATCGTAAGGTCAGCTGACTGGCTTCCAATGTTCCCAACGAACTAGCAATACAACGTTACAAATATCCCATTAAGAGGCAAATTATTTTACTGATCATTTATCAAATACATAACTAAATTGGTGTTAAAATACATAGGTAAACAATTTCTTTTAGCAACTTCACTTGCGTGTAAAATTTAACACCATATGATTACATAGTCAGCTACAGTTATAAGATTATTACAACTAAACCTTCACAAATGCATAAATTTCTGTTGGCAACCCTGTGTGTCGTCTGCACAGAGTGCAACGCTAGAACATTAACTTGCAAATTGGTGTGCAATCTACACTATCGAAGACTGTTGTACGGTTGTACGTATAATACATATTAAAAGTGCAAGGTGTATTGATTAAGATTTTTCAGTATTTTCTTTGTTTCAGTTAAACTGTTGTTAAGGACATAATTTAATTTTCTGTTTACTGTTTATGCGACAAAGGATATTTCCTACGTGTTCGAAATTGTACTCCATGATGGCTGAAATACAAAAACCAAAAGTCGTTTTTGTTTTGGGTGGTCCAGGAGCCGGTAAAGGAACACAGTGTTCAAATATAGTAAAAGAGTTTGGGTTTGTTCATTTATCTGCTGGGGATCTATTAAGAGAAGAACGATCCAAAACTGGTACACAGTTTGGTGAGCTTATAGAAGAGCATATTCGTAATGGTACAATTGTACCTGTTGAAATAACGTGTAAGTTGATAGAGCAAGCAATGCAAAATTCAAAACAAAATAGTTTTTTAATTGATGGTTTCCCTCGAAACCAAAACAATTTAGATGGTTGGAATAAAGAAATGGCTAATAAAGTTCAGCTTTTATTTGTTTTATTTTTTGATTGTCCACAAGATAAATGTATTGATAGGTGTTTGAAGAGAGGTGCAGCAGGTAGTGGCCGGTCAGATGATAATGAAGAGAGTCTCAAAAAAAGAATCCAAACCTTTATAAATGATTCCATGCCAATTATAAATCACTATGATAAAGAGAATTTAGTTCGCAGAGTAGATGCTTGCAAGTCAGCAGAAGAAGTTTTTGAAGATGTTAAAGTCATTTTCAAAGATATTAACTAAAGGTATACAAAAATTAAAATTATTAAATGATAAGCATTCAATAGAAAATTGTATTTCTGATCCTTATCTGTTGTAATATTTAAATAAGCAAGGCTTTTAGACAGACCTAAGTTTAAATAAAACATGTTTGTATATTCCTCATTAAATTAGCAAAAAGGTTAGGTAAGCTGAGGTATACCTATAACAATTTATATATAAATTATATATATATAAAACACACACGTATACACAGATTTAAGTAATACTTAAAACTATCCAAAAAGGAACAATAGTTTCAACTTGTTTTATCTGACATTTACAAATTTATGAAAAATTAATACATTAGAACTTTTGGCATTATCTTATATAGTATTAATACTTTTATGCTAATATATACCATTCCTGCATATTTATCAATCTGAGCCTTATTATGTTAAATATATAAGTTATGTCTGCTGTAGATTAGTGTGACATCTGATATCTTAAAATTTAATATTTTTCTTTAAAATAATTATGAAAAATTTTCTTGGCAAAACATGTTATAGTGGACTTTGTTCAACTGAACTTTGTATGTAGAATGTTTTCAGGAAATATTTATTTATCTTTAATTATTCACTTTTTTTACCAAAAAGGTTAAGTTTAATAACCATGTTTCATTAAAATACATACATCAAATTTAAAAAAATATATTCGTAACACTTCACTTTTTTAGAATATAATTATTTTTAAAATAAATGTTTATGAATTTCATAAATGATAACTTTATATCTATAATGGCTGACTGTGAACTCATTATTTTGTGATAAGAATTTTTTTCTTTTTTTAACTAGTTAACCAAACCTGACATGGTTTTGTGTAGAATGTTGATTTGTGGAGTTTACTAATTAAAAATATGTTTTATAAGTAAAACTATTATTTCAAGTTTTTGGATGATTTATCCAACTTAGAAAAGCTTAATTAAAAGAAATAGGATGTTCAAAAAAAATCATTAAATCCATGAGTTTTTTTAGCATCAAAATTTTTTTTACTGTTATATTTAAAAAAATTACATTTTCTAAAAAAAATAATCAATTCTTGGATATTGGTGGTTTCTCTAAAACAGACTACTGCCATGATAGAGAACATATATATAAATGTTCAAAACATCTAGCTTATTATATAAGCATATTAATATATACAGTTCATAAAAATATAGAGTATTAGGCCTAGTCTATATTAGCAGAACCAGCCATAATATTGCTACTATGTTTTCTTATAAACATGGTGAAAAAAATTATTGACATTCTCAAAAATTAACAGAATAATGATATTTTTTAAGAAACATATCATATATGTTGTTAAATGAAAAAACTAAAATAATTGGTTTGCATGAAATAATAGTTTTATTTCAAATATTAAACCGTAGTTTTAACCACTCAACTGCCCAAATTTGTAAATAGAACAAAATTTATATTTATTGTTAATTTCAAACACTATTTTATATATTTTTTCTAATATGGCATAGAGCTGTAATAATATTTGTAAACTTTTAAAGTTGAAATAGGTAAACCCTTCTTTTAAAAAAACTTAGGGTTTTGTTTTGTATAACCTATCCTTCATGTTTTTTTTTACACTTAAAAAAAAACTAGTTTAAAGAGGTTCAATAAAACTGCATAGGGAAATTCAAAGGTATTACTCTAGAACAATGTGACCAATGATAACATTGTTTTATTAACTTTTCCTGAAAGGATTACTTTTCTAAGAATTATAATGAAAAAAATACTCAAAAACCAATGGCAATTTTTGTTTAATCGTTAATTTATTAGTACTAAGCACAATAAAAATTGCACAGTTATAACAAAAAGTAATATTTCTTATTTCATACAAAACAATTTTAATCACTCAACTCACAATTAGCACATAATCGACTTACTAAACCTTGTAAGGTTTGGTACTTAGATATTATTTTTAAATTGGAAAATATTTTAATCTTGCTGTTTGCTTGCATATCCAGTAAGTCTGTCCTAGACAGACAGGGATTAACGATGAATCAGAGAATAAAACAGCCGTCACAAAATAATGACAATACATTATGTAATGTAAAAATGTTCTAAATCTTTTAATTAAAAGAAAATAATTACGTCTATAACAAAAGTGGGTAAAAATATACTTCCACTACTTTTGACTATTTTCATAATTTTTGCATAAAAATGCTTTAAAGGTAGAAAAAGCTCATAATGTAAAAAAAATTACCTTGAGAACCTAACTAACATGGTTTCCTATAAAAGTAGTATTGGGTGAAAGTTACTAATCTTAAAATAAATAATGATGCAATGGTTCACACTGATAAAAATACTACCTTGACATAGTAAATATAACATGCACCATGCAATATAAATGGCAATGATATCACATTACAGTTCCAATAAAAAAATGCATAAAATCGTAACATCATAAGAAATTTAATCTTCTGCAGGTAAATACTTTGTAACTGAATAATAAAGTATGTAATATTTTTTTTTATAAAACTGCATAATAATCCAAAAGTGTAATGTGTATATTTAAAGTGCAATTTATAGGATTGATTAAAAAAAAAAAATTCACAATCAGTTTTTCAGGTAAGTACTAAAAACATTTTCACCATTTTATTCAGGAATTTTTTTTAGTTATTGTTGGTCACACAGTTTTAGAGTTTTACCAAATTCAGTATCATTCCAACAATGAAATTGTAGCATTTAAATTATAGGCACTAATTAAGTTATTTGTTATAAGAGTCTATTATTTATTAATTTCACTTTGAAGTATGCAAATTATGTTTTTATATCGATAACTAGGATATTAGACCTTAATAAGTTATTATAACTTTTTTTACAAAATATTAAACTTAGTATTATTTTATTATGATTGAGAAAGACTCTAATTTTACTTAGTTTCAGTATGTTATTATAATTTGAGTATTTTGAAAGAAATTTAAGATGAATTACATTCAAGGTTTAAAGGCATCACCTTAACAGAAATATGCCTAATGCGAACAAATTATAAAAAATTAGTGCCAGGACCAACAGCTTGTTCTTGAAACTAAACATATTTTTTACTACTAAATTTTCAAGTTATTTCAAAGCAGTGTTCAAGTAAATGTCCTGTAAACTTAGTAACACCTGAATTAATTGTATGCATAATATTAAGGAACTAATAGCAAGTCGTAACTAGCAAGTCATGGAAATTGTACCTGTTGTTTTTTTTTTGTATGTTCCTGAGAACTTTAACTTAGATATAAAGTTATTATTGGCAATTTTTTTAACGCCAAGTAAAAATTTATACTGTAAAGCAGAACACATTATACCAAAATATGTATACCCTTTAACAAAAATGAATGAGTTTATGAATTTCATTATTAACGATGGGTTACACGATTACTTATAGTTTACAAATATTTGAGAAGCTAGACTGACTCCCTTATAAAAGTATTTTTAGATTTTTAAAAAATCATACTAACCTAACGGCTAATCACATAAACCAGCACCTATTTGGCCATGCTTCTTAAAAATAATAAACACAATCTAAAGTTTGTTCTAAAAAAAAAAAAATTTAGAAGTTACAAAAGAATATAATTAAGCCAGAACAAACATTCATTTACCTTGTCTAACAGTTTTGGACCTTTGCTTGATGAGGAAGCCTCTATTTTCTCAACTTGATCCTCAACATTTCTACAGATCCTGTCCCAGTTGACTTTTATATAACCATTATGGTTTGCAATTTGTAAAAGGATTATTCCACCACCAACGGCTACAGCTGCTACTTTTCCTACTTTCATCATCAAGTAGCCAGTAACCCTGAAAATAAATTATAGTGGGTGCATTTTATATAAAATAAAAACAAATACACTAATATATCATCATTCAAACTGTAGGCTTACTTATTGTGAAATATTAATGTGAACATGATGCAAATTTGAAATTAAGTCTTATCAAGGTGTAAATGTTTTTTCATCCTGGAAAGTAGTATAAAAGTAGTGCAATACATTTATAACCTCCAATTATAGTTTTTATGTTGAGATTTACATAACAGTTAAAATTTTGCTTACCCTTATACTAGTGTTTAGTATGTTTTAAAGAATTGCTTTTAGATTATAAATACATATACCTATATTTACACATACACGTATGCGCGTGCATACACACACACACACACACACACACAGTGGAATGTTCTATAAGGTCACTGAAAAGGTCAAGGAAAATGCATTAAATCCGACTAACATAAAAAATGTGTAAAAAAAATTAAGTGTAATTAAGAAAAAAAAGAAATAAAATATTATCATTGCAGGGAATTGTATAAGAACCGTGAAGTATACAGAATATGTGTACATTATTTTTTATACTAATTATTTTAAATACAGTTTCAAAAATTAGGTGAAATAACAATCTAGTTATCAGTCTCTCTCTAGCAAAAGAAAGGGAATAATATTGTATAATCACAATCATCTATACCACTTACTAAATGCAGTGGGATAGACTAAACATACAGCTCAGGTTTGTGGTTTATCAGAATGACAAATTTGTTGTTTATTAATGCATCTGGAGACACTTTTATGCCGCTGGCAACTTCTTTTTCAACCTTATTTTGCCAGCTGGCTATTTCTATTCCACTCACACTTTTCCACTTATATACTTGTCTTTAAGAAATTTTTGACACTACAATGAAGTAGTACAAATGTGTTTAGCTGAATTGAAAGATGCCAAGGGTGTTATAACGAAGTTGAGCACTCTCTTTATATAAATTTTGTTTAGAAAACTTTTGTGATAGTATTTATTTATTTATTTATAAGTATTTAATTAGGGATTTTGTTAACTTTGTATACAGTGTTTCTTTTTTTTAATCATTGCATAATTTTTTAGATCATTTTTTTACAAATAGTTCAAATATATAAATATGTTGCCTATAGATATATCTTCTGACTTTTTAATAAAACATGTATTATTATTGTTGTTATTATTATTATTATTATATTATTTGTAACCAGATTAATTACAATAAAAATAAATTAAAAGATTAAAGATAAATTAAGAATCTATAAAATCTATAATAAATTAAGAATGGTGAATCTATAAAAATGCCTAATAACTTATTGTATAAAATTATCATGACGTAAAGAATCGTCTAATATTACTGTACTATATTTGCACATAATGAAAATATCAAGAAAAAAAGAGTTTTTTAAAGTATATTTTCTCTAAAGGGTAATTTCTTGCATTAATTTGTACACACTTATGTGACTGTATTACAATTAATTAATGTAAAAAGGTTAACAGTTTTGTCTGTTTATTTGCATTATAAAACCTACTTATTATAAGTAATGCAGACTAAACATAGATGTTTTAGCAGCGATAATGAGATAGGGAATAGGCTACATTATACATAAGTGAAATAAATAATTTACATATATCTGATATTTTATGACACATACTGAATAAGATAAATATTAATTCTACATTCATTAATTAGCTGTAAATACATTTGTTAAATATTATCTGTTGGAGCATTGAAATAGTATAGTAATTGTGTCCATACTATAAAAAAGAAAAGTTGTTAAATTAGTATAATGTTAGATTAGTGAAGCACTGAATATAAAAGTATACAATTGATGTAACCAAAAACAATTGATAGCCTATATAAATTAAAATATTAAATCATTATATTATTATAATTAATTATTGTTATATTACCTAAGAGAACTTTCTAAATTGAGTGCTCTGAGATCATTCAATAAAAATAAATTAGATCTATGGTTTTTTTTTTTTTTTTTTGTTTAACGTCCGAGACTATTGTGCACACTTGGGCTAATGCAGATGATGGGATGATTTATAGCGTATGAAAATGCCAAGCCCTCGCCAGGAATCGAACCCGGGTCCTCAGGGTGAAAGCCTAGTACGCTATCCACTAGGCCACCGAGGCGGCTAAGATCTATGGTATTTCAATCTCAAATTATATTTATTTTAAATTGCAGTTTTATCTACAGCCTACATTGGTATGAACCAAAAAACATGACATCTTTTTCACTGTACCTGACAATTTCCTTAGAAAATATTTAATCTGACATTTGGTTTAGACCCTACACAAAATTTGAAATCAGCTTGATATTAAAATAAAATTTAAGTTACTATTTAAATTTCAGTTAAACTTGAGGTAAATAGTTAATAAAATAATGCTCATGTTCAAGGATTATTCACTTCTATTGTAATCCACACACTCCTTCTTCCAGCTGATTGGTGCAAGTTTCTTGGCAGACTCAGGGGCAGGTCCAGAGGAAGGCGAATCATGTCCAAGGTTGGCAAATTTGAGGACATGAAAGTTTGTAAATAATGTTTACAATTTTTGTTTTGCAAACATATTCAAAAACAACATGTTTTTATTTCCGTTTGTTATTGTTCATAACATTTGCACAAAGCGTGTGTCAACGTGTTGTGCAAGCGTTGACTTATAACTAATGCTCCAAATAGGACAAAATGACAATAGTTCATATTTAATTTGTCATGAATTATGTTGAATCTTATTACACTGTCCTCTCCTCCTGATCAATTTTACATGTACCTAATTACACATCTTGATTTGGGGTAAATTAATATTTACTTCTTGGCTATATGTCAACGTATTTTTGTAGTTTTTTTTGCCATTATGCCATTAAGATCATCAGAGGTGAAAGATGAGGTGAGAGAAGCTCTCCATTATCTGTCATTCTTCCCAGCCAGCACCGCGCTACATCCTTTAAGACCGGTTATAATCATTACCATCATTCAAATAAGTACACTACTGTCTTAGAAGCTAACACACTGGTAGGCCATAAGGTCCCCCTACTAAGGAACTTGTTAGTGGCTATGTTAGGCTATGTAAGTTCCTTCTGCAATTCCATTACATTCAAACTGTTTAGTTTTAAGAACTCATAACATTTAATATCAACATAAATGCCAAATTTGTTACTCAAAATACAATAAATTACAATAATCACTTTAATTGTTTGTATCCGCAGTGGCTTTTACTTCTCTTTTTACTCCTTTATAAAAATGTGTTAATAAACAGTTCACATTTTTACTCTTGAATTTAAATATAAACATTAAAATGAAGTAACCCAATTTTCAACCTCTCATGACTGAAGATCAACAAACATTCCAACATCGCGAGTATATTACTTCTAGATTAGAAGTTTGACGCAATATGTCTAAAAACACAGAACCTTGATTTGGCTTTAAGATTTGTGATTCGTTATATGTTAAGTGACTGCTAGAATTCATTAACATTAATTTGTAGTTCAGATCATATTGTCATTTTTTTCTGTTTCTATATATACTTGGGCATACCTGTCATTTTTTTCTGTTTCTATATATACTTGGGCCTACCTATTTAAGGCCTAATGTAACCCTGATGAACGTAATAAAAAAATTGTCTAGGTTCAGGCTGAACTTTGTAAAATTGAACTAGAAGAAAACAAACTCTAATTCTCCTACGATGATAAAGAAACAACTCTCAATCATCATCACGTTAAGTATATACTTACTGTAACAGCACTGGCAATTTTGCCAAAAACAACAGAACGTGGTACATCATTTTCTATTATTACAGGTACAATTCTAGCTTAGGCAGTTCTATTTATATTTATATTTTAATGACTCATTTAATAGAATAACCAAATCAAACAATTATCTGATTTTATTACAACTTAATTCAAAACGAAACTACTGGTCTTCCACCAAGAATTGTTTTTAAACCAATTACACATTGTGGGTTTTATGTTGGGACGGGGCTTCAACCAGTTTACTCCCTAGATACTCAGTTAGTAGAACATTATAATCTATTAGATAAGAGAGGGTTGTAATATAATATGGAATTAATAATCACCTCATTACCTACTTATTTTCAACGATAAATTTTTATAAACACAAAATAATGTTTTATAGACCTATAAGCAATTGGAATAAACTATATTATTTCAATTTTATATATTTAGATTACATTTTACTAATAGGTGATGGCAGTTAATTTTTAAAAATAAATTTTGCATTGACAAAAAAAAGTTAATTACTAAAATCTTTACTAATTATAATTTCACTATTTAATGTCATAACACATGCAATTACTTTTTAATGATTTTTTTTGGCAGAAAATAAGCTACTGGAGCTACCATCATAGTAAGACCCAGATATAGGACTTGTAATAAAAGCTATAAATCCAGGAATTTCGCAGAACGCTTATAAGTAATTACTGAGTAGGAGGAATTTACAGAAAAAATTAACAATCCTTACGTTTTAATGACTTAATACTTTGCCACTTCATAAATGACACATATAAACCATTAACTAATACAGTAGTAATTATTTTCAAAATTTAAAATGATTCACGTTTTCATGTGCAAGCAACAAGAAGAGAATAATTCTTCTAAATTATCTCCGTCCTTACTTTACCGGTCCCATTAAAACTTTACAAACTTTTAACAAGGTTGCAAAAATAGAGGATGTTCTACTGAGTAGAAGATTCTTAGATCTTGCTGCAATAGTGTACGATGGACATTGGGCTATCAGCTATGAATAAAGCTGGATACCACAAGAAAGAAATAACTAATAAGGTTTCAAAAATGTATATGAAAACTATAATTTATTATGATTTATGAAAACAAAATGGTAGCAGATGCTGAAATTAAGTATATCACCTTTTCAGGTTTTGAAAAAAAACTTTACTGATGCAAAACTTAACTTAATCACTAATAACAAATTCTCTACACTGAAAATTTTGGCGCTATAGTTTCGATTTCTACATTTCTCAGTGATTTTGGTGTATGTAGTGAGATGTGGTTGTCCTATGCTACAAAAAATCTTTTGAACTCAATACTGATGAAATTCTTTTTATATTCCTCTTCTTTTCTGCTAGGATTATTGTCAATATGTTCAGTATAATAATCTGCCTTCCCTAGTTTCGTCAATTCTACTTTCGTTGAAGCATTTCAGAGAACTTCCATCTTCGAAAACTATATCTATACTGGTCACAAATATTATGGCTTGTCCTATTTATAATTTTCTAGCTCCACCTCGTACCCCTTCCTCTATTCAAGTGTACATTAAACCTAACATGCTCGCTTCTGATTGGCTCCTTTCAAACTTTCTCTTCAACGGTCGTCACTTAATTTTTAAATTAATGATCCTGTTAATTTTTTTTTAATTGTTAGATTTTTAAACGTAATATCTGCTCATTTATTATGTTTTCTCCCTTTAATTTAGATTTAAAAATTTCCAAGTTCTCTAAAATGTTCATACGTCTTCCTTTTTCTACTATATGTAGTACCTTCATTGAGTTTTCTATTTCTCGAGGTATGTGTACCTCTTTTATTAAATGTGACGCATAATTTGAATAATTTTTAAATCATTAAAAAAAAGATTCAAATTATGTGTCACATTTAATACCCAACTGCATTGCAGCCACTATGGCTCTGTAAGTCTACAATTTAAGAGTGATTTGATAAAGATAAATGGTGCTGCAGCATGTTTTTATTTCCTTGGGAGGATATTTAAGATTACAAGTAGGTATATAAAAATAAATCATTACATAGCAGTTTAGGCCACAGAAAACCAAAATTTTAATGAAACAATATTGGGTTAGGTTTGAATTTTTCTAAAAATAAAAATTAAAAAATATTTTTCAAAGAAAAAATACTTCCTGTACTTGCCAACTTAACATGCTGTGCATGGAAGTACACAGGTCCTGAAATAAACTGCATAAGGTCATGTGTCCTACTATTGAATCAAAGAACAAATCTGTCCTTCAGAGAACAAGAAAATTTTAAAACATGAATTCATCATGTAATGTGAAACAGTTCAAAGCAAATCAAAAAATAATAATTAAAGTTAGGAAAATGTTTTTTTTTTACTAATTTAAAGATAATTATGTGTGCTAAAGAGTGATAACTATTCTTCATTAAAAATGTCTACATTAGTTTTAAATAAAACAAAAAAATGTGGCAGTCTTGGAGAAGTGAAAATTATTAAAAAGTAAGTAATCAGTTTCATTGATGGTTTGTATTGGTCCAAATTACTGTTTCTTGCTAAAATGAAATTATACTCAACTGATATTACAAAAAAAAAAAAAAAAAAAAATGGACATTTAACTATATCATATGCAAGTATAAATAAAACATTAGTCTTGCACAATAACACTTACCAATTGTTAATGCTCTAATAATCCTGATGGCTAGACTGGAAATAGTATACTACACTATATATTAATAATTTAAATATTTATTGATGAAGGTAAAAATGCACTTTTGTTTATGTTGGTAATTTTCATACCAAAGCCCTTTATTATATACTTAATATTAATCATCCAAAATATAGAAGTGCAGAAACATGAAAATAAAAGTGACAAACATAACCTCAAAATGACTAGAGTACAAAAGTAGGTAACATGTTTTTCATCATGAAAATATAAAAAAAAACTGTAAAACCTAATTAAAATAGTTGTTGGGTGAAAAACCTATCTGACACGGTTTTATGTGTTACACCTAACAGTTTTTTTACTGATCTTGTAATGAGTGTTACAGCATTGGTAATGAAGTTTTTACTATAAGAACTAGCAAGATAATAACTGACTTACTGCAATGTGATAACACGCATGAGCATATTGGTGAGTGACACTGGTGTAATAAATCTAGCATGCTCCACGCAAAGTAAACAGCAATGATGTCATAATATAATTCCGTTAAAAATATGGCTTTTATAGTGGCTTCAAATTGTAACATATAATAAATTTAACCTTCCACACATGAATACTTCTTAATTCAATAATAAAGTATTTAATGAAAAACTGTTATAATCATAAATTTTAGTAAAAGTGTCAAAAATTCAAAAAACCTTAATGAACTTTATTTTATACAATGTGCAAGATATATTTAACTGTAAATACTGTACAAAATTTTGTGCTACATAGATTGGGTAAGTAGTATAATGATGTTAATTATAATGTTATTTACTATTCAATTTATTAATATATATATGTAATTTTAGCATATTAATATCAAATGTAAAAGAATTTAAGGTCAGTAGCGGTTTTTCTAACAAAATCATAGTAACTAACCTATGAATATTTTAGAAACAATCAGCTCATTACTATACTTAAATCCATTTACAAATAGGTGTACTAATAATTTGTCTGTAGCAAGAATGATGCTTTTTTACATATTATTCATGCTATCACAATTTTCTACTTTTCTTTTTTGCAAAAAAGTTGCTAGGTGTGCCTAAAGAAGGCATGCACTTCAGAAACATTTTTACAAACTCACTTTTACCACTTTAGCAAGAGAACTGAATGCTTTATTTTTTTATTGTAAGGCAATAGATATTAGAAGTAGTATTGTTAGCAATTTTATTTCCAATGGACAAAAAAAGTTTACACTTAACAAATACCATCCACCCATAATATAGGAAATAGGCTATCTAATTTAACTTATATGGCTAGCTAAAACTCTGGTTTAACTAAAATGGTTAAGAAAATGGCTTGTTATATAAAAGTCTAACTACTTGACCTTTTAACATGTTAAATGTCTGGTGATACTTACCATCCTGAGGCACTTCCAAAAACTAATTGTTTTGTAGCTGATGACTTTCCTACATCTGAAATAACTTTATCAATTAAGCCTTTTGCTTCTTTTGAGACGTCATCCATGGTTAAGTCTGTATTTTCAGCCTCCTTAACTGACTTTGGTTTTCTATTTAAAGGTGATGTCATTTTTCAAAATAGTAATGTGTTAACTAGGTTAAGTTTATACTGAAAATACAAAAATCAAAACAATAAAATACTTAAACCAGTGGTCGTATCTTGAATGTTTCAGCATAAAATTAAGCAATGAAACTTAAATTTTTGAAAACCGCGTCAATTAAACAAATTTTAAATCTCAATTCAAAATTCGAAAAGAAAATTGTCTCACTATTCTAGTGAACAAAAATAAGAATGCATAACAAACAGCTGTCAAATTGTCAAAACAGCTGTTGTAACTGTATCTATGGTATAACCTCATAATGCCTGCCACTTCGGCCAATATTGTTTTTCTTCTGATAAACATTTCAAGACAAGTACATGTTAGATTAGGTAAATGTTAAATCAGATATTTGTATAATATTTAAATAGTAAATATATACGGCAATAATAATACAAACTCTATAACAATAAATATGAAAAATAATAAGTTACATATTTATTAATAAGAATAAGCAAGAAAGTTTCAAAAGGTGAGGATAATATATATATATATATATATATATATATATATATATATATATATATAGTGTACATACTACACGACCTAATGCAAGCAACTATTGATTTTAATAAACTAAAACTCAATTTGAGAGAAAAAAGGTGTGAAAAAATGATTTTGGTTCAGATAATTTTTAAGTGTTTGGTGCTTCTATCTACAGCTTACTGCTAGTACTACGTCAAACTCCAGGCTATGTATTTATTCATAGAATAAAATATTTGAGCAGTACAAATAATGCTGTCGTTCACGATCAACTTCAAACTTTAAAGGAGCTATTGGATTTGCCATTATGGTTAAACTCAGACTCGAGACCTTGAAATCAGCGCTGATTTCGACCTCTCATCACTTTTACAAGCCGATAAAAGTTCTATTAAAGTTTTGTTTGACAACGACGGCCACAGTTCAATATCCTACTTTTAGTGTTCTTTGAAAGTTTAATATCCTAATTTCCTGTTATCCTACGAGGGTTGATCAAATATAAACGAGACTGATTTTTTAAAAAATTTATTGCTTACTTACAAATTATTCTTGATACAACTTATTTTTCTACATAGTCTCCCGCACGAGTAACACATTTTTGCCACCGGATTGGAAGTTTTTTAATTCCATCTTCGTAAAAAGTTCTCGGGCGTTCATTGAGCCATTGGAGCACGATGGTCTCCACCGCAGAATCGTCTTCGAAACGCTGGCCTCCAAGCGCATCTTTGAGTGGCCCAAATAGGTGATAGTCGCAGGGTGATAAGTCTGGACTGTATGGGGGATGTTCCATTGGTTCCCAGCCAATTTGATCGAGTTTAAGCCTCGTAGCGTTCGCCGAATGTGGTCGGGCATTATCGTGAAGAAGAATGACGTTTCTCGCTGGTTTAGATTTCCCTTTCCTACTAAAAGACTGTTTTGCGGCCTCTAAAACATCGCAATAATATTGTGCATTTATTGTGCGTCGTTGATGGAGGAAATCGACGTGAAAGGCGCCTTGATTGTCGAAAAATACAGTGGCCATTACCTTCCCGGCCGACGATCGTGATTTGGCCTTCAGGTTTTCTACTGCTTCCCGTCCTTCGGCGAATTCCTTGTGCCAAGCAAAAACGCGAGCTCTTGATAGGGTCCTGTCTCCGTATTGAGCCATCAATCTACGAAAGATTTCAGTCGGATTGACCCCCTCCTTGGTCAAAAACTTAATAATAATTCTCTGCTCCACGGAAACGTGCACTTCACTCTCACTCATTGTATAGTTTTATACTGAAGGTTCCGAACGGAAATGTTGCCCGTCTACGCCCGTCCCAAACCTCCCAGGCTACCTGAAACCCCACCCTTTAGAGTTCAATGTCCAACGGAAAAGTTTTTAGAAAGTCAGTCTCGTTTATATTTGATCAACCCTCGTAGTTTAATATTTTAATTACAAATTAAATATTCTAATGTCATTCAAATTCAGAATAAACATCGATTTTTGTAATAGTTTGGACAAGTTGTCACCTAGCTAAAGCTGTTCAACCGTTTTAAAATGGCAATAATTTCATATCTTTAAAAATCATAACTTTTTTATCTTATACTTTTTTTTAATTCTGATTTCACCATTGCAATCAAGGTTAACATTATGCAAGATATATTTAATAATTGTAAACAACAATTTTGTACAAGATGGATTGGGTATGTTTTGTTTATTTTATTTTAATTATTTATTATTCAACTCGTTTGTTATACATAATTTTAAACCTAATAAATTAGGCCTACTATTAGATATAAAAACGTTGATATCATTAGCGAGTTTTAAACTCACATCCTTAGTTTCATAAGCAGAAATCACAGTATTAAGCCACTAAGGCATTAGAAATAATTGGCTCACTGGTAGACTTAAATTCACTTCAAAAATACTAATTATGTGTATACAACAATCGTCACGATTTTTTACACGTTATTTACTATTAGCGCAACTTCCTATTTTATTTCCTCATGCAATAAAGTGCTAGGCCCGCTAAAGAAGCTTTCACTTCAGAAATATTTTTGAAAAATAGCTTCCATCATGCGAACGAGACAGCTGCGTGCCTTGATTATTTCTTTATTTATGAAATTAATGGCCGAAGGTGATATTGTAAGTAGTTGCAGAATGAGTAATAAGCTGTTTTAATGCTAACTAGTTAGGCCTAATGTACAAACTAACCGAAATGTAGATAACAATATTTACCTACTTATATGAAACAATAGAATCTATTAAACCTTATTGACATTTTTTTATTGCATTTAGCATAAATTTAATTCTAAAAATAGGATATAATTTTTCATTACATTACCTCAAATGTATTCCTTAAGATATAAGGAGTGTCATATATACTTAAAAAATGCCCCAAAATTCTGCTTTTTGTCTATCTTTAAAAGTAACCTGAAAAATCGGATTGATTTTTCTCAACCGTCAAATCTAAATTTCTTAAATTTTAGTAATACATGAAGATTTATAACTTATGACAATGTACTAATTAATTTAAAATTCTAATTTTACGAATGATTAGTAATTCGAAAAATATTAACACTAACCACGGTCGGGGATCATTTTGGTTTTTTAAATTTAGTTTCGAAAGTTGTTCTTCCTAAAATATCTGTTTATAAATTTTCGTACATGAAGAAAATTTAAAAAAAACAAAATCAATCTCATTTTGAGAGAATAAGCATTTCTGATTTTCTGGCTATTAACAATAGTTCAAGAGAAGGACCAACAACTTTTGTTACTTAAGAAGTTTATTCCAAGTCCTTTGCTTAAATAATTTAATTGAATGTAAACTAAGGTACAATTTAGTAACTAATTTATGTTATTCACGATTTCCCGTTAGTATTTTTATCACCCACACCAGTGTGTGTGTGTGTGTGTGTGTGTGTGTGTGTGTGTGTGCGCGCGCGCGCCTATACAACTTTGTTACCCGGGAAAACCATCTAACAGTTTTTTGAAAAATTTCGAAGACAGACATCCGAATAAAACATACTCTTTTGCAGTACTTAATAATGGACAGACCATCAAATCTTTTCAATGATTTTTTTCGCTCTAACTTTTTTGTAGGCCATACTTAGTATAGTGTGAAAGTAAACTCAAGATAGCGGCTCTAGTTTTATTTCACTTTTGTCATATTTTTTCTGCATCCACAATTTTATAATATTGTTTACATTCTGAACACTTCCACAATTTCGTATTTTTTAATTTTAATTTTTTTAATGTTTATTTTTAAGTTGGGGGCTAATAAGTATTCAACTTGTGTGCTGTTTTTTATTTATTTATTTATTGCTATATTTCTTTATATGCATGTTATGCGTACGTATAACAATTTCAGTAGTTATAACGGCAACATTTTTCTTATTAAAATACTGCATTTGTGATACTGTAATGATAATGTTTCTAACAGTGACAATTACTTGTATTTTAGGTTCAGTATTCGCCCAACGCCAACTGCTAATTACAAAGAAAATGGAGAGCATTTACGCATGCGCAGACAGAAATAGGGGTTGAAGGCAGACTTGACATTGAGAACAGCTTCCAGCTGTAAAACGAATCATCGTTTCATCATTGTAACTTTGTGTAAGGTTATGGTTGTACTTTTGGTCTATGTTTGTAAACATTTGGATCTTCCGATCTTGAAATTTAATGACGCAGTTATTCGAGCTGTAAGTAAATTGTAATTATATTATTAAATCAAATGTAAACACAATAAGGTAGTAGCTATATGCAATATAGAAATAAACAAAATTTGTTTGTTTTGGTAATGTTGGCTACATTTAAATTAGGTATGTTTGGGATTGTTCAACTGTTATTTGAAATATTTGTGAGTATATTCTGTTGTTTATAGAAGTTGAAATTTGTAAATTTTTTAAAAGTTGCCTAAATGCTACCAGTCATTAATGAATGAAATAGATTTTTGAAGTGGTTGAAATTCTTAATCTGACGTTTAACTCATTATTAGTTGAGGTTGAATTAATCGAATCACAAAAAAAAAAAAAAATGATTGAATAGTTGGGACTTAAGTACATTCTCGTGGTTATAGAATTTCCAGTTTTGAACAGACCTATTACTGCCTGCAAAAACAAATTCATAAGTTAAAATCGTGGCAACTATCTCGCTGATATGATGGAAGCGAATTTAAAAAAAAACAATATTTGATATGCGAAAATCAAAACTTAGCTAAAATTTTTGATTTTGGTAAAATTGCTAGATGATGTTCCTTATCTAATAAAATCCCTTTTAAAATGATGGCTGTTCATTTATTTGAAAGAAATTAAACAAGTATTTTTAAAAATCAAAACATTTTTCCCTACAAAATTTTAATTTCACCACCATTATCAGCATTAAAATCGGGAAAATGAATCCTGACGCTGTCGGGTTCATTTTTTTATTTTCAATAAATTTTAAAACTGTAATGTTGATTTATCCAGATTTTAACGTCAGTTGCTGCTGTGAAATCACTTTTTTTAGTATAAAAAAGTTACGGTTTTTATAAATATTTTGAATACACGCCATTTTGAAACATGAACTGACTTTGCTGATTATAAAATTTCGACTCAAATCCTAGATTTACTGTATATACTGTACTGTAATTAATTTTCGAACAACTCAAAACGTGTTCTAGTGGTTAGGGATCGGTGCACATTTAATGTCTCAAGACCGAGTTGTACCATAATATCTGCTCCAGTAGTACTTTTTCCAATGAAAATCCACTGATAATACCAAAATAAATTAGTTTTTAACATCGAAACACTCTAAAGTTATGAAATTAAATAGCCAACCTTCTGCAAAATTAATTAAACATTTTCAAACTTACAGCCGTAGGTGAAAATTAACTGCCTTGACCTATAAAATAGTATTTGTACAGAATTAATGTTTTTAATTATAATTTTTTACGTAACATCGAAATTCTTATAGCACTGTAAATAATGGCCTACTTTCAAATTATCATATTTTTAATCGATCGAACTTACGGTATTGTCTTAAAAACGCAGAGTAGGCCTATACCTATAGTTATAGGATTAAATAAATTGTCTGTAAGCCAACAAAGTAAAATGAAGAACAGTGAGTAGGCCTACACAGACTTTAATGTTAACATTTTAAAATAACATATACAATATGTAGTTACTGTTTACAAATTATTAAACATTTTTATCAGAACCAGTTGCGATGGGTTTGGGTCTTCTATTGTTACGTTGCAGGCCTAGTAAAGTAGGGAAGGGAAGTGAGAACTGCATCTATGACCGGAAGAGCACGTGATCATGGGGTCTGTTTCACGAGCCCATCACGTGATTCTTAAGTTGGTTGGCCCTCCCCAGCTTTAACTTTCCACTCGGTATGCTGTAATAATTACTAAAGGGCATTGAGCTAGAAGTCAATTTCAACTACGGAATACAGCCTATATTTAACTATTGGATGAATATTTTAACATAATATGTACATTAATCTTTATTATTGATAATTCGGGGTTCTAGTTTAGTGGTTATCGCTTTTTTGATAAACGTGAATGGTAGTAACCAATAGAACTAGGTTTTAGAACTGACGATTTTATAATCCTAGTTGTATTCGTCAAAAAATTTTAACACATTATAATATAACTCAAAAGTAACAACAACTTGCACTTGGTAACAATTCAGGAGTACAAAAGTACAAATACAGTAGGCCTATGTAGACAAACTGTGGCGTAATGAATAACGGTGAAATCATGAAACCACAAAATTAAAACTAACGTAACAGTTATACAAAACTAGTTAAGTTCCTTTATCTGATTTACATTTCGGTAGTGTTAACTAAAAATTCACAAAACTTATGTCCTTGTCAAACTGTTAATGGTTCCCAGTCTTGGAAATTGTTTAATATTTGTTGCGGATACCTTTTGTAGGGCAAAATGACGCTTTTGTGAAAAATTCAAAACATTTCGTAGAGGGATATGAAGCCAAATAAGGAGGGAAGGTTAATTAGTTTCGATGTGTCAAAAATTTACCATGTATCATATTTTTAGGGCTGGAAGTGACGTTGGATTTCCTGATACGAGTGCACAAATTTATATTGTTATATAATAGAATATTTTGCGCGTCGCAAGTCTCAAATTAATTATAATTAAAACGCCCTGTGTTTCCGCCCGGAATCGAACCGGGGACTTTGCGCGTGCGAAGCTCACGTGGTAACCACTACACTACGGAAACTACGAAGTTTGACCGATGTAAATATATGAAGTGTATCGTTAATTTGATTTTGATAAATAAGTAATAGTAAAAGATCAGTTGTTTTATATTAATTCGTAACGATCAGCTGATTGATTGGTTATAATACGTTTCAGGTTATGTTGTTAAAAACTTGCCGTATTAATTTGTCGTTTTTTCGAATAAATTATCGTAATTAAAATAAAAAGGAAGAAAAAATATGATACATTATTTTTATTTTTGGTTTAATAATACAATTTAATGTTCTGAATCAGTTCTGGATCTTAAATATTATTGAAAATAAGCTTAAACGTAAAAAAATAATCAGCCTCCTTAAGAACATCATTATGGATTTCCTTAAAATATGTACGGTATGCAATTATTTCCAATCATGTAATCAATGACTGTATATCGCCAAGACGTCAATATGGCAATGGATACTCCTTTGAGTCTATTTTTTCTAATACAATACAAGCAATGAATACAGAATACTTGCTCATTCAGCGAAGTTCGCTCGGCTAGGCACAAATTCCAGACAGTTTTAAAGGGGGTGTAAGAATTGAAAGGGAAAGAAAGGACAAATCGGGCTGATGTCGATTTCTAAGGGTGACCCTAGTACGACCGCGCTACTGTGGAATGTTTTGGAACTAATTAGGCTATTTGAAGTTTTCATTAACCTGGCGATTTAAGTGCAGCCTGTTGTCTCACCACTTAAATAATTTTTAGCATAGAATTATTAATGAGGGCGTGACGTTAGCGTATTCTGTAGGCGCAGGTGTTTATTTTGATTGAGAAATTCTAGGAAAAAGTCATTGACTCTTCGGAAACAAACCGGAAGTATGGCTTAGATATGTTAATGACACCTTTGTCTCTTGGGAATAAAAATAATTTTTCTTAAAATACTTCTGATTCCATTTCCTTAACAATAGAAAATGAACTGAATAATAAACTGTTATTAATTCTTAGATATGTGTGTGTTGAAATGAATAGGGATGTACTTAAGATTTCGATTATAGATAAAACATACATCGGTCGTATTTTTCTAATCGTAACTTCGTCAAGGAAGGAGTATTTCATTCCTTACTGTCCGAGCCAATAATATTTGGTCAGGTAAAGATGAAAGAGAGCTACATCGTTTTAAAAAAGACTTGATTATCAATGGATATTATCAGGCCATCGGTCAAAATTTCAGAATGTGAAAAAGTGGACGTAATACCAATACAAAATCTATAGATTCTGTATTCATTGGTAATACTAAGAAAGCTTAAACAAATAATAAAGGTTAGTGTTTACGATCCTTTGTCCCAGGATTGTCGGAAAATATAAATACCAAACCGCTTGTCGTAATAATAAGCAACACTGTTGGGTAATAATCTCATAAAAATTAAACCTTGCAAGTAACACTTAGAATGCTAAAATCTGTAAGCCCTATGTACAGTATAATATGATAATGCGTTACGCAATATACTGGCGAGATAGGCCTACAGCGACCTCTAAACGTAAGAGTAAATAAACACACAAAAAAGAACTCGCGATTAGGCCTAATAGATAAATACAAAATAGCCGAACATATGGTCCGAAAATCATAAATTTAGTTTGGTAGACACAAAAATTGTTAATCCGTTTAACATTTAGACGTACAAATATCTGAAAAAGGTATTGTCCATCAAAATTGAAAGTTTTTCACGTTTACCATATGTTCAATAAATTCTTTATAGCTAGTAAAAGTAAGCATTGTTGGAAGACGACAAAAATGTTATTTCGGTATGCAGATAAAATCGGAGTCTTTTCAACTTTTTGGCCAAAAGTGTTGAACATGTTTTGAAGGCCCAAGTCCTTGACATGCGTCCTCATAACAAAAGTCTTCAGAATGCACGTCAGTTCCAACATGACTGCTTGCTTTTTAACCGCCTCGAATTGAAACAACCCGTCTAGTTATAGTTATTTTAACTTTTCTTAAATACGTTTAAATTCAGTTCACGTCAATCCTTCCTTTATGCGCGAAGACAGCAGGACCTATTGCTTGATTTCTTGGAGGACCTGTTCTCGCTTTCCTTGACCAACTGAATTTGCCCAGCCTTCACTCATACTAAATTATACATGCTGGTATTACTATAGGTTAAACAAATAATTCGGAATGAGGTCTCTTCGTATCCGACTGGATCCTTGAGGGAGCCTGGGTACTTCATTGCGCACGCAAACAATAATTGCATAGGCCTACACACGGTTTATGGCGAAATTCACACGTGTGATTACGTCGGCTTAATATGTGGTTTGTGCTAAACGTAGGTCACACACTTATGAAAGTGTTAGTAAACAAGGGATATTTATTTATTAATTACGTCAGTAATGTGCCTGTGCTCTGTCAATGCTAAATATATTAAAACCATGAGCTTTTGAAGCAGCTATCATGATAAGATTCAGATCTGGAAAAATGAGCATCGATTTTTCCTTATGAAACACATTTAAGGAGGTCTTTAAAAAATAATTTTCGTACACTCTTATATACAGAGTGTTTCAGGAAGAAACGGAAAGAATTACAAGGCGAGTTCTACCAGTGAAAATGATGGAAAAAATTTACATAAACACGGGTCCGGAAACGCTTCGTTAGCGAGTTACAGCTGGCGAAAAATTTCGCCATGATTCCTGAAAAAAAAGGGAAATAAAGCCATCCTGAAGTTCTAGAAACTTAAATTAAGATGTAACAGTGATGGTTTCTTATGGGTTTTGTTCTGAAAAATTGAATAAAACCGGTCACAGAGCTGTACGTCCAATAGTTATTGAGAAAACCTGTATAAATCGCAAAAATCAGAGCCAAAACAATACATTTTTTACATTTGGTCTACAATAACTGTTATTTTTCCAATAAACAAATTAAATGTTTAAATAAAACTTGTAGAAAATTTAATTCTGAACAAAAAAATGATGTAAATACAGTCAACTACAAAAAAGAAATTACAATTTGAAAAAACGAACAATCGAAAAAACGAATAATCACAACATAGCGGAAAAAACATTATTTTTCAAACAGAAAGAAACCGTCTACATTCGAGAATATCTAGTATGATTTTTTAAAAATAATTAAATATTAAAAAAGAAATAATTAAATTGTTAAAGACCATATTAAGCATTTATAAGAACTGTTCGAAATGGCCCCTTCACCTGATAACACAGTAATCTGCTCGTTTTAAAATTCCTTATTTTAAATTATGAAGTAATTGAACTGGTGTTTTAAGGGACTTCTGTTGATTTTATTTTTTACAGTATTTTATTTTTACTGTTTAATTATTTTTTTTTTAAATCATACTAGATATTCTCGACTATAAAATGTATTATTCTTTCTGTTTGAAAATTACTGTCTTTTTTACGCTGTGTTGTGACTATTTTGATAATAAAAATTCGTTTTTTTTCTAGTCGACTTTATTTACATAGTTTTGTTCAGAATTAAATTTTCTACAGGTTTTATTTAAACATTTTATTTGTTTTTGGGAAAATAACAAAGTAATTGTTATAAATGTAAAAATTTGTTGTTTTGGCTCTGATTTTTGCTTTTTACACAGGTTTTTTCAAAAAGCTACTCGACTTACAGCTCTGGGACCAGTTTTATTCAGTACTGCAGGTCAAAAAAAAATAAGAAACCATCAGGATTACTTCTTAATTTAGGTTCTTAAAATTTCAGTATGACTTCATTTGCTTCTTTTTCCAGGAATCATGGCGAAATTTTCGTAAATCACTAACAAGCATTTCCGGGTCTGTGTTTATACACAATTTTTCAACATTTTCTCTGGTGTTACGTGTTACGTGTTACGCTGTTCTGCAATAAACAATGTGTTTAACTTAATAAAAGGCCTACAGTTTATATAAATTTGGCACGAAAGAACGGTAATCTGTTCACTCTTTCTGTGGACTTTTGAGCTGCCTTTGTTACCATTAATAAAAAGGCTTTATTTTAAATAATCCCGGAGATAATAACCTTATTGGTTTTTCGCCGACAAAAAAAAAATATAAATAATCTAGTCTCGGATTTTCATATGAAATGCTGAAGATTATTAAAAAGTGTATACTCGAGTACTCGGCTGAGGTTAGTAGGTGACAGGATGTATAACAGTTCCAGTAGCTCCTGTGTTAATTATTTTATAATTACATGTCTTAAGGATTCAGTAGTTAGTTTAAATACAATAAATATAAAATACAGCATTGGGACTGTCGGAGTTAGCTTCTTGACTCAGTCGGAACCGACAGATGAAAGAAAGAAGAGGTGAGAACTGGAGGGGGTCTGTCTTCCCCTACTCGCGTTACTTACGCTTCGTAAGTCTACTCGATAAAACCGAATCACTTTATGATAGGGACGGGCATTTCTGCTATTTTTCCAAAATATCAACGAACTGTTTGTTGAAAAAAAAACTGTTTGGAAAAACAGTTGGAAAAAAACAGGTTTAGTTGAAACTCGAAGTTGTATTAGCAACTAAAACATAAGCACAAACGTTCAGTTTTCTAAGACTACTTTTTCATTCCCATTACCACCACTTAACTGTTTTTGGGTGTAAAACATTTAGAAAAAAATAATCCATATAAGTGTAGTAATAATTAAATTACATTCTCAAAACGTAATATATATGTATGCCATTTTATATTTACAAAATGCAATGAATTTCTAGTAGAAGCATTCTTTTTTTTACTTAAAAATTAAATAGTCCTTTGCATATTTACTGAAATGCAAACAATTTAGAATATTTTTAGTTGATTAAAAAATATTGATGATTGATAATAAATATAAAAAATACGTTTAAATAAAATTAGGTTATGTATTTACAAAATGTGAGATGTTACTGTCATATTTTTATTTGGTAGAAAGTAGGTTTTCACTTTTCAACACTGAAAAAAGTAACCTTAATAAGTACAATATAGTAATAAGAACATAGGCCAAATGTGTTTAAATAAAATTAGCTCTATATAGTTACAAAATTATAGGTTATTAACATTAGGTTATTATAGGTTAATGATAGGTTATTAACATTAGCATTAGCAAAAAAATAAGTTTTCCATTTTTCAACACAGAAAAAATATAAACTTCATTGTAATAACATATTAAACAAAACAAATGTTTTTAAAGAAAATTTTAGAAAAAGTACTAAAATAACCTAAAATTATTCAAGATATATCAAGAGTAGATATTGTGAATTTTAAAAAGTCCACACATCCAATAAATAATTAAAAACTATGCACTTAATTCTAAAAACATAAAAAAAAGTAAAAGAAAACTTTCAAAATTGTCCACTAAATATTTTTAAATTTCTAAACACAAAGTAAACTACGGAGAAAAACTAATATATAACACAATTATGGCTGTTTTTACAGTTTAAAAAATGTTTGAACAACAAATTTTACATTTAAAACTTTCAAACAACTCGCAACAAAATAAAGATAAACTTTGACAACGCCCAAACAGTTCTTACTTCACTACGTTGCAACAAGAAACTTTGAAATAGAGGGAAAAAGTATAGCAGGTTAAAGAAAAGGTGTTTGCAGGAAAATAGTTAGCAGGAAAAAAGTTTTAGCGCTTGCGGCAACGTTCGAATAGAACGAGGTGGTGGGGAAGCCAAACTGCTGTTCCTTGTTTAACAAATCACGAACCAGTCTAATTCAAACAGCTTGTTTCCGTTTGGAAAAGCAGTTTGTTTTTCGTATATAGAAAAACAGTTTTTTTTAACAGTTTGGTGTTTTCTTATCCACATCTACTTTATGACGAATACAAAGTGCAAAACGCGGTGTAAGTACCTAATGCTTCAAAAATATTACCAAAAACCAAAAAAATTAGGTGGGCACAACAGTACAGAGATCACGAACGTATTGTGCGGCGCCAGTCTTACACTTTTTGAGTCTGAACAAAGTTTGAAATTTTTTTGTTAAACGTGTATTGCAGTTACCGTATAATACGCCAAATTATGTTTTTGTATATATAATTACATTTATTTACGTTTAGATAATTTTTTTACTTTTAAATTACATTTAAAATACGTGTTAAAAGATCTAAAAATGTTAGGTTGCCTAATTGGCAGAGAGATAATAAATAAAACCTTTCCTGGTATAAGAAATGGCAACTTTTAGCGGATAAATATTCGTGTTTCTCGCCAAGACACCCGCGGGCTCGGTGAGTGACAAGGTTATGTTACTTTGACGGACGTTAAACGGCAAGTAAACAAGATAATATTCGGCCAGTTAATAGTTCCGTTTACCATAATATTTACAGTGTTCTTTTTTGGGTAACCGGTTTTATTTATACTACAGTGTAAAAATTATCAAAACTATTTTGAAATGTAGGGCAACATTATTGTAATAAACGACATGGGGTGATTTCCGTGTGATTTTTATGTAATCTGATAGAGAAAGAAGTATTTCATTTCGACCAATTTTGCGGATTCTTATAAAACGGTTTTTTTTAAAAAAATTTGCTTTCACGAAATGATTTTCGTGGGTATTTAAACGGAAGGGATTAGGTTTGCCTGGCCCGATATGTTCAGAAGGCATGGCGGCATAGATACGATTTAATAGAGGAATGTATTTATTAATAATAGTGATAATGTTTGTTTTTGATAGCTTTTGATGTGGTTTGTAATTTATGTTAAATTATAAAAGTTTAAATTAATGTTAGAAATGTTAATACGATTAAAACGCAAATAGATGTGTAAATTTGCAAAAACTGTACCAACCGGCAAACAGTTTACGTGACCATTGCCTTGAAAGTTTGTTAATTCCAACTTATGTTATTTTTTGTATAGTGAGTAAAGCATTATTATTATATATTTCAGTCGCCTGTTCTAATTGGCGACATGACATTAGTGTTTTTGTTGTTGACCTGTCCACTTATTTCCTTTCTTTTTTTTTTAATTTTGAAAATATACAAAATGAAATATTTCACCAAGACATTATCATATTTCGTGTAATAGACACGTGCCACTTATCACCCAATATTTCGAACTGAATATATTCCTAAGTAAAATATATTGTTCTTTGTACAGACAAAGAAAACTATACATATCGTAATAACTGTTAAGGTAATTTTTCAATCTCTCGAACTTGTCAGTTATAATCCAAGGAGAAAGCGATCAATCTTCTAGACTCCATAGAGATAGTCGTATTTGTCTAGTGGAAGTAAAAAGGCGCAAACCAAATAGATAAGAGACTATCAAGACCAATTAAAGAGTGCAATGCTCTTTGGTTGCTTGATTATTGCTTGCGAGTGTCTGGGGCACACAGTCTGTGATCAACTGAACTGAACTGAACTGAACTGGGAACTTTGAATGTTTTAATTAGCTTCGGGAATCATTGAAGCCGAAAGAACGCGAATTTACTAGTGATTTCCGGTATATAATGAAACCCGGTCATCATAGTAATAACTTTGTGATAATTCCATCTCTGTAGGCGTTGAACACGTATATCTTAAAGCAAAATAATTTTTATCAAAACTTGTAACTGCATAATTAATACAGAGTGCCAAACGTTATTTCGGACGGAAAAAGGGACAGTTGTGTTTATTTTATACAAAAGTATTGCATATTAATAATTTAAATTGAATTTTAATAAGAAAAATTTGAATTATATCGTATGATGAATTGAAATTTAAGATAATTTAAGACAATTTGTATTATTGATTTCTATTAGGGAATGAACAATTGGAGCAGCCATCATGGTGCGACCCAGACCTGGGACCTTCAAATAAGCGCCGATTCTGAACTGTAGAACACATTTTGAAGAATCGTTATAAATATTAACCGTTTTATTTCTATATAACTTTTTATATATACATACGCGCATATGTCAGCAATTAATTACATTCGCAATTTTAGTCCAATTGTAATCAAATGGCATCAAAATCGACTTTAGTAATAGCTTGGACAAGTTCGGTACGAAGCAAATTCCGTTAAACAGTTTCAAAATGGCGGTCATACAAAATCTTAAAAAATGCATAACTTTTTTAAACATATGTGTTACTTTTTATATTATAACTGTTTTGGTATAGTTAGAATAACTTTTATCCATCAAAATCCGTTAAAAAGTTTCAAAATGGCGCATATTTTATTTATACAATACTCATAACATTTGAATGTCTATGTATAAACCTTTTAACTGATTTCCATGTGAAAATGAGCTATTGGAGTGGCCATCATTGTACAACCCAGATATGGGGTCATTAAATGAGCACACATTTTTACGTCATTAGAAAACGTTTTCAGATTTCCAGATTGGTGCAAATAAAAATTGTATGTTAAGTAAATATGATAATTTTACTTTTTGGAAATTTGCTTCCATCATGTTAGCGAGAAAGCTGCCTGTTGTGGTTATTTTAAAGTATATCTTTCCCAAACATATTATTTGTTTCTTGGTTATGTTATTTTAAAGGTAATTTTTTTACAAATATTTCACTTAAAGTTGTAACTGCGAGCTTAGTGAGCGGCCATGGAGGCAGCGAGTAAAGTGCATATATTGGTCCGCGAAAGGCAAGATTATTTACTAATTATAGGCCCTAATTATTACTGAGTAGCATACTTCCTTAAATCGTGCTAAGGCACAAACTGTTATTTGTTAAAATATCGATTACAGAAAGAGATTCTTTCACGTACTTATTGGTTTTATGTGTTGATTAAGATAGTTAAATCATAATTTCAAATATGTATAAGACAAAATTACAAACAATTTCTGGAATTTAAATAGTAAGTAGGCTCAATATTCTCAATAGTAAATAGTAGTAAATACGCTCAATATTCTCGAGTGTAAGGATGTTTTAGGTGCTCAATATTCTCGAGTGTAAGGGTGTTTTAGGTGCTCAATATTCTCGAGTGTAAGGATGTTTTAGGTGCTCAATATTCTCGAGTGAAAGGATGTTTTAGGTGCTCAATATTCACGAGTGTAAAGATGTTTTAGGTGCTCAATATTCTCGAGTGTAAGGATGTTTTAGGTGCTCAATATTCTCGAGTGTAAGGATGTTTTAGGTGCTCAATATTCTCGAGTATAAGGATGTTTCAGGTGCTCAATATTCTCGAGAGTAAGGATGTTTTAGGTGCTCAATATTTTCGAGTATAAGGATGTTTTAGGTGCTCAATATTCTCGACTGTAACATTGTTTTAGGTGCTCAATATTCTCGAGAGTAAGGGTGTTTTAGGTGGTCATATTCTCGAATGAAAGGATTTTTTTATATATTCAATATTCTCGAGTGTAACGATGTTTTAGGTGCTCAATATTCTCGAGTATAAGGATGTTTTACGTGCTCAGTATTCTCGAGAGTAAGGATGTTTTAGGTGCTCAATATTCTCGAGTATAAGGATGTTTTAGGTGCTCAATATTCTCGAGAGTAAGGATGTTTTAGGTGCTCAATATTTTCGACTGTAAGGATGTTTAAGGTGCTCAATATTCTCGACTGTAAGGATGTTTTAGGTGCTCAATATTCTCGAGTGTAAGGGTGTTTTAGGTGGTCATATTCTCGAGTGTAAGGGTGTTTTAGGAGCTCAATATTCTCGAGTGTAAGGATGTTTTAGGTGCTCAATATTCTCGAGTGTAAGGATGTTTTAGGTGCTCAATATTCTCGAGAGTAAGTGTGTTTTAGGTGCTCAATATTCTCGAGAGTAAGGGCGTTTTAGGTGCCCAATATTCTCGAGTGTAAGGATGTTTTAGGTGCTCAATATTCTCGAGAGTAAGGGCGTTTTAGGTGCCCAATATTCTCGAGTGTAAAGATGTTTTAGGTGTTCAATATTCTCGAGAGTAAGGGCGTTTTAGGTGCTCAATATTCTCGAGAGTAAGGGTGTTTTAGGTGCTCAATATTATCGAGCGTAAGGGTGTTTTAGGTGGTCAATATTCTCGAATGAAAGGATTTTTTAGATATTCAATAATCTCGAGCGTAAGGATGTTTTAAGTGCTCAATATTCTCGAGCGTAAAGATGTTTTAGCTGCTCAATATTGTCGAGCATAAGGATGTTCAAAGTACTCAATATTGTCGAGCGTAAGGATGTTCAAGGTACTCAATATTGTCGAACCTAAGGATGTTTAAGGTACTCAGTATTGTCGAGCGTAAGTATGTTTTAGGTGCTCAATATTCTCGAGCGTAATTATGTTTTAGGTGCTCAAAATTGTCGAACGTAAGGATATTTTAGGTATTCAATATTGTCGAGGGTAATTATGTTTTAGGTACTCAATATTCTCGAGCGTAATTATGTTTTAGGTGCTCAGTATTGTAGAACGTTAAGGATATTTTAGACATTCAATATTCTCGAGCGTAAGGAAGTTTAAGGTACTCAATATTGTCGAACGAAAGGATGTTTAACGTACTCAATATTGTCGAGCGTAAAGATGTTTTAGATGCTTATTATTCTCGAGCGTAAGGACGTTTTAGGTGCTCAATATTCTCGAGCGTAATTATGTTTTAGGTGCTCAATATTGTCGAGCGTAAGGATATTTTAGGTATTCAATATTCTCGAGCGTAAAGATGTTCAAGGTACTCAATATTGTCGAACGTAAGGACGTTTTAGGTGCTCTATATTGTAGAGCGTAAGGATAATTTAGGTGTTCAATATTCTCAAGCGTAAGGATGTTTTAGGAGCTCAATATTTTCGAGCGTAAGGATGTTTTAGGTACTCAATATTGTCGAGCGTAGGTATGTTTTAGGTACTCAATATTCTCGAGCGTAATTATGTTTTAGGTGCTTAGTATTATCGAACGAAAGGATATTTTAGGTATTCAATATTGTCGAGCGTAAGGATGTTCAAGGTACTCAATATTGTCGAACGTAAGGATGTTCAAGGTACTCAGTATTTTCGAGCGTAAGGATAATTTAGGTCTTCAGTATTCTCAAGCGTAAGGATGTTTTATGTGCTCAATATTGTCGAGCGTAAGGAAGTTTAAGGTACTCAATATTGTCGAACGTAAGGATGTTTAAGGTACTCAATATTTTCGAGCGTAAGGATGTTTTAGATGCTCAATATTCTCGAGCGTAATTATGTTTTAGGTGCTCAATATTGTCGAACGTAAGGATGTTTTAGGTACTCAAGATTGTCGAGCGTAAGTATGTTTTAGGTACTCAATATTCTCGAGCGTAGTTATGTTTTAGGTGCTCAGTATTGTCGAGCTTAAGGATATTTTAGATATTCAATATTCTCGAGCGTAAAGATGTTCATGGTACTCAATATTGTCGAATGTAAAACGTTTTAGGTGCTCTGTATTGTAGAGCGTAAGGATAATTTAGGTGTTCAATATTCTCAAGCGTAAGGATGTTTTATGTGCTCAATATTGTCGAGCGTAAGGAAG
Source organism: Callitettix versicolor (assembly GCA_022606455.1). Lineage (NCBI taxonomy): Eukaryota > Metazoa > Arthropoda > Insecta > Hemiptera > Cercopidae > Callitettix > Callitettix versicolor. Next base: position 61,691,584 of record CM040184.1, read on the forward strand.
TTTAAGGTACTCAATATTGTCAAACGTAAGGATGTTTAACGTACTCAATATTGTCGAGCGTAAAAATGTTTTAAATGTTTAATATTCTCGAGTGTAAGGACGTTTTAGGTGCTCAATATTTTCGAGCGTAAGGATGTTTTTAGGTGCTCAATATTGTCGAGCGTATGGAAGTTTAAGGTACTTAATATTGTCGAACGTAAGGATGTTTAACGTACTCAATATTGTCGAGCGTAAAAATGTTTTAAATGCTTAATATTCTCGAGTGTAAGGACGTTTTAGGTGCTCAATATTTTCGAGCGTAAGGATGTTTTAGGTGCTCAATATTGTCGAGCGTAAGGAAGTTTAACGTACTCAATATTGTCGAGCGTACGGATGTTTTAGATGCTTAATATTCTCGAGCGTAAGGATGTTTCAGGTGCTCAATATTCTCGAGCGTACGTATGTTTTAGGTACTCAATATTCTCGAGTGTAACAAGTTTTTAGGTATTCAGTGTTTTTGAACTCTCGGAATCCCAATTTCTAAGGCTTTTGAAATTTTTTTGCCTTATCTCGCTATACGTCACCTGCTTCCTGTCAGTTTACGTTTTTGTGCAGTAGTGCCGTAGACTGATCAATGTTCTGGAGCGCGGTAGACTACTACTATTAATGAGCGGAGACAGCGAGAGGCTAACCATTGTTACGTGTGGTCGACGAGCGACTGTTCAACTTGCATTTACAGCGGCCTGCTTTTATACGCTTGAACACCGCGCATGCGTAGAAACCCGTTCTTAGTCAGTCGGTTCCTAGAGCTCAGAGCGAGAGGTTCTTTCTAGTAAGTAATGTAAACCATACTGACTAAGTAACTAAATATCAACTGACCTTTGTACTGTTTACAGTTTCGCCTTAGGTTACAATCACCAACTGGCCTTTGTACTGTTTACTGCCTATAATCAGACTAAATAGGTTAGTCGTGCGTTTTGGTAATGTGTTAATTTTTAACCCTTTACAATCGTAATAACGTACAGTATCATACAAAGGGAAACAAAGTACAAATCTCACTAATGCCAAACATAACAATGTCCGTATTCAGTAGTAACAAACAGGTTTAACAGTAGTAACATTCTCTGAAACAAACAGGAACAACATAGGGTATCAAATAACAACGTAACAACAAGTAACAACATAAAGGTATGGTGTATAAACAAATCGAAACAGCATAACCGTTGTATAACAACGTACATAACCAGTAGTATCGAACAGGAAGTACACACAGTAGCCATTATTGGTAAACAGGTGACATGTACCTTTCTCAAAACAGTAATCTAAATAAGAATTACAAACAGTACCCAATAGCAACAAACAGAAACAACGTACAGTACATAACAGTACAGAAAAAATAAAATTTACAGTATCAGGTACATTGTACAGTACAAACAACGTACAGTAGTAACAGGAACAAGGTACAGTTGCCAGAAGGTTACTTTGACAGGAACAACGTTGTACCTACGTTACGTATACGTACTCAGAATTAATCCTATAATATTAAAGGAGCTAAATGTGTGTGTGTGTGTGTGTGTGTGTGTGTGTGTGTGTGTGTGTGTGTGTGTGTGTGTGTGTGTGTGTGTGTGTGTGTGTGTGTGTGTGTGTGTGTGTGTGTGTGTGTGTGTGTGTGTGTGTGTGTGTGTGTGTGTGTGTGTGTGTGTGTGTGTGTGTGTGTGTGTGTGTGTGTGTGTGTGTGTGTGTGTGTGTGTGTGTGTGTGTGTGTGTGTGTGTGTGTGTGTGTGTGTGTGTGTGTGTGTGTGTGTGTGTGTGTGTGTGTGTGTGTGTGTGTGTGTGTGTGTGTGTGTGTGTGTGTGTGTGTGTGTGTGTGTGTGTGTGTGTGTGTGTGTGTGTGTGTGTGTGTGTGTGTGTGTGTGTGTGTGTGTGTGTGTGTGTGTGTGTGTGTGTGTGTGTGTGTGTGTGTGTGTGTGTGTGTGTGTGTGTGTGTGTGTGTGTGTGTGTGTGTGTGTGTGTGTGTGTGTGTGTGTGTGTGTGTGTGTGTGTGTGTGTGTGTGTGTGTGTGTGTGTGTGTGTGTGTGTGTGTGTGTGTGTGTGTGTGTGTGTGTGTGTGAAAATATGCTAAGTAGCTAAATTCACGCGTGTACAATAGACACTGCGCGACCAAACAAGGGGCAACAAGTATATCTATATTAAGTACATACAGATTTCAGCAAATAAATAATCGATATTTTGCACATGTCACATTATGGGGAATAAGTCTAAATATTTCTTATTTTTAGGAAAACGTCATAGGATTTGTTAATTTTAGTTCAGGCAATGGAAAAACATCGAGGCGAGTTATTGTCACGTGGTTATGAAAACTGGACATCTGATTGGTTGCTAGATTACAGCAAAAACGCTGGACATTCCAGAACATTCTATCACGTATTTAGAGATATATTGAAGGTATAAACGGAAAAATGAAGATTTAAGTGTTAAGATAGTGGTAAATTAATTACGAAAGAAAAAAGTGTTACAAGAAGTGTGTTTAGTAAATAAATGCATATCGTGTTAGTTAAATTGAAGAAACTTATTATAATTTGGGTGAGATTGTATCAGCAGTGAAATATTTAAAAAAAAATGTAAATTATCGGACATTCTGTTTCAATTAAAATTTAATAAATTAAGAAAGTACACGTGTGGAACTCAGGCAGTTACCGACAGAAGCGAAGCTTTTGTTAATGATATCTTTGTTGAATAGCCTATATAATTAGTTTGAAGATATGTTTACATATATCTTGTATATATGTAATCAAACACACACACACACACACACACACACACACACACACACACACACACACACACACACACAGAGGCCTATATATTGTTTGTCCACTTTTTCTCAAAAACGACTAACGATTTTTGTGAAAGTTTGTATTCTAAAGTTTTTGGTTGTGAGGAATCGATTGCGACATGTCTCATATCTGTAAAAATTTGCTAAGTACACGCATGTACACTAACAAAATACGTATACGGAGCAAAGATCGGACATCCGGTACTTTTTTTCTTAACGTCCATATTTTATGGCAAGTAAAATAATGAAGACGATGTATCAGCGTTAACAGTAATAATAAAGTAGCGGGAGTAACTGCGGCTCGAACTAAGAACCTTGAAGTGCGCAGTTCATAGACACAGTAGTACCAAACAGACCACGTGTACTAACAAAAGGATCAACAAGCAGCACGTATTTAGGATGTAGTAAATTGTTACTTATGATTAATTAAGAAGGCATTTCTATTTGAGAGGTCAAGGTTATCAAAACTCAGTTATCATTCATGCACTGCATGCAACACGGGGGAGTTCAGTCCGATGCGGACGTTCCGGGCTCCACGCCTTCTAACTCCGCGCACCACGTGATTAAACTTTATTATTTTTTTTCTTTAACGTGTCTATGTATTTTAATGAAATAGTGTGATGTAAATAATTGTATTGTATTGTACTGTAATGATAGATTAATAACATACTGATATTCTAATTAGTCGAATTAAACCGTTAAATTTGTAGGCCTATTTCATAAGTATAAAACGCTATACATATAACTGATTATACTTGAATTATAATTGACTTAAAAGTCAAATTATTTTTATCTTTTGATTGCCATTTCCGTTTTCGACTCTTCTTGTCCCAATAAGTTATTTTTTCTTAGCTATCAATGTGTAAAGATCTGTATACTTGGAGGCAAAACAGATAAACCGATTTCGATTTAACTTGGAAATAATTGTGTACTGTATATATTTACTACATCTCTAGACAACTTGAGAACTTCTTTAATACTTAGTTTTAAAGTCCTTATTTGTTCTAAAAAAACCTTAATCATTAACAAATTCGGTTTCTCACCACCAGAATTTAACCTTAGCATATTGGTTTGTTTTGGATTAGATTTCTTTCAAGTAAATAGTTGAATTGTGGTAGTTTCGTTTAGTGTAAGAAAAACATAAGTTTAGATTAGACGTTATGTTTTTAAATAGAAGAATAACAAATTTAATATAGTGTTTGTGACTTAAAAAAGGGCTCGCTGATTAAGTTTGTCAGAAAATTTAAGAAATTTCTGGAAAATTGTTTGTATTTTAATGTCCCATGTCCATACTTTCCGTTAACGGAAAGTGTAAAGCGTACAGCAGTAACTGCAATATCGAACCTACCACCTTAAGGTGCATGGCCTTACCCACCTCGACCCTTGCTGGAAAGTAGATAGGCTAATGTTACGCTTCTGTTTTAAACCCAACGGTGAAATAATTTCTGTAAGACAGTTTTCAAGATTTTATTAATGTTTCAGTTAGTTTGAAGTTTAAGCATTTCGGAAGTAAACAGTGCAAAAACATTCGAACACACTTTCTTAGCTACAATTAATTTATATATTTAAAGGAATATCCAATGTTACGCTGCAAAAAATACGAAAATGAAAGAAAAGTACTGGTTTGAGAAACAAAAACTTTGAGACGTAACCTGTAAGTTACGCTAGTGGCAGTTGAGTAGCAGTTGGAATAGTCTTGTGCAAAACAGTAGAAGATCGGAATTTTTAGCCCAGTTAGGTTACTACTGTTTATTACTGGTTGTAGTAATGTACTGAAGGCACGTTTGAACGAAGGACGGATTAAAGGGAGGGGAGAAAGGGCAATCGCCCCTCCCCGAGCAAAAAAATTAAATAAAAAATGTAAAAGATCCTTTCGACTTCTTTAAAATGGAAGTATCGTATGCTTCGAAGCAAAGCGTGAAAAGTTCCGAAACCCGTCACATTATCCCGAACTCAACTTTGTACCTACGTGAAGTTTGTCCGTATCTACGTTTGTGCACTTTGTAACGCGTGTACTGAGGGTGATAACGGGGTTAATCAGTTAGATATTTTATACTGAGTCTCTCTTCTCTTCATGCGTTAACTGTATGTAACAGAAAAGTCTTTCTCGACTCTAAAACTGATCAAAACTATGTTAAAGAACTGTTGAGGCGCTTAACCGGACTTGCTCAGGCTAATGAGGACGAGGGATTAGCATTAACGGTAAGGGTAAAACAATTGGAATAACTGCGGCTGTATATAAAAAATTATATATATATATATATATATATATATATACTTTTTTCTTTTTTTTGTGTTAAACGTCCGACTATTGTGCACACTTGGGCTAATGCAGGCGATAGGATGATTGTTTGGTTTGTATTTTCCATAAGGGCCCAGCTTATGAAAATGCCAAGCCCTGGCCGGGAATCGAACCCGGGTCCTCGGGGTGAAAGCCCAGTACGCTATCAACTAGGCCACCGAGGCGGCTATAAAAAATTATAGATAGTTATATTGAAAAGAGGGGAAGTTATGTAAATGGAGCCAGTTTTGCAAAATTAGGAATCTAAAAAATTAATAATTTTTTATGTAAATTGGAGTAAATTTTTACACTTTTTTATAAGTATCAAAACAGTTTAATAGTGCTAGTTTTTGAAGGTATTATTTCAAAAACTTTCATCTCTCAGGTAGGCCCTCTTGTAAATTGAATCATCCAACCAACCGCCTCCCACCCACGAAATTGCATTAATTCGTCAGTGGCTTGAACGCTTAAAGTAGCTGAACATACGTTAGTTGCTGTTTTACCTTCAGGACATCTTTATGAGAGAGGAAACGTCAAGATAAACATTTTTCTCTTCTCGAATAAAAACATTGTTACAGTGTCACTAATAAAGATAACTGTGAGTGTATAATTTATTGAATGCTACTTTTATCTTATCGGAAACGTTGAATTAGAGCAATTTATTTACTGTCTAGACTTCGACTGTAGACACATTTATTTACTTACATTAAAATTGCGCAGTTAACCTAAATCTGTCTGAAACACTTTCCGATCCGCAGAGGGAATCTCTTCCGCTCGTTATCGTAGCATGGAATAGACATTATTTATTCACGTGGTTGTCAATAAGATTATTTCTAAAAGCAAGTTAGTTTTAATTAAAACAAATAGATAGTGAGCTGGTTGTAAATATAAGTGTAAATATATGACATTTAAGTAAATACACGACGAATTCTTGGGTAATGGACTATTGAACAACAGAAAACAAAAAAATAATACAGTCATTGGGACTGTCGGCAGAATCGTTAGCTTCTTTTTTTTCATATATTTAGCCGCCTCTGTGGCCTAGTTGATATCGTACTAGGCTTTCACCCCGAGGACCCGGGTTCGATTCCCGGCCAGAGCTTGGTATTTTCATACGCTATAAATCATCCCATCGTCTGCATTAGCCCAAGTGTGCACAATAGTCGGACGTTAAACACAAAAAAGCTTTTATATATATATATATATATATATATATATATATATATATATATATATATATATATATATATTACTGAATATAAACCGTATATCATTGAACTGTTGCTGCTGGCAGTATACACAATGTACACATCATTACATGTACTCGCGACGAGAACATGAGAAGAAGAAAAGTGGAGAGAGAGAGAGAGGGAGAGAGAGAGAGAGAGAGAGAGAGAGAGAGAGATAAGCATTCACGTATCACGTTGTATGTACATACAGGCACAAAACATATATACGTGTGCGACCAATTCAGTCGGAACCGGCAGACGAAAGAAAGGAGAAGAGCTGAGAACTGGAGGGGGTCTGTGTAATACTTCCCCTACTCGCGTTACTTACGCGTCATAAGCCTACTCGATGAAACCGAATCACTCCATGGTGACAAATACAAAGTGCACAACGCGGTATAAGAAGCTAACGCTTCAATAAAATAAAACATTGTTATTCTAAGCAACGTAGTGACTTACCATTCTGCAAGAGAAATTCTTTGCGACTCTACTACAGTCTTATCCCCACAGCCCTATGGAACCCATAGTGCAACCCTTAGCAACTCTCTCGAAACAGTAAGTCTTTCTTATGGAACTCTTAGTGCTACTATTAGTAACCATACCACAATCGTAACACCCTCTTTCCTGTGGAATTCATATCGCAACCCTTAGTAATCATCCCACAACCATAATATCCTCCTCCCTGTGGAACCGATAGCGCAACTCTTGGCAGCTCTTACGCAATAAGTCCTTTTTCTTGTGGAACCCATATTGCAAACTTTAACAACCCTCTCGCATCAATAACTCCTTATGGAACTCCTAGTCCAACCCTCAGTAATCATCTCACAACAATAACACCCTTCTCCCTATGTAATCCATTCTCTCAACTGTAAAATCTTTCTTATAAAACTCGTAGCGCAATCCACTGCAGATACTCCACAATCATAACCCTTCCACAATCAAATTTTATCTTGACTAGTACATGTTTACATTGTCATATTAATTATCCACGCTATCTGAGGATAATGTGCAAGTGTATTTTACTTATTTAATTTTATGTTAATATATTTTCTCGCTTTACATAACAGATGCTTCAACTTAAAAGTTTATAGACTGTGTATCGGCCATTTTGAACCTACTTACGGGACTTTTAAAATGAGATATCAAACATAATTTTATTTTAACAAATATAGTAATAATTTGTATCGTTTATAATTAACGCAGCTTGCCCAACATAAACTAACACGCTTCTCCAAGTACTAGGATAAAACTAACAACCTTAAACTCGGCCTTGAAAGCTAGGTAAATATTAATTTTTTTATTTTCTATGCTCTATCTATATTTTATAGCCCATTGTTCCTCGCTATACATTCAAGCTGTTATATTTCATTGTTAACAAAAAAACACCGTAAACCTTAATTATTTTTATGGTATTTCAAATCCGTTGCACTGATTTGTTTTATTAATAGAGTATTTTTTATGACAAACATTTGAGCAAAATATCAGGGACCGATTTTATTAGAAATTAGCAGAATTTTTCAGTTTTTTCTGTAACTTCCGAACTGATTCATCGAGGAGATAGCAACCCATAAGTTTTGTTTATGATTTGTAAGGAGTTAGCAGCCCATACGTTTTGTTTAAGGTTTGTAAGAAGATAGCAATCAATACGTTTTGTTAAGAGTGTGTAAGGGTATACGTTTTGTATGAGTGTGTAAGAGCAGCCCATACGTTTTATTAAGGGTGTGTAAGGATATAGAAACCCATATGTTTTGTTAAGAGTGTGTAAGGATACACGTATTGTATAAATCTGTAAGAGCATACATGAATGAGTTACGAACCCATACGTTTTGTTTAAGGTTTGTGAGAAGATAGCAACCCATACGTTTTATTAAGGGTGTGTAAGGATATAGAAACCTTATCCTACATTTAAGGGTATATTAAATATGTTTTGTATGAGTGTGTAAGAGCAGCCCATACATTTTATTAAGGGTGTGTAAGGATTTAGAAACCCATAAGTTTTGTTAAGGGTGTGTAAGGAAATAGCAACCGATGCGTTTTGTATGAGTGTAATAGCAGCCCATACGTTTTATTAAGGGTGTGTAAGGATATAGAAACCCATATGTTTTGTTAAGAGTATGTAAGGATACACGTATTGTATGAATGTGTAAGAGCATACATGAATGAGTTACGAACCCATACGTTTTGTTTAAGGTTTGTAAGAAGATAGCAACCCATACGTTTTGTTAAGTTGTGTAAGGAGATAAAAACCCATAAGTTTTGTTAAGGGTGTGTAAGGAAATAGCAATCCATACGTTTTGTTAAGTTGTGTAAGGAGATAAAAACCCATAAGTTTTGTTAAGGGTGTGTAAGGAAATAGCAATCCATACGTTTTGTTAAGTTGTGTAAGGAGATAACAACCCATAAGTTTTGTTAAGGCTGTGTAAGAAGGTAAGAAGATAGGCAACCCATATGTTTTGTTAAGTTGTGTAAGAAGATAACAACCCATAAGTTTTGTTAAGGGTGTGTAAGGAAATAGCAACCCATGCGTTTTGTTAAGGGATAGCAGCCC